>LQNS02276867.1:12688560-12707485 GCA_001587735.2 Parhyale hawaiensis
AAACCAAGTGATGGAATCTAAAATTTTCTACAACTTCCGATAGCGCCCTTATGTGGCAAGAACCATATGTACAGCTGCCAGCTTTACTGCACCCACGCCTGAACTATCTATGTATATGTTGTGCGCGATCGCGCTGCGCAAACGATCGATCGATCGTTCAAACGCCTAACCTAACCTAATCAATGTTTTTCTTCAACTTTTCCCCTATTTCTGAGTATATCGGGTAGGTTAAGGGAGGCAAGGCCTGTTTCTTTTTTCGTTGATAAATTTCGGGCACCGTCAATTTTAGTCAATGGTGAGATGGGGTTATATTAGGTTAGGTTAGGCGTTTGAACGATCGATCGTTTGCGCAGCGCGATCGATCGATCGCGTAAATCCATCGATCGCGCACGACAAACAATTTCAAAACGGTGGGAAAGTCCATGCGTGTGGTTTTCAGTGTTCAGAACATATACAGTGAAATAAAAGCAATGATTTGATCATGACACAGATAAGATCCACTGCCATGTCAAGATTCATTAATCAAACAAAGGTTTTAAAAAATGCATCTCCCAACATAAAGCTTTTAAGGGGGATATTGCACAGTTCCAGAGTTTCTTTGATCTTTCCACAGAAAGTAGAATATTTCAAGCAATGCCCAATTATGGCTGGCTTTGGCAACACTGAAACAGCTAAACACACGATAATTGCTGGCTAGATTCAGCACAAACGCACCAATACACTAGAAACCTTATTTCAGAAGCTGCAGCAGTCCCAAGCATTGTAGGAAGCAGCTATACATGCGAGCTGTGAGTGATTTCCCGGTGACAGATAATTGCACGATAGGTTACAGGTATACATATATGTAGTGGACACGTTTGTAATGACAGAGCTTACATAACATTCGTCCCCTCATACTCATGCATGAGGCGCCGTATAATTCAGCCCACTATTGTTCAACGGCTACATGTACCGAGAACAGGAAAATGGAGAAATGGTTATAACTTTTAGTAAAAGAAAGATGAAAATTAAAGCTCGATTGGGAGATCTGATGCAGTTAGCTAATTACTCTGCCGCTCAAGTCCATATCGCACGATGTCAACACTCTTGCTTCCACCGCGGCTTCAGTTCGGATTTAAAACCAGAGTGCGGCCATACTCCTAACGCCCCCCTCCCCCCACCGAGGGAGGAGACATTAGTCTCCCACAATTTCGCAGAAGAGCGCCAGCACAAGTTTCCGTGAAGAGTAGAATTAATTCAGAGCTACTGATATACAGTGCGCTCTCCCAGGGAAAATTTCGCTGTGCTTCCAAGAAACGTGAAGCAGCGGATCTCCACTTGAGTGGAACACTCATAAGTCACGGCCAGCGCGCATGCGTCACGTGGGTCGATGGAAGCGTTAGGACAAAATGCGCGCTGCGGGCGGCGTGTATGGAAGTAATAAAATATTCGGTACAAGCGGAAGCGAAGAAATTTAGGGGTGACTTGATAGGCTTTACAGCAAGGTAGGAAATGCAGGTCTAGCTTTGATATTGCAAGTTTCCTGAGAATTTTTTGTATTTTCTGAAGGTTGATATACCAGTTTGTCCATATCTATTTAATATCGTGGTGGCTATTGATTTATTAACTGGGAGCCTGATTTTCAGAAGGAAAAGGTATATGAGACTAATGATGATCATGGTTGCGATAAACGGGAGCAGTTTTGAAAAGTGATTGAGAAGCCCGGGAGGTGGTCCAGTGTCAAACTGCGTGCGCCTTCCGCAATAAGTCGCGTAAGAGGACGCACGCAGGGCACCACGCCTACTGTAAAATATTAAATAGATATGGACAAACTGGTGTATCAACCTTCAGAAAATACGAAAAATTCTCTAGAAAACTTGCAAAATCAAAGCTAGAACTGCATTTCCTAACTTGCTGTAAAGCCTATCAAGTCACCCCTAATAAAATATTTATGCATATAAATGTCCTACCAGCGCGGGCGTAAGTACACTCACGGATTAATGCTCAGCACCCCAAACAGCTAGCAAGATTTGGGAAAGTGGAAACAATCTAAGCATAGCACAAAGTACCGCTGCAAGTATCATAACACATTTGTCCCTACACCTCGGTGTAAGGAGATTAGGTACCTACGTTGACCGCATTGCCAACAAGGTTGAATACGACTATGATAACCAGTGGCCACGCTAACAGCGTCCGGGGTCTTATTGCTGCGAGGTAGGCCATGTAAAAGAATAATCTTAATCTGCCATAGCAGCGGCCGCACTGTAGACCATCAGTAGAATTATCAACGTGGTATGAGCAGACTATCAGCCGTTACAAGCTAACTACAGCAGAGATGATGAAACTGATTCAACATATCAGTGCGGTATTTTCAGATTATAATAATTTCATTATATAGACCGTACGTCGTAAGTCAAGTGAGACTAAAGAACCCGTAAACGACGCTCATTTAAACAAATGAACAATTCTTAGAACTCAATCACCATACATAAGGAAAACTGTGAGTATGCGGCCTTATTGTCAAGTTTCGCTCGCCCAAAACAAAGCAATTTGCGTCTCAAAGAACTAATTTGGTATTTCGATCTCACAGCTCAAATTCCTAAATTTTTATCTCACTGATCAATACAACAGCTATGCCCAGATGCACTATAACAAGATAACTTTCGCAACTAACTAAGTTAGCGCTTGCCTGTGACAAGTTAGCAAGCTTCGTGCCAACAGCGGTAATATGCATACAACGAACAAATTGTTACAAATACAAGACACCGTATCCACATTAAACAGCATTATCTGATACATCATAAGTACGCCTTATACGGGCGGAGTATGTTTAAAGCTATTGTGCAATAATTCTGTCAATTACCGGAAATTTAGCTCAGTCGTTGTCATCAAGTGTCTAAACTAAAATTACGGTAAGTTAACTTGCGGTACAACAGTTTCCGGAACTGAGCTTGCTTAGGCAAGCAATCTGAACTAAAGAGCAAGAACGATGGCTATGCGTCATTAGATACCGAATATCACGGCACTAATACGTTGTAGCCATTTTTTTCGAGAAGCCACCTAACAGAACATTTGGGAGATCATGTCTGATTTTCTAAACTACTTACGCACAGAGCAAAAGTGCGGCGACAAAATCTATACTTGTTTGCGAGATCTGAGAGCAGACTCGTCACTGAAGTGACTATTGTCGTGCCCTATAGTCGCAAACGATAACAGCGGGACAAAGAGCTATGATAATTCATCTTACCAATAATAATGAACTATATATCTCTGCCGCTGCCGAAAGCGCACCGGAAATAGTATGATGACCATCCAACCACGCGAACTAAAATCACATACCAGACAACTGGGACCAAGTATCTTGTAAACGCTGCTTTTCTCACAGGAACCCACAGCTTGTCTGTAGAATAGCGTAACTAGACGTAGAGTCTACCATACACAGAACCCTGCATGTAATAGCGGGAGTAACGTCGGTACAGTGAGGACCCAACACTCGCACAAACATGCCCGCTTCTACAACGTTACAGCGGACTGTGTAGAGCGACAGTAGGTATTACACATCTATCTCTATCTGCTGTGCAATGAAAACAATGAACGACACGAACTGGCCAATATTTCCCCTAGCGCCTGAGTTCATTTGGCTTACATCGGTTAGTCACGCAGGCCGCTATGGCAAACTTAGCGTAATGTCATGGCTGAAGATAGGTACTAGACGCGAACTTCGTTTATCGCTCGCACATCGATCATTGCTGCCGATCTCGCAACCAAATCAGCGATAATTATCGAAAGGTATCGCGGCTTTAACATTGATGAGTAAAATGAGAGATTGAAATTTCGTTATCTACAACGACCGTTTTGCTTTACCTCAACTCACAAGTGTAAGGCTCTGAGATGGTAATATATCGTACGGTATATTGTTACGATCTTAGAGTAGTAGTAGTAGTAGTAGTAGTAGTATAAGAAGAATTAGGCCTCCCCAAGTAAGTACTAAGCTCTTCTAAGAGTGGAAAAGGAAGGGACATATAGTATGTCGACAGAAAAAAGAGGAACCCATGCACGAAGGTGTTCCCACACAGGATCAACGCATATGGGAACAGTAAGTCGGGAAAGAAGAGGAAGAACAGACAACAGTAAGATCAGTAGGAGTATGAAAGTGGAAGGAAGCAAAGTGGGCATGAAAAACAGACGTCCCGAAGGTCTAGCTAATAGCTGAGGTAACCTACACGAGCCCCCTGGGGTCGCCGGGCCCCATAAAATAGGATGGGCGAACCTAACCCCATGGCCTATGGTCATGTTAGGGTCACGACAGAATATATCATAGACGTACATATCGTTTCTTCATTGGATTAGTATGACTAAATTTGTCAAGGTACAACACACGTGTCATCGTAGCTGAAGCTAGAGCATGAAGACACTGTCGGAATACATGGAGTAGTCGCTTGGCATCATCCCATTGCGTCACTAAGCGTGGCGCGCAGGAGCAGCTGCGCTGCAATGGACTTGCCTCGCGGCTAAAATCGCGCATATGCGGCCGGCAAAGCGGCACAAAAAGTAAGCTCGAAAGGTTACATTTCAGGGAAACGGCCAGCACTGGGGTGAAGATTATCATTAAGGTACGGCACGAAATGAAAGGTCCTGAGATGGTGCGCACCTCAAGGGGCTCTCACGCAGCACGCTATGGTGGCATACAGAGAGCAGCTTGCAACCATACCGACCGACGACGTTGGAATGATGTGGCGGGGCACCACAAGTTTAATCGAGAAGAGCCTAATAGAACTTACTGTAGGCACAATGCAGCAACAATTTATCGAATCAGTGCTTTGCTTAGTTCACAAATATGATATCTGTCGAGCTACGTAATTTAAATTGTTTGTACAGGGCTTCAACAATACATATCGGAAACTGTTTGCTCCAGTAGAAAAAGGCATTATTACAGTTTAATCGCGTTTTCAAATAGATTTAAACTGAGCAACCACGGCGCAGAGTCGTACGGTTTGCTCACTTCATTCTAAATGTAACAAAAAAATGCAATGCCCTGGTCGACTAAACCACACGTAGGTCACTTTAGTAATTATACGTGCATTACATACAATTATGGCGCGACCTGTTGTCACAAAACTGCCGATACATTAAGACAGAATGAACCTGAAATAAAATTTTTATTCTGATTTATTAGCGTAAAAAAAAGCTGAACCTCGGAGACGAAAATATTGCATCAGCAAAAGGTCGGAGCAGTCGCATCCATGAGTCACACTGCGATTAGCTTGTGCCAGTGAGAACACAGGAGAGAAAATACTGATCAAAGCTCCAGCAGAGGAGATAATTTGGAGAATGCAGCTGTACAAGTGCGCTGGATTGCATCAGCTGTGCACATGCTGCACACACTCTCGCCTAAGAGATATGAGGTCTATGAACTTCAGGCTTATAGTGAGCGGGAGCAAGGCAACACAGCTGACGTTTGGGCTACAGTAATCGTTGACAATCTCGCCCCGTACATCGTATTGACAATATGTGCATTTCACGAGCACGAGAACAGTCGGCGCGGACGAAATTCATGCAGATCGCGTATTGGAGAAGAAACCAGGACGTTTTCGAGACGTTCCAATGCGTTACTACGAGGTTATCACGAGATAAATGATATGGTTTAGTTCAAAATCGCCTAATCTCGAGGACAGTGAGGGGTTCTCAAGATTTACTATGCAAGCTGGAGCCCTTCGGCATAAAAGTCGAGTCCGAGCGTCCTCTGAATCCTATGGAAGCTTCTCTCGCAGTGTGCTGGCCCAACTCCACCTGTACTTGAGAAGTGCATTTCTTATATGCAAGAGAGCTACACGATAAAATAAGGCATGCGTAAACTGTTCAACAGAACAAACACTTGTCTTAGGGTTGATGTTAGCGAAGAAGTGTCACCGAGAGTAAGTTGTTCGGGGCATTCCTATTTCAGTAAACGTTTGATGCTGCAGAAGATTTCCCGCCAAGGACACACTTTTTGTCAACAAAAGTTATGCTACAAGTGATTTGGAAAAATTTAGTTTGATAATTTAACGAAATTACGAACGCTTCGTGAGAAGAGCCTACCAAGCGTTCTTTCGTCTACCAAATATATCGCTAAAAATTTGTTTGTCACCACTGCTAGAAATAATGCCTCGACGAAATCACTCACTCGTCAACTCCCAGCATCTAGCATGCAAATCTCCTCTAAAAGTACGAATCGATACAACTTATGGAGCCAGGAGAGGGAGGACTCACAGCTCGCCATACCCACAGAGTGTTGGCTGCAAACCAAAGAGCGTAAGGTATAGCAGGTCAAAAGTATGCTCAGTAAACGCGGGGAATCTCCTGGTTGCTATTTACACAACAAGCCAGGAGAAAGGAAAAAACGTCAGTATAGGTAAGGAAAAATAAACCCATAACGGGCACGAAAGAACGATGTACTAACGGCATTATGTTACGGTAACCTACGGGATTCCAATAACACAGGATGGGCGAACCCAACCCTTTGCTCATGGCAAAAGTCGGTTTAAGTTTGACATTAAGAGTCAATTTGATACCATGTCGCTCTTTTTAGTATCTTTCAACGATATTTGACGCGAGAAGTATCACAAGCGCGCAACGCACCATGTATTTAGCGAAAAAAATGAGTGTCACGCGAAGTAGTCGCAACACAGTAGCCAAAAAATACATTATACACATGAGGCACGATTCAACTCCCTCTTGGCTATTTTTTCGTAAGTAAGCGAAACAACAGTTGCACGTGTAAGCCCACGATGAGCAATTTATTCTGTTTTATACACTTCGTGACTTACGCGGAAGGCATACGATATGGCGCATAGAAAAACATCAATCCATTATAAAAATGCAGCGCATAGAGCTGCGCAGACCGTAGATTTAGAAAGCGCTGGGACAAAAGATCCATTCCTAGAATGCACAATTTCGAAAGGGTCAGATTTCTAAAAAGTCCGCTGCCGCAATCGTTGCCGGGAGGGGCAAAAGCCCCGGTAGGAAAAAGCTCTTTCAGTCTCTTGAAGTTTTTGTATGTTTAAAAGCTCAACTTGGCTATCTTGAATACAGTAGCTGTACAGTATAGAGCTCCACCTCAGAGCAAATTGCTTACTCTCCGTTGGTAAACGCATATCCTACAGTGGACCTAGACACAAAGTAACAATCGACAAATAGCTAGGCCAAAGAATTATTATCAGCCGTGTGGTTAAGAATTTGTGTTTCCGTCATTGGAACGTTGTGGTACTTGAGTCCCGCCTTAATTGGCGGGAAACATATCGAACTTTAGCCAACAACTCAGGTCAGGTAGATAACTCATTCAATTAATAAAAACTATGCAAACTGGAGCAACTTTACGGAATAAATGAGAGGGGTAACGATACGCAATCATTACATCTTAGGATACTAATTCTATGCGCCAAATGCTATTAGGACAATCTCGGCGTTGGAGTATTGGTCCAAGTACTTAATATCCTTGGGACGTTCTGGAATTACAGACAGCGTTAATTAAGCTTACTAACCGTAGAGACATCGCAACAGAGAGGGGTAGTGCTCAATGTAGACAAAGAGGTGGGTGAGGTGAGTCACGGTGCAGCTCCCCTCAGAGCTGGGCCATGAGTCAGTGCCTCTGCACTGGTGCACCACACCAACACCTCACATTCTGTAGCGCCATGCAGTCCAAACGAAACATCCGCATCTTGTTCTACCACAAACCCTTCAGAATTTGTTGCGATCTAAGCATAATGCTTGCAGAGATTCCACTAGCAAAAGGGCTCAGCCTGCCCAGCTACTACACGCAAAGGAAAAGTAAGGGGCACAGAGCCCGTCGACAATTACGGAGAAGCCCATGCGCGAAAGGCCACTGCAGCTGATAACCAAAAAGAAAGGAGAGGGAGAACAGAAACTAAAAGTGATTTTATTGTGGTGGAAGGAAGCGAAGTGAATGGAGCGAAGCCGCCTAAAAGACAGAATTGAGACGACTTACAGTAAGAAATTACTTCAGACATGCAATTCCACACAATTGGCGACCACGACACAAACCCATTCTATACCCTGAGGAACACATAAGCGATTTAACTCCCTAGCAGCTGACATATTTTACCGTGGGAGTAAGTCATTATTTGGGAAGCAGTTTTCCTCAGCTCTTCTTCATCATACTTATCTCGTATCGTTTGAATCTAATAAATCTGCTTTCATCAAACAACAGAAATTTAGACCAAACCTAGCAACGTTTCATATTCCAAAGCAAACTACATGGGTGTCTTGTTTTGACAAGCTTCGAGCAGAAACTCATGCTCATGTCATAATTAAGGCCTTCTCGTACAAAAGTCACATAGCTACTGTCGTATTGGCAGCACGCTGTCTCTGAAGCATAGCTATGCCAATATCCTCAAAGCTCTGTGCGTCACCCCATCGGTTTCAATCACTCAAATGCATTTGAGTCACACATGTGGCGCCCGGTAGGTTTTTTTTAAGGCGGAGAAGCAGCTTCAAACGACCTGTTTGTACAATCTCCAAACACTTTCTGAACTATGAATGACTGGTGTTAGTACAAAATCTCATATTAACTAGCTTACTAATTTTAGTTAATGAAAACTACGAACTTCACTACGATATTGGAAGCATCGACGCTAATTTTGACGACTAAGCCGTCACTAGTGCACAATACATAGACACTAAACAGCATAGCTAAGCGCTCTTCGTAAGATTAAATTTTTAGATAAACATTACTAACACAGGCACGCTCCTATGTCATATTTCGGTATGTAAAAGGGTAAATTAAACATAAATAAAACAGGATAATAAAAATAGAGTGCGAACTCCCTTGTTTTACATAGTCTATGAGCCGCTAACGGCTGCTGCAAGGGCTTTCAAATCGCTTTTAGCAATACCTTTGACAACGAGCCATGGTGATTCTTAAATCACACGTCATAAGCAAAGACTTCATAGCAAGCGTTTAGCTTCAATCAACAAAGTATATTGAGGGTTCGTACTCCGTGTACATTGCTACAATAAGTGCAGAGAAGCATAAGCTCCATACGAGTGCTCACTACCAGCCTGCAGCGCAAGAGAAATACACCACGGCGGAGACAACTAGGTACGTACCGTGTGCATTCCGGTTTTTCGCTGCACTGTCAACACCGAAAAGTTTACGAATAGATTATTTTTCTCCGCAGTTGACAGAATACATCTTCCAGTATCCTGAGATCTTTTGCAATGGCGGAAACGAACAATTCCAAGATAGAGGAAACGCCTTTTTAATAATAACATACCGTGTGTTAAAAGTAGCAATGCCCCAAACCACTGACTTGCTGCATCATGAAACGAGCTGTCGAAATAACGTAAATTTCACACTCGCATGACAGCAGCATGGAAAGCTGCAAACAAATATTCAACACTAACTCTAACGAAAACACACAGTTCATGGTTTAACCCATGAACGCATAAAGAAACCATTCATCGTAAGCACGGCACTATTAATGCCAACAATAAAATGGGTAGCATGGACAAAAAGGTTAACATGCACTTGACGCCAGAGAAATTTATGAAAGCTAAATACCGCATTGGTTTTCGAAGAACCTGAAAAAATACTCCATAGGAAATGAACCGTGACATGAACAGTGAAGAGAACACAAGACTAGAGCATTTCATTATCAAGGGCATGCATGTAAGCGCAGCTGTGCACAAGTGTTCACACGAGATATGTCAGTAACCTGGCTTGGCTAACGTTGCACTGTTTACATGAGTCATAGTTACAGCACGAATACATTTCAGAGTTGGTAACGTTGTAAGAATCATTTGGCATTACTTGGACAGCTTCAACCCCCGTAACATAGCGAGTACTGTAGGACAAAAGACGTATATGCAGTCCTCTGCAGCAGCGTAACACGCGCTATAGCACCACTTAATTACAGCGCCGATCCTGAACTTAAGAAGTACAGCACAATTTAATGAGGATATCTGGTGGGCGGTATCCAAGGATGATGAGACTACACAGGTTTAATCCACGGAGCGGGGCCAAGCTGCGGTGCACCATGGGTAATGAGGCGTGTGACGTCACAAAATTCAAGTACGGTAATACGCAGCTATTTTACATTGTTTCTCCATCATTTCATTTGGGCCTCCACAGTGTCCTACATGTCCGACAATCTTAATAGTTGCACAAAAAATGTATCAAAGCATCTACGAATTTTTTTAGTTTTTTAAAAGATAAAATTTTTAAGGAACGTTGGTTAAAAGGCTGTTAAAAGAGCACATAAAATGAACTCTGTAAATGCCCGCTTGTGTCACAAGCACTTTTGGAGTCAAGTTTATCGTCTTTAAAATGCAATCAATCTAGTTTTATCGAGAGCAATATGGCATTCTGAAGATGGAATCATATGACTGAAAACCTTCATGTTTTCTATTTATTCTTGTCTTCTACCAATGACCTGCTCTCCTCTATAATTTCAAACCGCTGCAACCAAAAATGGCTCAGGAGCGTAAGATTAAACGCCGGAATAGACGAACGTTTTACCAAGAAACAAATTAAACTCCTTCCGGGGAAGTAATATGAAAACAAACGTCCATACATAATAAGCAGAAGCCATACAATTGCTCGGTGAAATTAGAAAAAAAAAACCATCAGCTACTTATACGCTGCGCGCGTTACAGCAGTATACGTAAGTGTCGCGTCCGACTCGCGTTACTAACTCGGATAAAAATTACCTAACCGTATTTTCCACTCCTAAACTGTCTTTCGGAACGATGTTGTTGAAACTGGTGAATGTTAAATCCATAATTTTTTCCAATGATGCTGTAGTTTTCACAATTACGAGCGGAGGATCTGTTAACGACGCGTACGCGACGTTACAGCTCACGGAGACATTTTACAGGCACTCTCCGAACTAATGATAAAATTTCATCCTTCAGAAAGCTAAAAAAGTTCGTAGATGCTTTGATACGTATTTTTGTGCAATTATAAAGATTGTAGAACACTCCAGAGGCCCATATGAAAAGCTGGAGAAACAATGTAAAATAGCTGCGTACTACCGTACTTGAATTTTGTGACGTCACACGCCTCATTACCCATGGTGCACCGCCCCGTGGGTTAAACTTGTGTAGTCTCATTATCAGCGGGTGGTATCCATCTACCTCAGAGCAAATCTAAAGTAGAAGGAGGCGACATGACCACCCAACAGTGGTAGGAAAAATTCATGGTGGCTTTTTGATGTGCGTAGCGCTCAGCGATATCGGGCTTCTCGCATGACGTAGAAAATAGCAAAGTATTGCATGTGTCTCACTGGTGGGCTGCTGGCATAGATTGGATAAACCTGGCGTGTAGCCACCGCCTGTACTTCCTCTAACTTATCATACATTCCATAAGAATATATAATAGGATGAATTCTAATGCGATGCAGCAGCGAGCGTGACGCCATTCACTTACGGCTTGTTACCTCGGAGGCGTGCAAACATTGCGCTAAAAGTGGCGAAAAGTCTATGCTTTGGTGCCACAACCCTGTTTCTTACCGGCCCTCATATGTTACCTTTGCATTATTTCACATTTCCAGCTTCCTTTCCAGTTTAAAATATCAACAGGGTCATCATATCAAAATTACTACTGTGTCCAGCTGTAAAAAAAAAAGACGGCGAAAAATCAACGAGACTTCTACACTGATCGTTTGGTTATGAAGGATGATGATTTGCTACCGCCAAAGTAAGTGAGCATACGAGGTTAGCTTTCCTGATTCCGAACTGTGGTGTGTTTTACAATCGTTCCCTTCGGTGACATGCAATGAAATAATCCATTTTTAGCAGGGTGAAGCAGCCAGTCCGTAGCTTGGCCTACTTGTCGCGGATGGGCTTGCAATGGAGCATTCGATGTGACCTAAAATCTTCAACCGGTTTGAATCTGTGCGTTTTTTGATGTTACAAAAAAATAAAAATGAGACACATTAGCAGATAACTACACAGAATATATGCAGATAAATAACGTTCGTCCATAACGTGGTATTTGATTATACTAGTTTAGACCTCCAAACGAAGTGCATCAAGAGGAAGAAGTACATATAATATGTCAATAGAAACGTGGAACCACAATACTCGATTAACGCGCATGAGCGCAGCAATGCGCAAAGACTAAGAAAAACAACAAAAACATCATTGGGAGCATGAAAATCGAAGGTAACAGAGTAGCCACAAAATAGCTAGGTAAGGCTAACGTATAGCTATGCATTCCCAAGGAGGCGCAACTACCCCTAACAAAAAGAGAACAAACATACGACACGAAGCCATATCCTTGCCCCACCCACAGAATTTATAATTTATATGGTGCACAGTATACGGGATCCTCCGGCTTGTCACAAAATAAAACAAACTAGAGCACTCTGAGAGCGCATACCTCCGCCAAGTAAGGCAACGGTAATGAAAAAGTTAAATTGGCTCTGATTCCACGATTTTCATTGTATCAGCTCCAAAATCTAATCATTTGTGCCTTTCGATCGTTATCAACAGTTTTTGCAATATTTCAAGATCTGTTCATAACTTTTTGAGTTAAGCTGTAAACAAACATTATGACAAACATAAGTCAAACATACAAACGGACCAACCGATTTGCACCAATATATAATTAATTATGTCTTTTCACAGTACTAACAACTCCTAACTGCTATAAATTTCATACAATTCTATTCACAACTTTCTGAGTTATTGGCTAACAAACATTATGACAAACATAAGTCAAACATACAAACGATCCAACCGATCTGCATCAAAATTCAATCATTTCTGTCTTTCAATATTACTAACAACTCCTGTAAGTTTCACAAAGATTCACTGAAAACTTTTTGAGTTATTGCGCTAACAAGCATAAAATCAAACAACGATAAACAGATCATCACAAAACTTTAGTCACTTACTCTTCGTGATATACCTAACAACTTAAGCAACTTTAATAAATATCCGTCCATAACTTTTTACCTCCGCCAAGGTTATGTTTTTGTCAGGTTTGATTGTTTTTCTGTCTGTCACCAAGATAACTCAAAAAGTTAGGGACGAATTTTGACGAAAATTACAGGTATTGTTAGGAATGTTAGGAGGAACAGATGATTAACTTTCGGTGAAAATCCGTCCATCAGTTTGTTTGTATGCCTCATTTTCCTCAATGCCATAACTCAAAAAGTTATGGGTGGATTTTTATGAAATTCATATGAGTTGTTAGGTAGCTATATCACAAAGAGTAAATGACCAAATTTTTGTGATGATCCGTTAGTTCGTACGTTTGACACCGTTTTTAATTTTATGTTGTTAGCACAATAAATAAAAAAAAATAATGAATGTATCTTTATGAAATTTATTGGGGTTGTTAGTAATAATAAAAGACTAGTTAGTTAAATTTCAGTTCTACCACCGTAGCCGCAACTCAGGCGATTCAACAGTGAATTTCACTTTTTAATATTATGTCATCTGTAGGAATATTTTATCTCGGCATTCCTGCCGGAAGAAATCAATTTGGCTCAGTGCGCTACTACTGGCGGGAAAAAAGGCACAAAGAATAGCAAAAGATACTCGAGTGGACGGCTTCTTTTGTGGCCTTCCACACGAGAGAGACTAGAGATGTCCCGCGTACCAGGTCGGCTATCTCGATCGACAGTATACCTCACGGAACAGAAAGAGGAAAGTAGAGAACCTACCTAATTTTACAAAAATAACCTCGTCAGTAGGAACTGCCGCAAACTGCAACATCTCCTGCGGATAAGGCACTCAGGAACCTTGGATGCGTGATGCCCAAATATATTGCGGCAGGGATAGGGCCCGCCAGTATATAGGTACCCCCGAGGGCTAATAGTAAAAGACATAAATGATTAAGTTTTGGTGCAGATCGGTTAGTTCGTTTGTTCCTTTGACTAATATTTGTCAAAACTCAAAACGTTTGTTAGCAGCGTAACTCAAAGGCACAAATGATTACATTTTGGAGTTGATACAAAGAAAATCATGGTTTCAGAGCCAATTTTAATATTTTTCTACCGTTGCCTCGCTTGGCGGAGGTATGCGCTCTCAGAGTGCTCTAGTTGAGTTATGACATTGAAAAAATGAGGCAGACAAACAAACAAACAAACGGATGAATGGATCTTCATCAAAAGTTTAATCATCTGTTCCTCCTAACATACGTAACAATCCCTGTAAGTTTAGTCAAAATCCGTCCATAAATTTTTTAGTTATCTTGGTGACAGACAAATCCGACGAAAACACAACCTCCTTAGCGGAGGTAATAAATTTCTATCTTATAAAATCGGTTAGAAATGACGTCAAAACATCGGCCGGAGCGCGACAACGAACCCACGCTCAGAATCTTACTACCTGCAGCTTTTACATGAAACTCTAACATCGATATTTTTGTTGTGTAAATAAAGAAGTACCTACTCGCACAGCACAGTTCGAACTGAGGATTCCTGCTACAGTAACATTCAGAAAATGTAATTAGTTACACCCATAGACCACACCATACAGTGTATCTTGAGGTCTATGGTACATCTCATCAGAAACGTATTCCCTTAAAGAGAAAATGTGGCATAGCTGCGATTTCTTTAAATTTAAATCTGTCATCTGACCTAATATTGCAGCCATTTCTTTCAGCGCGTTAAGGGACAAACGTGACCCCCCTCCACTCAATAGAAACTTAGGCAACGCAAGAAGCTCTTTCCCGATTTTAGCTTTAGTTTATGATCGTACATTATATAACGTTTTATTGGTGCTCCCCGAACAGATTCGAGTTTAAACCAAGCTGCATGGGGTTCACCATTAATTACCTTCCAAAATTAACGTTTGTAAGAGGCGACGCAACCACGTTTAGACAGCTTCCATACACACACGGGCAAATTCGCATTCGACAGCCACTGTCTGGCCAGCAAAATAGGTACAAGAAGTTGCTATATCTCCAGAAAGCAACAAAGCAAGCAGAATTGTGGAAAGACAAATCCATGGCGGAGAACCATCAGCTGACAGGCGAGCAACACACGCCTGAAGCTCAGGGTACCTATGTCGCCTGCTGTTCTACATGACGCGCTGTGACAGACAGGCACAAGCAACCTGTAGCATGAGAGGCAGTGACAGCGGATACTGTTAACACGACACCCCTGTTAGGTTCTGACAAGATTCAAAGCTGGGCATTATAGTGTACGGTATTTTTATACATACACCAATAAAAACAAATGTACTAGAAATGAGTGATAAAAATCTCACACAGAACGCTAACAGATTAATAGGCAGATACATGTCATTAAAACTAGCTACTTTTAGAATATGGTACGAAAATCCTCAACTGACAACTATAGACAAGACAAAGATGGTGCAAGCTACGTAAGGACTAAATACCCTGAAACCATACTACTGAACACACCTAATTTATATGACGGTACGCATTTGAACTCTATCATTACCTCCGCCAAGGAGGTTATGTTTTTATCGTGTTTGTCTGTCACCAAAATTACTCAAAAAGTTATGAACGGATTTTTCGAAAATTAAAGGGATTGTTAGGCATGTTAACAGAAACAGATGATTACCTTTTGGTGAAAATCCGTTCATCCGTTTGTTTGTAAGCCTATTTTTTTCTGAGGGCCATAACTCAAAAAGTTATGTACGGATGTTCACGAAATTTACACGAACAGTTGTTAGGTATACTATGAAGAGTAAATGACAAAATTTTTGTGATAATCTGTAAGTTCGTCCTTGTATTTGTCGCTGAATTAGATTTTATGCTTGTTAGCACAATAACTCAAATAGTTATGGATGGATCTTTATGAAATTTATAGGAGTTGTTAGTAATGCTAAATGACATTAATGATTTAACTTTGGTGATGTCCAGTTGGTCTGTTTGTGTGTCTGACTTATGTGTGATAATATATGTTAGCAACATAACTCAAAAAGTTATAAACGGATATTCACGAAAACTACAGAAACAGTTAATACAATCGAAAGGCACAAATGTTCAGATTTTGGAGTTGATACAAAGAAAATAATGGTTTCGAAACCAATTTGAATTTTTCGTTACCGCAAGTTGCCTTGCTTGGCGGAAATATGCGCTCTCTAGTTACAGCATGTTCTTTTAATTATACCTACCTAGCAGTCCAAAACGAGCACAAAGAAATTAGCAGATTGCATTCACATGCCTGGCCATTGTTCTTCTCCTTTAACGGATGCGAGGCACTTGCTACGGTTGTAGCTCATTATTCACTTGAGAACAGCAAAGAAGGCGAGCAACAAAACCTAAGTACTTACTCCTTCCTGAACTGCCAAAAATTACTGCAAGAAAAAGTTCGTCACAGCCGGCAAAAACTTCGCGGAAACAGCGACTGAGAGCAATGCAACCCTTAGGGTGCTGGAACACCAAAAGCAACTCAGCGTGAAGCTGGCAGTTTTTGAGAAGTAAGGATTGCATTGGAGCGCGCACACCGAACAGCGGCAGTGCGGTGTGCGCGCGCTGCAATGAATTACCGTGCTTCTCAAAAACTGCCAGCCTGCCTGTCAGCTTCTCGCAGAACTGCTGTTGGTATGCTGGCACCCTTACGCCTTAGGTGGAGCCGAGAAGCCGAGACACACCGTATGCAGACAGTATCCAAACCTTTTCTATCTCGTGAAAAATGCACAGCACCATAACAATACTTCAAAGGTTTAAGTCTAATTCCAGCAAGTTTAGTTCGACGAAAACTTACCGGAGAGTAACCTAATTAGGGTCCCTCTTTGTTACTACAGGGGAGACATGAAATAGAGGAAGATATATCCATTGGTAACTGTTATTATTAATGTACCAAAAATTTAAGCCACTCTATCAAGAGATTGTCTGTAACGTAGGAGGAAGATAGTAGAAACGAGAAAAAGGAAGGGGAAAGAAATATGTTCCACAGGCCAAAAATGAAGTTAGGTAAACGTTTAGGCTCCGAGCACACTGGCCACTTTGTAGAGCCACAAGTGGCGGCGCAAAGTGGCGGGGATGTTTTCTCCTGTAGGTTCCCATTGTTGTCAAGCATTGCCGATCACACTGGTGTCTGTGACTCGGGACTGTAGCGAGCTGTCGCTCGTCTCCGCCACAGACACCGCGTTTCGAGGCGGCGTTTTGTGGTCGGCAGCGCGCACACTAGCGACTTGTGGCAACCACAAGTGGCCGCTACCCAGTCAGGCAAGAAACTTCGTGTAGTGCGCGTATGCTGCTCCCGCTGTTCCAACAAGGTAAGTTAAACCACAATAATTGTATTCAGCATTCCTTTTTGTCTGTGTGAAAGGTTAATAATTTATTCTAAGGTCACTTTGTATATGTGAATCGATATTTTAACTATATTGAATACGCCCGGCGAGCGCAAACCTTTGCGTTACATCTTACGTTTGTAAAAAAAGCACATGGAATATTTTTATTATGCACAAAAAGCGTAAGTGAATGATGAGAAATTATTTACTGTTGCTGCATAGATGTAAAAACATTTATTATATCTTCAGTGGCGACCACGTGTGGCAGGGTGTTCAAAACACAGCCACACGTGGCCGCCACTTGTGGCTACTGTGCTCGGACCCGCCACTTTTGGGGCCACAGAGTGGCTAGCGTGCTCGGGGCCTTACTCTAGGGTCCCTGCAGGTGGTGTGGCTCCCCATAATAATTTATAAGTGAACCTACTTTACCATACGCTACTAGTGAACCCGGCTATCACATATGACGGCAAAGAATGTGCCTCGGCACTTGCTTCCGTGTTCGTACTGATGGTCATGACTTTAAAATAATGAGGAAACATTGCACCCACTATAGCTACAGCCTACTCTAGCTTTAACTACCGTAAAAAGATGCATCAACTCGGGCATGTGATAATTATAAAACATAATATGAAGAAAATGCCATTATCGGCATGATACTCCTCCAGTCTCGGGAGTAGCCTGATATTAAGGCGGATTTTGACGAGTTGCTGGCAAATGACAGCGAAGCATTTTTTTTAGGAATATTTAAAACAGAGTGACTTGATGAGTCTCATAGAAGATGGACATTTTGTTCACGCCCAGTCATCATGAAATTGGTTTCACGATACGTTTTTCTCTAACAATACACAACTGCAAGTACATATAGACAAACGCTTAAGTTTCAACGGTGTTGAGAAAAAATATTACCCTTTTCTTATTCATAGAGAGTGCTCGTATTGGCTACATCTACTTACTCTCAAGGTTTAAACCCGACCAATTTTCAACTAACAGTCTGTATGTGGCAAATGGCTCGTTTTCTGGATTTTTCCCGAAGTTCTCACAACAGTTTTCAGTACCTGCAGAATTTTTGTATACATAGTAGATATTCTGCAGTAAGCCTTTGTCTCACATCAAGCTCACAAAGTAAAACATGGAAAAATGCTCTATAAGAAAGATCAACTATACATAAATGATCATTTATTAACTGTGCCCAGTTGAGATAGTCTACTAATGTTTTTCATAAAAATAATCATAACCGATCAACACCGAGTTACAGGGGTAATACGCTCTCACAAACAAGCTGAATCGGTGCAGGACAGAGAAAAAGCACACGCACACACCAGACACAGCACCCAGAGTCAGAACTCAACACGCACACACCAGACACAGCACCCAGAGTCAGAACTCAACACGCACACACCAGACACAGCATCCAGAGTCAGAACTCAACACGCACACACCAGACACAGCACTCAGAGTCAGAACTCAACACGCACACACCAGACACAGCACCCAGAGTCAGAACTCAACACGCACACACCAGACAGCACCCAGAGTCAGAACTCAAAACGCACACACCAGACACAGCACTCAGAGTCAGAACTCAACACGCACACACCAGACACAGCACCCAGACATAACATAACACGCACTATAGACACAGCACCCAGAGTCAGAACTCAACACGCACACACCAGACACAGCACCCAGAGTCAGAACTCAACACGCACACACCAGACACAGCACCTAG
>LQNS02276867.1:12708409-12737517 GCA_001587735.2 Parhyale hawaiensis
CACACACCAGACACAGCACCCAGAGTCAGAACTCAACACGCACACACCAGACACAGCACCCAGAGTCAGAACTCAACACACACACACCAGACACAGCACCCAGAGTCAGAACTCAACACACACACACACCAGACACAGCACCCAGAGTCAGAATTCAACACACACACACACACCAGACACAGCACCCAGAGTCAGAACTCAACACACACACCAGACACAGCACCCAGAGTCAGAACTCAACAAACGCACCAGACACAGCACCCAGAGTCAGAACTCAACACACACACACACCAGACACAGCACCCAGAGTCAGAACTCAACACGCACACACCAGACACAGCACCCAGAGTCAGAACTCCTCACGCACACACCAGACACAGCACCCAGAGTCAGAACTCAAAACGCACACACCAGACACAGCACTCAGAGTCAGAACTCAACACGCACACACCAGACACAGCACCCAGAGTCAGAACTCAACACGCACGCGATACCTCGACGTCCCGACCGCCAGTCTGTTAGGCCCTCAAGCGATGCAAGTGAGTTTCACCGGCACTTTTTGTCGCGGGGTCAGTCGCTTGCCGGCTGGCTGGCAAGATATGCAGTCTTTACTGCAGCTGCTACAGATGTAAAATGTATTGCTGAATATCACCAACGGGATAAAGCGCTATGGAATGCTTGAGAAATCGAGCAGAACGATTACAGCGAAGATGTGACGAAAACTAATACCAGGTGGTCCTCGCCGCTATGCACAGTTTTCGAAAAGTAAGACAGCAATCTAAGTGCAAGATAGAAATCATACTGATTGAGTTACGCCTGGATCATTCTTTGCAAAGCTACAGATGAGAGCCAGAAAGATTAGAGGAAATAATACGATGTTCAGCAAACCTCAAGAAGGCAACACATTGGTAACGAAAAATTCATACTGGTCTAGACTCTTGAAACTTGGATTTCCTTCAGATCATCTCCAAAATTTGGTCATTCGTGTCTTTACGCATTCTTAGCGGCTTCTGTCGTTCTGCGACTTTCTTGAAGATCCGGTCATAATTTCCTGAGTTTCAATCAGACAAACATGAAGACCACCATAAAGCGAAACACACGATTGGACAAACAGATCATCAGTAAAATTTGGTTATGTGTGCCTTTCAACATTTCTAACAATTCCAGCTGATATAATGAAGATTCGTTGGCAAATTTTTGGCTTATGTTATTGACAAACATTAAATCAAACAGAAAAACAAACAAGCCTACAAATTATCACAAGAGTTGAGTGTGGTCAAATGCTCTTCGTAACATTCCTAACAATTATAGCATATTTTAAGAAAATTCCTATATAACTGTTGGGAGTTACTGTGGTCAGAAACAAAAAACAGACAAACAAACAATAGGTTGAACGGATCTTTACCAAAAGTCATCATCTGTTCCTCCTTCCATACTGAACAATCTTGGTACATTTTATCAAGACCCATCCATAACCTTTCAAAATTATCTTAGTGACAAATACGGGCAAAAACATAACCTCCTTGGCAGAGGTAATGATACATAATCATTAAATAACAAACAAACAAGGCAATGAAACAAACTTTAAATGACTAAGATGCTTGCACTTTGCCACTGAAAATATCTAAATTCATGAAAATCTGAGCAACTTCAGCGCCATTATAGTTACTATATTTCATGAACGAAAATTATCTGTGCTAAATAAAATAAGCCTGCAAATAAGTACGAGTGTTGCAAGAGTGTGAGTAATTTACATCGAAAGTACAGAAACCGAATATCAGATGCTAAAAACATGGAACAGGATTTAAGTGGTGCATAAACAAGTACTGTACGAAATACAATAAGTACCTATTATCAGTAGAATTGAGACAAACTCCTACAGTGAAAAAAGCATAGGGTACTCGTCCAAATTACATGCAAATATATGGAAACATCATTCCACAGCTGGTATAACTGGCACAGTATAACAGTACATTACTAATCCCCCTCCCCCTAAAAAAAATCGCCAGCTAAATGCATCACACGAAACTTCGGAGAGCAAGACAGAAAACGTTCATGAGGCAGAACGCCGCTTAACCCTCATAGTATTGGCAGGGAAAATTGGAATACAATTACTACCATCCGCTTCAAGAGAACTATGACCCATATACCGTATATCAGAGCAGCTGGTCAGCTGAGTCTAAGACACTTGGCCATTCTGCCCTGCCACACTTACGTGCACTCTTGGAAGGATTCTTCTGGGATCCTCTACAGATTCGTTGTCTCTCGGCCCTCTTAATAGCGTCCACGTCTTCAAAAACGGGTCCTCTTGGTGACCTCTTCGAGCATGGGGAAGACGAAACCTCACGCGGAGTCAGATCGGGTGAGCAAAGAGTTTGCTTCATCACTAAGTTCTTCTTGACAACCAGCTGTGGGATGCTGAGGGCAATACCAGCAGGCGAGTTGTCATGGTGAAGCAGCCAGGGGTTCTCCTGCTCCAACTCAGCAAACGCCACATTATGTCTCTATAGACTTGCTGGCTCATTGTCCACTGCCAGATCTTACGACACAGCCGGATTATCAGCCAGCGTGTCTACTGCTCTAAAGCCATTACAGCGCACTGAACGCATTTGAGGACATTACGAAGAAAGCTACTGCTACGGAAATTGATGGCTAAGGATTTGAGGTATGAAATGGTTAAAACTATTTTCTTTAATCTTTCTCGTAACTGATACGCAATAACTACGGTAGTTTCTACATTGTTTTCGATAAACCGTACTTGGTAGCTACCTACATTCAGGAGCACTCCACACACCTTATACAGGGGATTTAGCTACACAATCGAAAACAGTAAAGCTTTCATGAGGGGAGCCTTGTACGCGGTATATCTTTCACGAGTATCACTTGCAGGCAAGGGTCATATGGTATACAGCGCGACGTTCAAGACCATCTCAGTAACACAACTCAAAATCTGACGGGTTCATAAACACAAACTTTTCGCATTAGTGTGTGAACACTTTTGTGTTCGAAATCGCAACAGATATTAGTACTAAAAACATTCAACAGAACACAACGCTCCTTACATAATGCGCATAGAAAATTGCACAAGCTTGCAACTACCTACTGCATATCATGAAGCTATGGTCCACCGACTGCTGCAGAAAACACAACATATTTACACAACAAATGTTAACTCAAGAACGCAAGGCTTTTTACACACATTCAAAAGAAACATGACACGGTTGCGACTGCTGTATCTAAGACATGAAGCTATGATCCACCAACTCTAAAAGAAGAAGAAGAAGAAGAAAAAAAAAAACACAGTACGGCGACTGACATGTCAAGACGGAGACATTATTTATAAGCTGAGCGTTAAGTGAGCAGACACAGGGATAAGTATCTCCCTTGGAGATTTCCACAAGACATGCATGTAAGTAAAAAAAGTAACAGAGATGATGTCAGTGCCGAGTGGGGCAGCACATGTATGTGAGGAGCAGCAGAAATGCGGCCACATCTGCAGAGACAGCGCCACGCTAGCTGCAGTTATTCTCAGAATCTCTTTGTCAAAGTTCTTAAAATTCAACGACCCAATTAACATCCATTTTCATCGAAATTGCAAAGGTTGAAGAAAAGTTATTAGCGGTACATATTTATTCCAAGATACGCCAACGTAGCACCAACGTTGCAAACTCCACGTTAGATAGAATTGGCCAAAAGGAAATCTACGCAAAAATTATTGGCAACCCAGGAATTTCATTAGCAAAGTAGGTGGGAACTCAGTCAAGTCACGACAGTATAACATTAGTAGTAAACACAACTGCTATTAATACACTCAAGTTTTACGCAAAACTAACGGGGAAAACTAAGCTTCAAACGAAAATGAATACGAATATATAAAAATAGAAATGTGGGCAGAAGCAAATACTCTCGCAGGTCGAGTTCACGGAACAACTATTCAGCAGAGGCGGAGCAACACATGTGCTGTATTCAGCAGGTGATGTCATCTCCAGACGAAAAAAGAGAACAGGTGTTGGCCGATGAAACAAAGGCACACACACCACGTGGCCAGTTCCACGAAATGCTGGAGCTGCCTCGTTACCTCCTCACTTCCTCAGCATTGAACAGTTGAGCCGGTGAACATCAGCACAGCTTCAGTACGCAGAACTGATCAGCCACGTATTTCCGCTGGCACGCACCCAAGCGGCAGTGCCTCGCGTTATGGCGCTTCTTTGTAACAGTCTTTCTGCACCACTTCCTCACACTGGGCTGCACTCAGTACACTTGTTTTTTTATAAAACAAAGGCGGAAACGAACATCTCAGGCGTTATTACTTTATCCTGGGCACCTTCGATACAAGCCCTAATTCTTCTTACATTGAAAATTTCTAGCAACCATCAGTCTGTGTTTATAAATAGTTTCCTTATGGACACACACAATAGTCCAGACTTGAAAACTTGCAAGTGGCTGCGAAGAGAAGCTAAGCTAATTAATATAAACATGTTGATTGGGTGATATCAGTTCTCTGTCAATAATTCAACCGATCAAAATTGGACGAAACGCTTCATAAAATGAGGTCCAGTCGTGCGGTTGGTAGAATTGAGCATTCAAACTTCGATACAATTAAACTTCCGATACAATTCAACTATGCGGTTACGCATGCATACAACAGCAAATGAGGCTCACCAATTTCCTATTGCAGTAAAGTTGTCTCTACATTTTGTGTGCTGAGTGCCATAGGTGGGCTTAGGAAGCTCCCCACTTTAATCTACTGACAGCGAAGACCAACACAAAGAAACATCTCCAGTTACTGTAACCAACCAGGTGCTTGAATCTAACACGTGAGTATCGTTGTAAGCATGAAAAAATTCTTCGAATCAAGTACTGTAACTGAATAACATGAAATATTTGGCTTCCATAGTTAAGACATCTAATTACGTGTGCTAACTTTAACAAGAATAGTTACTTTCTTAGGTGCTAACACAAAAATGTGGTAGGTTGAAGCTTTACGTTACATTAACTACAGATCTCACCATGTGTACATACTGCTGATCGAGTCACGGAAGTGGTGAAACGAAATTCCCACCCAATGAAAGTGGCAATGTAGTAGTAGTCTTCTCTCAGTTTACGCCTCCCTTCCCACAGACAACACTGTGAAAGTGGCAACGAGAAGACAATTGCAAATTCCTGCACACGGTTACTGGAATCACAAATTCATTTTTTCTGAAGATATAAAAAAGTTGCTAGCGCTCCAGATCATACACATGAAGAGCTACAATGGGTGCTGTAGTGTGAGCTGCAGGATAGAGAGCAGTTCAGATGCGTGGTGCTGCCTATAGGGAGTGTAGAGGTGAAAGGAAGGTTAAAGTAACGGTGAGTAGGGAGGGAGATCATAATAACGAAGGGGAGGCACACTGAACTTGTCACCACTACCATCATCGTCGTCACCACTACCACAGACCAACATGAGACCTGTCAGACTGCACGGCGCCTCTGCGTGGCCCTGCACGCTACTATCGTCCTTACAGCACAGTTGTGTGCACCTCGAGCCATGCGCGCCCAGCGTGCGCTGCACTAACTCCGTCTTATGCTAGCAAGTGTCTGTAACTAAGGGAATGGTATAGGCAGTTCAGTAAATTGTAGTGAATGCGACACACACACACGCAGTGATAGAGGGAAGAGTCAGTGACATGAGTTCTGGGCATTACTGAGTAGAACGTACGTGGGCTATAAGCAACACGGGAACAGTGCCAACGTCAAGATCCCATTCACGCCACCGTTGCAAAGAAATTAAGATTGTCATTCCTCCATAGAACTAAACAAAGAAGAAGACACATAAGAAATAAAAAATATCGCACTTGCTAAGAACATCTGCTTCAAACACCTGCACTAAGTCGCTCAACACTTAGTTTCTTTAATTATGTATCATATTCAATACACTTTAATTATCTAGCTTAAACCTCGCAAGACGTGTTTTGGCGATGTACCTCCATGATAACTGTTCGGTACTCGGCTTCATTTGGACACTTCATTTGTGTTATTTCATACTGATCATACCTTAATATAGCCAGTTTACGAAATATCAGTTTCTCATTAAAATATTTTTAGCGACATACGACTGAATATCTATTCCCATTGGAATGAACTGGGGATGGACTCGCGACTGGTGTCACTCCAACTTTCCCGAATTCACCTCAAATTAAGAAACGGCCACCGCACTCACCTGACATTAACCGTGCAATTTATATAACTTATTCTTCCTAGTGAACTGCAACCCAACTTTGATGTCCATTGTATATCCTGAATGTGAATCATGGTCCCTAATCTACAGGCTTATTTGTTCATGACAGTCGCTTAACTCGAGTTCGCTGAAGCTTACCAGGCTTCCCGCCGACTCCTGCCGGTCTCAAGTGCCACAACGATTCTTTGGCAGAGATTCGAATGCCTAAGCCTGCGACAGTCTATAATTTTCCAACATATCTATTACTGAGTAGGTCCTGGGATGTGATTTTCTACCAACCATCAGTCTGTGTTTATAAATGGTTTCATTATGGACACAAACAATAGTCCAGACTTGAAAACTTGTAAGTGGCTGCGCGAAGAGAAGCTAAGCAACGAATCTGTGCCTTGAATCGGAGCTTTTGATTTACCGTTTGACCAACAAATTGAATTTAACCATTAGTTCAATTTAAACTAGATTCTAGAGAAGTTAGGAGTTTCGACCGACAAATTATAAATTTTTACTGTTCAAAACAGTCTCTCATGTGTTGCCCTCAGTACGTACGTGTTTTCGCTAAAGTCACGAAATACCCCCTAACCTGACTTAAACTTCAATGCTACCATTAATGCAATGTCAACGTCTGATTACAGCTATATTTGACAGGCACTCAGTCAGAAAATAATACGAATTACACCAGCCCGCATTACGACATTCGCCAAGCTCAAACACTCGATTTTGATGAAAAAGGATAATATAATAGAAAAGTAAACGTTACGCCCACAATTGAAAAATCCTAAAAAATGGTTGAACTTTTACCCGCAGAGCAAGGTTTCCACTTTTAATAGCTTTTGCAGAGCATATAGTGGGTTCAGTATCATCAATGAAAGATCAACTTTGCTACTTTCTTCACTCACTTGCTGAAATACATGTTGGAACACTAACAATAGGTTATTGCTTGAAACCTTGTGGATACCTAACTGCCTGAGTTTATCACGCACAGCGCCTCAACCTTGTTCAGAGAAAGCCCACAGGCATCACCAATATCATAATTGTTTAATAATACGTTTTTATGCACACAAGTTATGATGCGAATAGAGATGGAATTTACGTAACAGCCAAACGACCTCGAATGTTTGAAGCAATGAACAATGGCAGGGAAGTATCTAAATACGAGAAAAAATGAAATACAAATTCCCAGAACAAACAGGTATATGCATGCATTATGTAAACAAGCTGTCGTGAATAATACACATGTCAGCTCACCATCATTGTGACATATCCTGTCATTACGACAATTGCAGCAGCATTAATGAAACCATTACCAAATTACCCCACTGGTAGAGTCTCCACTCGGTTGGGTGGCAGGAGCAGAAATCAGGAGTATTTGCCAGGGACGGCATTGTAGCGCCCCAATAGCAAATGAACCGTGTTGTTTCTACAGTACATTCCGTGCTGGAAAACCAGTTAGGTGAAATTCTTAACCCACTGAGCGAAAAATGGACGAAGTAAGAGTAAACTTAGGTTAGGAAATCTCAACCCTTCGGCTGTAGTTTTCCGTTACAAAAACTTTGACTTTCGACTTTCATTCTAATTAAACTCTTCCTAAATGCACCTTTTGACTAGCAACAGCAAGCTCACCAGAAACTTTCAGAAAGTTATCGAATAGTATACGATTAGCCCCACATGTATAACTGACTATGACTTTCCGATAGAGAGGTAAGAGTAACTTCAACGAGGCCGAAACCTGGGCTTCGTCCGCTGGCTAGGAAAGGGTATCTTGGTATGTTTATTGTCCAACTTCTTATAGATATAATCAGAGCTATAACTCAGTTCAACAGAACTGCATAGAGCCACGTTAGAAAAGCAAAATACACATTGGGATGCAATAGAGGGACCTCAGACATGAAGGTCATAGTGTGATCTGCTGTGAAGACACGAGTATTTAGTGACATGAACCTCCGTTAATGAGATACCCTTACTTCGACGCACGAGCGCGGCAGTAAAAGAGTGCCATGTTAGCTGTGCTCATACGCGTAACACGTGCCAATATTGAGTACATTTAGGATATTTGCATGGATTGCTGTTATTGTCCATTGGTTCGTTTAACTTTACATACTGAACATACCTTGCTCCTTCCTCTCGTCTAATCGCACTGTATGCTGCGGGTAGGGAACTTACACTAGTGATGACATAATATTAATAGTATCAGTACTAATACAAATAACAATAATAATAATAAATGCAAAATTTCCTTCGCTCTAAAGAATTTTCAGCAGCATCGAATCGTTTACAAAGTACGAGACAAAAACCCAACACTGCTAAGTATACTCACGATATTAAATTGATGATCTAAATATAAAGGACTACAAAAAACCTAGACAAGTAGGTATCCGTTTCAAATTTGCGATGAGGCACACACAGCAAACTTCGTGAACAGGAAACCATTCTGGTGTTAGTATTCTATGATAACTTAAGAATTATTTGAAAAATGAACCGCTACACACAGAAGCAAACTGAATAAAATCAAACTGAAACAACAGAGGCATTCCTCTGAGAGTAAAGAAACATAAACGGCAATGCAACACTTGCGTGCGAGCGAATAGTAACAGATCAGTATAAAATTCACACATAGGTGCTGTTGAGTATTTCATCAAGCAGCGTGGAGTAATTAATCTTACTTCAGCGCTAGCGCCGAAGAGCAGCAGCTGAAATTAACGGAGATAGCGACGTTCTGCGTAATGTGCAACGACGATGTATTGATAGGACATTTCTTAAGGAGGTCCTGACAAGAGCAGACAAATGACGTCACGTATCTGAAGAAATTCTGATAATGTACGACTGAGGCGCAGTACACTAGAGGTCATATTGCCGTGCACATAACAGACACAGCTGCACCGCCGACACACTTGCTCACAGTCATGCTCGTCACGTACACATGCTGGTGTCGGGGCCAAATCAGCTATGGATGTTGACAGTGTTAGCAGCAATATATAGGTGTACGCTCAACAGAATACAACATTACACTCGGAATTTACAGAGACCGCAGCATATTTCGAAGCATAGCAACGTAAATTAGCGAAAAAATATTAGGAACAAACACACCATTACTGACGTATCAGTGTTACCCAACAGTCTCCTCGACGTGAATACTAAACGGAGATTCTCCCAGAAGCGGCTAGGGTATAACTAAGCCCATAAATGGTAAGGCACTTAATTGGCCAGTTCACACAACCATCACGTGAGATGCAACAGCTTCAACACTTAGAAATCAGAAAGAACAACAGAAGAAGAACTACAGTTTGCAGCACCGCCCAGCTTTGGGAGCTACCACATCACTAACTTATTTTACTGAAATGAGATTTACAAATTTCCTAGGGGCCGGGGAGTGGTGTACAAGAACAAGTCACGTGTTAAAAAAAAAAAGAATGAGGATTCAGTGCAAGCATGCTTTCCCAAAATACAGTGAATGGGAAGTAGCTGGGAAAGATGAGAAAGAACAGAAGACAAAGGGTTTCAGGAGAAAGGGGAGCACTAAAGGAAAAATGTAGACGGCTTACCTAATGCCTATGTTACGCAACGCAATCGAAGCCTCCTGATGCAGCTGGGTCGCTGCTCAAGCGGAACACGGACGGTAATACGTGATTGCGACAAGCGAGGGCTCCAGAGAATAAGGTAGATGCAGCAGGGTAGCGACGCAAGGACTACCACAAATGTCATCGAACTGAAGGACGTAAGAAAGGACACAAGCAGACTGTAAAAGAAACTCATGCTCAACGGTGGTCCCCCACACCACGTGAAACAAGAATTTAGATAGCAACAGACGAGCCATATCGAACCAGCCTACGATTCACCGCACAACTCTGGATGGGGCAAATGCCTCGGTAACCTTTTGTGATAAACCGTAAACAAACAAGTATAAATATTTCTCGAGCTAACACTATCGAGACTGAACGGTCCAGTCAAGAGGTAAAGGGTTACAGTCAGCAGAAAGCTAATCGATAAACTAACACAAAATATCATAGAACAATGCCCACCGTTCGTAATGCTTTAGATAGCGCAGCGCAGCAATATGTAGTAATCTGTATACCCAATTTCTAAAAAAAAAGAATGATAAAACGCAGATCAAATAAAAGGAAGCGCTGAGTCCAGTTCTGACGGCAACGCGAAACTATATAGTGCAGCGACACCATGTGCTGCTATAAAGGCACTGCTCTCATGTTATAACAAAGTTGAAAATCAGAGATGTAAAGCGAGAGTTGAGCATTAGGTTATTTGATATACCTACGTCGCGACTGTCCAGGAAAACGGGTGTAACACTGTAGGTAACGGAAGGAGGGGGGGGGGGGGGGGGGGGGGGGGGAAAAAAATTTAAAAAAAAAAAAAATTTNGGGGGGGGGGGGGGGGGGGGGGGGGCTGGTGGTGGTTAATAGAGTTTATACAAAAATCCAATTTTCCGTAGTGGTGAAACACAAGATGGCAGATCCAAGAAACTCGAACGTCACTGCAGCTTACAGAACTCAACCAATGGAGCAATATTTCTATAAAAACGCAACAAAATCTCAATGAAATGCCCTGATTTAGTTAATAGCAGCCACATGCACGTGGGAGCCTCGGTGGCACTGGCTACAAACTCCCCATTTTATGTGTGCTCATCACTGTGCGTGCGTTCAAGTAAGCTTTCTTGCCTCGCAATAACCACCAGAAGCACTACCAAACCTAACCTAGCCTTACCTTACTTAATGTAACCTAACTTGACCTAATCTGCGATACAGCGAGCAGGCACAGCACACGACTTGAACGCCGCCCGCACACAAAAGTACATAGCCAATGGCGAGTTTGTACCCAGTGCGCTCCGGTGGCACTCTCGGCGTTCGCGACGATTTGTGTGTGAGTTTGTGTACGCGGATCGTGTGCGTGCGGGCGGCGTTCACGTTCGTGTGCCGCACCGCTCGATGTATCGCAGATTAAGTTAGGTTAGGTTGGGTTAAGTAAGGTTAGAAGGTTAGGTTAGGCTACGTAGTGTTGATTTTAGTCGTGACGCGTGCAAGAAAGCTACTTGAACGCAAAAACGTCGCGAACGACGAGAGCGCTCCGGTGGCGCAGTACACACTTCAAGTCAGGATCAAACTTGGATAGGTACATTAATGACTTGGCTTAAGTTACAAAGACGGTAATTGGCACACTGTGACATCGTTTACAGCGCGACTATTGGCAGACAAAGAAGCAATTCGTAGTACACAAGTACAGCGCTACTGCGGGCAGAACACATTACTAAGATAAGCGTCTGATGTGTCTGCCACTATAGGGTGCAAACCAAGGACTTCAAGCACAGTGTTCCAAAGCAACAAGGGCACGGGCTGCTTGCACTGCACGCTCCTATCAACACAATGCTCGCTGGCAAGCGTACAACCACGATGCAGATCTGCGAAGGACACAATACACCACGGCTTACATTCGCATCAAAAGTGCGAGGTGAGCTAGACTTGTTCACTCCAAGATAACGCGTCATAGCCAGGCAGCAAAGGTAGACCAGCACCACAATTTGCAAAGTAAAATGAGAGGAGGTAGATTACTATGACGACTATCAGTACTATATAATAATTCACGTCGTGTTTTTATTTATTTTTTATAACTATATTTATATCTTTCCTGTCACGCTCTATAGGAATAAGATAGAAGAAAATTCAGGTGCCGAAGACTGTATCTTGGATACGGGGGTCGCACTTGAGCGCTCCAGCTGAGGGACCTGAGCTCGCCTGCATCATCGTGTCTGGACATGTTCAGGTGCCGAAGACGGTATCTTGGATACGGGGGTCGCACAATATATTTATATATATATCCAATTGTTTAGGTAGAATGCTGAATTTTTATTCAAGAAGCCTCTGAACAGTAATAAGCAGAGGACACAGCGGGGGTTTTCCTGAGGTGCTAATTTTCTACCGTCATTTATAATGACGGCCCGGGCCACTAGTACAAATTTTAATTATGGTAGTACGGTCCACAACAAGAAAAACTAGGGCACTAATGAGTCTAGACGAAGACATTTATTACTACACGCTAAAGTAGCAGGGTGTGAGCAGAACCTTCAGTGGAGACATAGGGTAAAGGGCGCAAAGGAGACGCACTGGCTGAATGGAAACGCACCTGCGGTGAGGGGGCGGTGCGGGGGCTAGACATTGTGAGAAATGTCCAATCATACATAAATTTTGGTGGGTGTTTAGGAGACATACTAAGCTTTTTTTGCAGGTTTTGGACATTTCTTGCAGCGTCCTGTCGCCGCGCCACAGCCTTCCTACTGCAAGTGCGTCTCCATTGGACCAATGCGTCTCCTTTGGGCCACTTACCCTACTGCAGAACTTCCTAACAAAACGGTACAGACGTCCGTCTCATTACTGAGAATGCGTCATACACTTCAAAAACAACCACAGAAATAGCTACGCAGCACCAACACCGACGCACATCTCACACACACAACCATTACACGTCGCCGAAGTTCGACTCCATAGAGTTAAGTGGGTGCGGGAACGCAAACCTTGGAAGGAGCGACGCGACCTCCGAAGAAGAGATGCAGAGTTAATGTAGCGGAAGCGACGCCCCCAAAAGAAGTAATTTATTAACCCCGAGAGCAATTTATTTTACGTCAAAAGTAGAGGAGCGAACAAGGCGAAGGCGCAGCGCAACCTCTTGAGAATCTTGATGGGCGAACAAAAACTGAGAACGGGCAGTCATTGTCCTCTTGGTGGTTGTACGATCAATAGTTGCTTAGGTGCAAACATGAACTATAGTAGCTATCCAAGAACCACTTCACTGTTTTTAACCCCAAAGAACCAATTTCGCCATTTAGCTGTGCGTTTACCGAATTTTGTAGCTGAGAACTTCCATAGCATACGATATAGGAATTGCGTCTCGAAACGTGCATGGATCAGTACCAAATGATGCTGGCGGCTGTTTTTCCGCACACGAGAGAAGTGATCCGTGTAGCAAATTATCCGTGTTATGTCAACACTCAACATATATATTTGGACAATATTAGCCAAATAAAAACAGCCAATAAGTACGCGTTCGGCAGATATGAGAATAATTATCTATTCTTTAAACTAAATGAAGAACGTGTGTACGATTCGGTGCCACAGAAAGTTATGTGGTGCGACACCAAAGCAATAGAGGTAACATTTCAGAACTCTGGATCATGCGCTATTTCCTGATCGCAACCTATGAGTAACTACATAATTACCATATTCCTCTTAAATCCTATCTCTAGGCCCAGACCAATAATCTGAACAATATTAACGACAAATAAGCTACATATCATAATGCTAGCAACACTTGGATTCCTATTTTGCACTTTCGACTGGCTTGTCTCTCGTTTGGAAACAACTGTATTGAATTTTTGAGTCTTTAACTCGGTGCTGGGTAGAATAGGAAAACCGTGTCTCTTTTGCCACTGTTCCAAGAATATAAGCTTTCAACGTGAAAATGAGTGGATCTTCGCGATAATTAAAGGGTCAATAGCAGGGAACAGCATTTTGAGGGAGCTAGATCTGAAGAAACATTACAAGCGAGGGAAAACTTATGCGAGAGAGATGCACCTGGGAGGAGCTAGAATGCTTAAGATTTGTAATATTTGGTAGCTATATCACATTCTGTACTGGGCTGTGACCCAAGTGCCTCGGCCTCTTGTTGCTCCTGTATCGCCTCCATACTTGAACCCCAAAGTAAAATAGAATAGCCTATACAAAAGAACCACCACATTTTCTAGCTTTTATCAGTTTCGAAATCGTAAAGTTTTGGAAATTAATCAGAGCGTTTTGAGAAATACGACCAAGTTCACGACAGTGTAGCTGTTCACACTCTCACTACCATAGCCTCACTACACTAAGGATATTCACACCATCAGTATTCAAACACTTGTCAAATATCAATGTGGTCTACAGCTATGCTGTAAATATATACGTATATTTTTCAGAGATTCCGCATGATTAAGTGACGAAAGTGTGCATGCACTTAAAAGAACTCACACACATATTTTCGTTGGACGTATCTTCAGATTATACATTAGTTTACGCCTGCCTCGATAATATAATGTATCGCACGAGAGAACAAGAGGGATAGGACAAGTAGTACGTCGAAAGATATATGGAACTCTTGTACGAGTGTATCGCGACAGGATGAGTGTACATTAGTTTCAGTAGTTATAAAAAATTGCTTATTTCTGTTGGCAGTAATATCAGCAAAGAAAGCATTGACACAGTGGTAGGAAGAATGAGAATGGCCACAGAAAACAATGAGCAGAACGCGGGCTAAGCATAACTTCCATGGTACCTAAATACAGTGTTTTGCTCATGGCACCAGAATAAAGGCAAAGATAGACTTTGTGACGACTGGAGTTCAGGAGTAACAGCTGCAGCGAGATAGCTGACAGCGGAGCAGTGCACAGTCCACTCTGGGAAGTGCCTAGTCAATTCGGGGATGGGGAGAGATTGATCGCTTGCTGTACAATATAGTTTTTAGTCTAGCTCAAAAAAAAAAAAAAAAAACTCGCCAGCGCGTCTAAATCCCACCAACCTACAGAGTTGTTTCTAAATCAGAGCATTCTTCAGTTTCGAACGAACTACAAACTTTATTGACAATGTCAGTACGCTTGTCAACGGCCAAAAGCAGTACCTACTGCTGGCGAACTGTTGACAGCGACGGGTGTAGCGAGTTACGCGTGTTGCGTCTCTTCCAGTCACGTGCATGCCACGAGCTCTTGAAGTAAACGTCTGCGAACTTTTCCTTTCATTCACTTGATGTGGCAACGACTGTGAACTGAACTCTCCATCATAGTGAATTACACGTTGTTAATCATCGGTGAACAAAAGAATCCTTTGTCTGCTTCCCATAGCAATGCAGCCAAAAGCGACGGTGCAGTAAAGTTACCCCTATTTGCGCGTACACACGTCATCACGAGTTACGGTGGGCTATCGTGTCGGCACATCACCACCTTATTTCTCCTTCTTCATGCCCTCCGCCTACTTCCGTTATTTCCCCTTCATACGTGTTGTCACGGTGTGGTGTAGAATTGAACACCGATTGATCTGTTCCTCCTAACATACCTAACAAACCCTGTTAATTTCGTTGAAATCGCTTCATAACTTTTTAAGTTATCTTGTTGACAGACAAACACGACGGAAACATAACCTCCATGGCGGAGGTAATTACGTTAATCATGGCAATCAATTTTTCTAATAAGCACACTGACATAGTTTAGCACCCGGCCAAGGCAATTAATCCCGAACAGAACTATTTAAACCAACACACTTGACAAACTAGCATTAAAATCCCCTAACCGAAACAGACACTTTGGCAAGTGGCGCAACTTCCTCGCATAAACACATAACATACATGCAAATGCCAAGCATGCACGTCTCATCTCCAAGATAGATGTATAGTCATAGTGTGTTTTAAGTAGCTACTGCAAGGACATAAGCAAAGACCTTGGCATGCATTCAAATCATAAATACTAAGTCAAAATTGAGCTCTATACTTTACTTCCAGTTAACATTTAATATCTAGCGTGCAGGAACACCTCGGAGATGCATTGAATGATGACATCGTTGCCATTTAGAACTTTCTCTACTGCAAGGTCCTCAGATGCCTAGCTTCGGTATTTGCCAGCCTCAAGAACTCAGTGATCTTGGAGAAGTACCCATTTTTTTGGGGGAAATAATTCAGTTTACTGGAGTAATGATATAAGAGTACATAAAAAAGTAAGCACGCGTTTACCACCGGCAATCCGGGACAGGTTTCCAATGAGTACTTGATCAAACAAAAACACAAACTACAATACGCAAATACGCAACAATTTTATCCGAGTAATGATAGGAATTAAGAGTCACAGCGGTATCGTAGTCCCAAGACTAGAGCGACGACAGAAAGTCAACGTTGAAGGTTGGCAACTTGTGCACATAATCATGAGTGGGAAAGAGTTAAGGCAATTGCAGCAGCACTGACAGGTAATGGCACCTCGAGAGAGCCGAGGTGAAGAGAAAGTGCCACTTTAACAACAGGACGGTGTGGCCGTAAGAGTCTACTGCAAAATAATAATAAGAGAGAACACTTACAAATGAGGCGATCACTCTCGCAGTAGGAGGTGGGACGAGCGACGGAACATAAGAGCGCTCGCAGAATTATATCATACGTTATAGGACAGTAAAAGGGAGCAAGACACGGTTGAATGAAGCTGCACTTAGTATTAAAATGAATTAATAACAAAATACGTATACCGGCGGACTCTACGGTAAGTGCTCTAAAGCGGAAAATTATTATTATAATATACTTTGTTTAACCTACGTAGCCGCAACTCAGGTGTTTCAACAGACACTACTTGTGCAGTATTTAAATACCGCATAATGGGTAGGCGTGGCCAACGTGCGCTACTACGGGCAGGAAACAAGGCGCAAAGCATAGTAGGAGACACTCGAGTAGTCGGCGTCTTTCACGGCCTTCTACACGAGAGAGATGTGAGAAGTCCCGTGGACTAGGTACGCTACCACGGTCGGCAGCCACCTCGCGGAACAGAAAAGGAAATAGAGAACCTACCTAATTTTACAAAACTAACCTCGTCAGCAGGAACTGCGGCCAGATGCAACATCGCCTGCGGAAGAGGTACTCGGGTTTGCCCCTGGGGTCTAAAGCGGATAAGCTCGTTCGCAGCATCTTCCTTGAAATGAAGAAGTTAGCCGGGAAGCGAGTGTGAGAAGTTAAATCTTACTTCGAATAACGAACGAATATTATTATTAGCTAATGAGAGTAGTTGCATGCAGAACCACCTCCATATCAAACAGTGCACAGTACTATTGTGAGATCAGTTCTCGTTTTCATTACGGTAGGCTACATACTTGCAGTAGCAGCTTCCAGAAAACACAAAACCTGGTTCCTGTTTTTCTGTACCGAGATGAACATGAGCCAAGTTTTCTGTGTTTTTAAGCTATATTAACTCGTGTGTGTGTGTGTGTGTGTGTGTGTGTGTGTGTGTGTGTATATATATATATGTATACATTTGGTTTAGAAGCAGTTACAGAAATTTTAATACCCACGACGCGCGTTTCGCTGTTCTCCAGCTCATCAGGTGGGAGGGTCAAAGTTGGTAAATTTAGATCTTGAAATCTTGCGAAATTTAGAGAGGTTACCATGAAAGGTGAAACTATGATACCGGCTGTTCCAAAAGCATAAATTAAATTTCCAAACAAGCAAATGTTTCGTCAATTCTCGACTACAGTCCGATGCGTAGTTACACCTTCCTATGGTAACCTCTCTAAATTTCACAAGATTTCAAGATCTAAATTTACCAACTTTGACCCTCCCACCTGATGAGCTGGAGAACAGCGAAACGCGCGTCGTGGGTATCAAAATTTCTGTAACTGCTTCTAATCCAAATCTACATTGATGCCATCTCAAAAAAAAAAAATATATATATATATTTGAGGGCACTTATATAAGTACAGCAAATACTCCTTATAGACAAGGGTTGCGTTCCAGACACGGCTAGTCTAGAGAGAGATTTTACGATAAGCAGGAAGTTCCACAGATGCACTCATGCTAGTCCGGATGTACATTCAAAAATATCAAGTTATATATTGTCTCTTATGAGAACAGCAATTTTCTGCAATAATGAAGGGGGTAGCTACTGCAATAATTTCAAGTACCCATTACAAAAAGCGCACCCATAATTTTGAAACATTGGCAACCGAGTGTTTAATGTGTGTAATATTAGACACATAATTCTTTTTATCAAAATCTTTTGCATTTTTTGTTCATATTTTTTCACACAAAATTGTTTTTATCTTCTTGTTCATTCTAGTCGCAATACACTGTATGTACAGACAACACTTTGCTCAATCATACTTTAATTACAGTCCGTTATGCTCTCCCTTTATATATCGTGAATGGATACTTTCCTGTCAATACCCACGTTGTTTTTCAGAGTTACATGTAGAGTTTGATCTTGCATTGTCTTATTTTTTCAGAGGCATTGTCAAGCGTCGGCGAGGGCAAAAAGACAGAGCTCGAATTTAATAAGGAGCTCCACTGTCACGAAGAGGGATTTAAATGAATATCCGGCGGAATCAATGTACCGTATTAACCGGCAGAATGTCGTCAGACCTAGCTTCATATCCATATCCATCATATAATAAAAGGAGTATTTTAATTTAGTCAGTGTAAGTTTTTTTTTCATTCATCGGATAGAATACGGTACCGTAGGTTCGGACTTCGATATGGTACCGTTTCCTAATATTATGATTTTTGTCACCAAGACTTGAACAAATATGCAAGTTAAAAAATTTTTTTATAGCCATGCAGAGAAACATTGTTAATAATACCCTTTGTATACTTCCATCAGAAATTTCACCAGGCGTACCAATATTAAACTTTGTCTCCTTAGAGTTTTTTCGGTGTACAATCTCAAAAATTTATTAGTCTACTAGGAGTTTTGTCTAATAAAAGACAAAACCTCTCAGTAGGCAAGCCACGTAAACTACACAATCCTTGTGTAATAAAATAAACAGTATTTGCTGTACGTTCACTGAAGCTCGTATCGACACTAACAGGCATTTGCAGAGGAAATATTCGAAACGAGCCGTAAGTTAGGAACAATGGCTAACACGTGTACAGAAGATAGGTGCACGTGGGAGCAAAACGAAGAATGTCCTGAAGAACAGGGAATAGGGTAAAGGGCGGACACAGATAGAAAGCTACCTCACAAGAATAAGGCTCAAGTACTCTATGGTGCACACAAGAAAGGTAGGACATGACTAGAAAGGAAATACAGACGTAAAGAGAGGCATGGACTAAGTGTAATGACATATTGTCAGTGCTCAAAAGAAGAATGCGACACTAACGCAAGTATAACATTCTCCTTTTGTTCCGAAACAGTTGTTAAATAGCCTGAAATTTCATTAAAAAATAGCAATTCTCACTAATTTTTGCCGTTTGCAGCACTCCTCAGTAAAATTACTTTCCGTCTACATTAACATGTTAGTATGGTGTTTTACGAGAAGAAAAGGAAGGGGCACGTGTAGTATGTCGACAGGAACGCAGAACCCATACACGAGGGTGTTTCAAACAGGATCAACAAGCCCGGAAACAGTAAGTTTGGAAAGAATAGAACAAAGCACCATCAGGTTGCATACAAAAACTGAGTCGCAGTCAACACAAAATACAGAAATTGAAATATTTCTATAAAAAAGATTTTTCTGATGTAGTTCCCTAGTACAAGTTTCGGTCAGTAATATTGTAAACTCCTTATAAAAAATTTAAGAGTACTTGAAAATGTAAAAAACACGTTTTAGAGATAAACTAGAACACCCTGAGACCGCATACCTCCGTCAAGTAAGGCAACGCAAAAAAAAAAAAACTCAAATTGGCTCTAAAACCATTTATTTTGCATCAACTCCAAAATTTTATCACTTACACCTTTCAATAGTGCGGTATTAACAGTTTCTGCATTTTTTTTTTTTGAAGATCCTTTCATAAATGAGTTATGCTGCTAACAAACGTTATGACAAACCTTAAATCAAACATACAAAGCAACCAACCGATCTGCACCAAAATTTAATCATTTATATCTTTTAACATTACTAATAACTCCTGCAAATTTCATAAAGATCCATTGAAAACTTTTTGAGTTATTGCGTAACAAACATTATGACAGACACAACTGAAACATTGAAACGAATCAGCCGATCGGCACCAAAATTTAATTATTAATGTCTTTTAACATTACTAACAATTCCTGCAAGTTTCATAAAGATTCACTAAAACGTTTTGAGTTATTGCGCTAACAAACATAGAATCAAACTGTTACATTACGAACGAACAAAACAGATCGTCACAAAAATTTTGTCACTTACTTTTTATGATATACCTTAACTCATGTAAATTTCATACAAATCCATCCATAGCTTTTTGAGTTATGGCATTGAGAAAAATGAGGCAGACAAACAAACGGATGGACGGATCTTCATGAAAAGTTTATCTGTTCCTCCTAACATACCTAATAATCCCTGTAAATTTCGTCAAAATCCGTCCATCACTTTCTGAGTTATCTTGGCGACAGACAAACAATAAGACAAACCCGACGAAAACATAACCTCCTTGGCGGAGGTGATAAACTAATTCGACTAGGGATTAGAAATTCCTAAGGTAAAAGGTGAGAGAGACGAAAAATGCCTGCTGTGACAATTTATTAAGACCCTAAAAAAATGGCCTCCACCCGATTGAAATTTATTTGCGGGCTGTAAATACAGGTCAGAGGCCCCAGCACGCCAAAGACTGTGGCCATGCAACCATTTCAAAAGGAGTTCTGTAGTGAAACTCGCACGGACGTGCCCAACCGCAAAAACAAGAGGACAACCTAAACCAAGAGAAGCTCCCCTCTACCCATAGTACCCATTATAGAGAGGGCATTCCCTCGCTGGATTACGACCCCAAGGCGCTGCCGGAAAAAGTATCCAGCTCTCTTATCTCGTGAAACTGAAATTAGACGCCTCGAAAGCTCCTTGATGAAGTCTGGCGAACATGCTAGATGACGTGAAACAGGGACCCCATTTTCTTGGAAGGTCATAGTCTGGCGGGCAGTGTGCACTGCTGCATTATCCTGCGGGAAAAATCATTCATCACCACACAAACGAGGTCCCTCCGTCGACATAAATGATCTTGTAACATGCCGACGGAACCAGCAGCTGTTTGACGACTTTGCACCTCCTGCAGCATCATTGCTCCTCTGTCCGAAAAGGCATCCTACACCATAACGGAGCCTCCACCGCTGTGACGCTTGGAAAACATTTCAGGAGGAATCTAATTGTCATGACACAACCGTTGGAAGCCATGAGGGATACTCAGATTGAGCTTTTCTTCGGCAAAAAACAAAACTTTAAACCACTTTTCAATGTCCCACGTATGGTGCTCTCGACGAAACTGTAAACAGGGCCACTTTGTGACGAGGAAACAACCGAGGACCTTTCAGACGCTTTTTGTTCTTCACGCCCTGTTGACGTAGGTGTCGCCTGATAGTTACTGAACTGAAATCAGCATCTGTCAGTGCCTTAATTTGCCTGGAAGACCATCCTCTATCTGGAGTAACAACCCGTTTAAAAAAAAAAATAAAATCTCCTACTCAATGCAGGCGAAATTTTTGTCGGTCTACCTCTAGATTTTGTTGTTTCATAACTCTCCGAGTCTTTCAGGAAGTTGCAAATCACAGTTTTACTGTGGTGACAGCAACAAACTTTGCTTATGCAGTTCAACAATTCGTCTACGTTCTAATTCCGAGAGTTTGCTTGCTTTGGGCATATATAGTGACGCCTTCACACTTCAGTGCAGGCCTGTAACTGATCCGGAACGCCGGAAATTACCCTAGCACTAAACATTTATTAACCAGGTCTTATAATTATGATTAATTGAAAAACTCATTATTTGACAAAAATGCTCATTTCTTAATAAATTGCTACAGCAGGTATTTTTCGTCTTTCTCGCCTTTTAACTTCAGGAATTACTGAGCCCTAGTCGAATGCGTTTGTTTGTTTATTTATTTATCTATCACTAAAATGTTATTTTTTGCATTTTCAAGTGGTCTTAAACTTCTGATCAGGACTATATCTTTTCGACTGCTTTTGTGAAAGTGGTCACGGTTATATTAACGAGGCATTGTAGCATGTAGGCAGAGAGCTTCGAGCTTCCTTACTAGTAACTACTTGTGGTTAGGCCAGCTATCGGCTGGCAGTGTTGCTGCAGTGTCTGAAAAAGAGCTAAATTATCGAATAGCTTTCCCAGGAAAACTAGACGCAAAATGAAGCCTGTGAAGTTATTTCGAGAGAGGCGGATTTTCCAAAAAAAAAAAATGCAACCTTTGCTGAGTCAGTGCTACAGTGTTCTTCTAAACCAAAAGTTCTGATTTATGCAACTGAACTGATGAAGGACTGTCAATGCACTAACAATCAAATTTAATGACATGTGAAAGTCTATCCAATATTTCGATTCGTAAAGGCTGGCACACACGCTAGCCAAATGAACGAGTTTCCTCAGCCAATCGTCAACGCTCTGTTGAACTCTCACAAGCACAGCTTTGAGTTGACCAAAAAAGGTGTAAAAAATATTACCCGTCAGTTCAGTTTGCCGGCAAGTGCTGTTAGTTAAGGTTTGGAACCTTTTCAAACATGCACATGCGTGGTATTAAAATAGACACAGTAAACGCGACGCGGATATGACGAAACTCGTTCTTATGACTAGCGTCTGTATCAACCATCAGAAGCCTTTCGCAAGATTGAATCTACGAGGACTCATTGGATACCCTTCAGGCGGTCAACCCGTGAATTTTTTTTTTTTTTTTGTACCAGCATTTCTGGGGTTTCTCAAAAACGTCAGACAACGATTTAGTGCGTGTTATTCTTCAGTTACCTCCAGAGGCAGTACATGTCAGCGTCAGTCCTTGACCATATATGTGAAAAAAAATCAATTTCCCATGATGCAACTGCAATGAAAAAAGGGTACGATTTCATGAGTGCTGTCATCTTAATGAAGCAGAGGATGCGCCGGAACGCCACCAGACTGCAACGAGGGCAGTGCGTAAAATAAAACCTCTGGTGGGGATCACCAACGGCAATAGGCAACTTTTCGAGATAAAACTGCTATGCATCACTTAAAGTAAAGTTTAAAATTGACAATACATAGTCTTTGTACTGTATTGGGTACACTTGGTAAAACAGCGTTCGAAAAAGTTAAAGCAGTATTCAAATATTTATGCTATAATGAGATTGTGTCTGATATTTTGACGATCACTTCCGAAGAATTTCATTATTATTATTATTATTATTATTATTAAGACTTCACACTAGGACCACCACGAACGGAAGAAAGCAACTGCGCACTGCTCTTCATACTCACCTATGGCGCCCCGGATGCATTTCTCTTCTCCAATTGAATTGAAATTCATGAATCAGTCAACCAACATTGCTGTAACGACACTGGCAAGAACGCGTGGCGTGGTACATATAGAGCGATCGCTAGCTGTGAGCATACATTAAACATCTAGGCCCCTATGTATAGCAGAGAAACAAATTACAAAGCGGGGAGTGATCTCTTGTCATAAGCAGCGTAAAGAAAAACCATTATAAACTAGTGACGTTCGGTTCGCCAAGTTCGAGCATAAGAGCAACGAGAAAAAGTTTCGACACCTGCTACAATCGGAGAGCTCAGAACAGAAGTGTCGCAAGCCCATGGATTTTACGAACAAGAAAAGTAATTCTCATAAGTGTTACAGCACTTGTGCATTAAGTCCTCCAATTGGCGATCACGCAAACCCACATGCTGTTAGTGCCATTGCCTGCGAGTGGTGCCCAAGAACGCTTCAACGAGTTAGCGGCAATACAATGGCCTCAGAACTTGACCGAAAGCATGTCAAGCCGGGATCGATGTTTGCTTCCATCACGCAGCAAGTACGGCAAGACCCGCGCCAAAAAGCTCTGGGACACCGAAACGTGAGGCGAATTAAGGGAATCTGTACATGAAGTAGGTATACCGCATACTACAAGCCGAAAATAATGGGATGCATAAAGCAGCGCATGGGTACACTCTCGAAACTATACGTACCATAAAAAAGAATGATCAAACATGCGATGAAATTAAAATACAAATGCCAATGTAAACGCAAGAAAGGACTAACAATCGTCTTTACTTACCATTATGTTACTGATGACATCACTACAGCTGCACTGTGCCATCGCTCCTCTGCCAAACAATGCGCATTGCTAACGAAAATTGCAAAATGGTCCAGCATCCAGGACTCCTTCAGGAACATCACCATAATTTAATTGTGACTTTCTTGTAACATTCCTGACAGTTCTTGTGCATTTTTGACGATTCATCCTTAACTTTACGAGTCACGTTCCTAACACACCAACAAAGAAACACGCCCGCCGGCAAAACACGGCGAAGGTACTGATCAAATTCTTGAAGCAAGCATTTGCTAGATTTTTCTCTTTTTTGCGCATAAGAAACGTACTCTGCTCTCTACCTCCCATTAAATTGAGTTTTTTTTTAGATTTCTCCTCACTTAGCTAATGCAGAACATTTGAGGATTCTAAATAAACATACACAGCTGTAGCTAGCTGGTCGGTTAACGAAACTGGATATACAAATATAAAATTTACCTCCAGTCACCCACTATCGGACTCATGACTCACTGTGTCGGTGAACTACCACCAATGCACTATACAATTAGTGCTTCTTCAGAGCACAATATATCTAGCCGTTTTCAGTGTAACTGGATATATACGAGATAAGCGTAAAAGCTTTCATGCACGAGTAATATTGCATGTGACATTCCAGCCGCCAGTAAGCCATAAAAATATGAGCTGTCAGAAGAAATTTTATCATACCGTGCAAGGTATAATAAATACTACATTCCAAAAGGATTCGTGGCATATTGGCTTCGAGCAGCAGCAATCATCTTCTTCACTACAATACTGCGTGCATGCAAAATACGGTGCTGAACGACAATGACAATCCGCACCAAAAATTCACCAAATGGAGGATCACAAACTTTAGCTAGTTTATGTAAGGCATATTTAATCTTGGTAGTCAAGGAGACAAACTCAGGGAAATATACCTCTATAGTGTAGCGTAAAAAAATAAACTAGGAAGTATAATAATGTTTTGGTAAAAATTGAAAGAGTTACTTCAGGAATTACTTGCCTCCTAGGAAAAGCACTGGTAGAATTCTGAGCAGATTTGTGAGTGTTGCTGTTAAGAGAACGGCAATATCCCCTCTGCAGAGTATACAGGCCAGTAACGCCACCAGACAACATAAATGAAACGTTTACTGGTATTCACTTGAATTCTTCCATGCTTGAATATATAGAGAACTGTTAGGTAGTAGAGAACGCGTAAGAGGACAGACTGCTTTTTACTTTCTAATCTAATCATGACTGTGCACCACAATATAAAAAAATCAAATACACGGCTTAGACGTCCTAAAACGAATCAAGGCCCTTAGGCTGCACGCAGGCACGAACCGAGATGTTGCCTGAAGTACAGCCCAGAATCTCATCGACTGCCAGCTACCGTGACGAAGTTCAACAAGCGTGGTAAGTCTTCCTGTTATTATCATCTATCTAAATTCATCTTTATTATTACTTGTGTTGGGTAGTTCAAAGCTGAAATTTTACAATGAAAAATGTACCAAAGTTGCGTGGAAGTTAGTTCGTCCTGAGTGGGGTGATCAGGGAAAGACAACGCGCAGTGCCTTAAATCCAAAGGCACCTTCCTACCAGCCAAAAGGTAAAACTTGACTTCACATTTCACTCAGGTCACTACGGACAGGGAGTGCGACCTAAATAAAGCATTACATAAAATTAGGTAGCCCGAAACGCTGCCAAGGCAAATTAACAGAAGGCCATTAACACCTGCAGGCCGACACGACCGAAAGCTGATTCCGGCAATAAATTGCAGACCGAAACGGAGCAGGGCAAAGAACACTGAACGAATGGACGAGTTTGGCACCTAAACAGGTACAAGGTAAAGAGGAACTTGAAACAGCCCTAGAAATTAACAACTGCAGAAAATAATTAGAGAAATGTCATTTGCGTACAGTAAAAGGTCTCTTGCGCAAAACTGCGGTCGAGAATTACACTAAAACAGATTCAAAGAAAACAAGCAGAAAACGACTATCTCGACATTTCTATGTAGCTGGTGAAGCACTCACCAGGAGTGGTCGGTCGGTCGGTTAACCATCAGAAGCGAACAATGATCATCAATATGTCAAGTTCTTTACTTTTCCCGTAGAGTGAGATGAGGCATGCATGCATGCAAGGAGGTAAAAAAACAAGGCTCTTCATCGGGTGAAACAATATGAATAACAGTGGCGTAGGTAGCAACCCAACCCACATACAGATCATGTCACCAAGTTCCTTGGGGGACGTCATTCGCAACACACACAGGACGGGCCTATAATTAGCTAAAGGCGATGTTGCGCTAGCGACTATAGCTCCGCTGAAGATTATCAGTCGTGCAGTGAAAATGTTGGTGACAGGCTAGTTGGGTTTCAACACTTGACGGTACGTGTGAACGGTACGTTCGTGTAGGACGCTCTCCACACCATATTTACAAATTAACCATCGATTCGCAACGCATATTGGATGCAACTGCGCGTGCACTTGTATCAACTGACTACAATTTTAATAACAATTTTGTTTATATAGAACTTCATAAAAAAGTAGTGTAGATGTAGCATGTCGTCAAGAGGCGGCGTAACATTAGTATATGATCATTTTTTTACGGCAATACAAAAGGTTCCGTTAATTTTATGTTCTGCATACCCTCCTATAAAACGCCAGAAACAAATATAATCAGTTTTACATTATAAACAAATCTTCTCTTGCCAGTGAAGTGTGTTTCGATATCTTGCTGCATTTGATTACAAAACAAAGATATTTTTGGTTAGGTAGGCTGTTTAAAACGCCTGAGCTAAATGGTTTTGATACTATAAGATTTGGATATAAAACAATGTAGACAGGGTTGGCTGGTTTAAACCAAATAAAAAAGCCATGGTTTAAACCAACCAAAAAATACATGTTTTTTGGGTTTATTTGGTTTTTATTCGATTTGTTTGGTTTTTATTCATAAAAATTGCAAAATAAACAGCTTAACTTCTAGAAATTATTAAATTTTAGTTACACAACTAAAAGGATGAGTTAATGTGTCTCTATTTAAGAATCCATTCGAGTGTTAGGACAGTTAGGGTCAACTATTGCTGATGTTTATTAAAAACCTATTACGTAATTGAATTTTGTGTTATTTCATTTCAGAGATGCATTTCTAATTCTATTCTGATATGCTAGCAGCATATCCTACTAGATAGCTAGTGAGCTCATGAGAAGGATGTAGGCATATACCTAGCCATTTCTGCTTTTAATTAGCTAGTAGTTATCCATTTCTATTGAGTTTTCTTTCTATTATGAAGTGATTTTAAGTTTTTTTTAAGAGGATTCTATACCTATTTCACTTTCTTCAGTTAATTACTCTGTTTTTAATTGGCTAGTAGATAGCTAATTCTATCAAGTTGTAATTGTAATTTGAAATGTTTTCACGTTTTTCAAGGGATTTTGCATTGCAATATTTATAAATCATAGCTTCTCAGCAGTTTGAATATTAAATGCAGCCATAGCATATAAAGGTACTCTGCTAACTGCCTTTTCTTAAATCCTTTTCTAAAAGTCATTCTCTACAATAGGAAGTTGAAATGAAGCGACTAAGATTGTTGATGATTAGCTAAGTACATGTTTACAAAGCAGAAATCCCTTTAAATTTTTGATAAAATTACTAGAACTAGAAAAAAAAATATTAAAAAAAATTCACCATGGCTTTTGGTTTACACTAAAAAAACGAGGTTTTTGCCAACCCTGAATGTAGATTTGCAGAGTCCAGCACTTTGTTTGCCTGTAAAAATGTAGTTTAGTCAACCTGTCTTGATAGTCTATTATTTTTTACATTGTAGCATGTACTACAGTCATACTACTCCATTATTTCTTTTACATTGTAGCATGTAATAGAGTAATACTTGCGCAAAGTTAGTAAAATATTTACTAAGGTTAAAAGCTGTGACGTCATGGCGGTGGCGTGATATATGTTTTACGGTGAAATTGTAAGATATTTGGAACATATTCGCATCTCTTTCGTTACTCAAGACAAACGGAGTGTTTACATATGCTAATAACACTGTTTGTGAACACATTATATTTCAAAAGTAAATGATATGGGGGTATCATAAAACTAAGCTCAATCGAAGTTCGCGTCGACGGCGTCAAAAATACAACCTGCAGCATTCTGCCGTCACGTGCTCTACCTCTGTCAGTCGTCAGAGTAGCGGCGTAGTTTGTTGGCCGGCGGGCTTTGACGGCAACGAAAGTTGCTAGTGCGAATCAGATAGTTCCACTAGGTTCTAGCATCTTTCATTTGAGCCCAACTGGTGTCTACGCTGACAACTGGTAACTCAACTAAAAATTAATAGATAGAACGAGGAAGTGCTCCGAAAGCAGTTTAAAGGAATGAATAAGTAGCACAGATGTTATGAAAAACGGGGACCAAAACCCAGAACAGCAAGTCCGGTAAGAAGAGGAACACACAATAAAGACTGCAAAAAAATAGGAAAACAAAACACTCAGGGCATAACAAATGTCCCGAAGACCACAGCTAATGTGTAGATAGTTTATGGGATCTTCACGAAGACGCCACACCACTAACATAGCATAGGCGACGATGTTTGAGAGGGTATGTTGTCTGAGTCGTATTTGATTCTTCATGCGAAACCTCACTAAGCCAACTGCATACTATGGGGTTATAAACAGGCCGCTAGCTTCCACCTGCTATAAATGGATACCATGCGGTTACCAACGGCCACTAGCCTGAGCCTGCTGCTCTGCACTGCACTGCGCGTGATGCTACTAGGGCTGAGAACACCTGACGGCCGTAACGTATCAGTGCCAGCGAAGTTGATGCTGAACCCCATGCAATGAAGTTTGTGAAATTAGTAGAGAAAATGCTAACTCCCAAAATGCACGCAAGAACAGGTAGCAACATGTGCTACCTGCTATTTTTTATCATTATCATTACTATTCTTATTTACCTACTTCACTAACTTTAACAATGAGGTCTATCATGATCTGGTGTCCTCCATATTTCTTTGACATCCAAGGCAGAAAAGAATAGCATGATGAATTTACACGGTATTATTTATTAATATCCCTTGATAGCTAAAACCATAGACCACACCATACATTGACTGGTCAATGAAATCGGGCCTCTAGCAAATGGGCCTGGAGGGTGGGGGGTCGGATCGCTGAACCTTCCGTTTCGGCGCCATAGTTCTTAGCGACCC
>LQNS02276867.1:12767404-12783833 GCA_001587735.2 Parhyale hawaiensis
AAGATCATTAATGGAGCTAACGAGATCCCTCGACATGCTCTCTACGAGAGCCGTACCCACTGTGGTGTAGCGTGGGACAGCATAACGGTAACGTTACGTGCGTTAATTTGCAACGTGGAGAAATGAAGAACATTACTGTGTAGATGTTGCAACACGTTAATGCTGAGAAAGGGCCACGTGGCTGTACAGCCAACCTATTCAGCAGACACACGTGGCTGCACAGCAACAGACCCAGCAGACAGGCAGCACAGCAACAGACTCAGCAGACACGCAGCACAGCAACAGACCCAGCAGACACGCAGCACAGCAACAGACCCAGCAGACAGGCAACACAGCAACAGACCCAGCAGAGAGGCAGCACCGCAACAGACCCAGCAGACAGGCACCACTGCAACAGACCCATCAATCAGGCAGCACAGCAACAGACACGCAGCACAGCAACAGACCCAGCAGACACGCAGCACAGCAACAGACCCAGCAGAGAGGCAGCACCGCAACAGACCCAGCAGACAGGCACCACTGCAACAGACCCATCAATCAGGCAGCACAGCAACAGACAGGCAGCACCGCAACAGACCCAGCTGACACAACCAAGAGCACGCAACAGCAGTAAGGCGAAAGCAGCTCAGTCTGTTGCTAAGGTCGGCGCAGAGCAAAAAGATGAAGGAAGACAACGGCAGGAGAAATCATGCAGCAGCAGCAGCACAAGACCTTCAAGACCGTGACGCAAGAAAGAGAGAGGGAGGGAGCACAGTGCGAGGAGCAGAAACAGCAGTAAGAGTCAATAAGCGGGTCATACAAGACCAGCTGCACACTAATCAATAGCAAGACTAGAGCTGCTGAACCAGCAGTCAGGCAGGCATAAGCGGTAGCAACAGGAAGCGACATCGCGGCAAGCAATGAACTGAACCAACTACTCCCTCAAATAGCTCCAATGATGACTGCGCGCATGGCAACAACGGAAAATTATTGCAGCGATAACCGGCATGAACTGTTACAGGAAACGTTGACCTTAAGCAAAGCATAAAATGCTGACACTCTCAATGCCTTAGGGAGTGTCCATATCAACATATTCATTCAACTTTGGTGCAGTCGCAGCCAAACATCCACACGACAACATTCGCAATGTATACTTTTCTATATTTTCGCTAGCCGCAAGCTGAGTCAAGTAACTCAAAAGAAGCAAGTTAACAGCATCGCAAGGTGCAAGCAGCAAGCGCCTGTAGTGCAAATACGGGCGCATTGTTGTAGCTCTACAACGACAAAGTTCCATAGGCTCGCCTGCTCTTTGGCCCAGCTAGGAGTAAATATATTTATTCCACCAAGTGAGGCCTAGAGAGCAGATTCAAGGTGAAACACTACATCGTGCCTCCCAATACTATTGGAAGTATTACACCGCTATCACATCATAGTCATATTTCCATATGAGAAAAAAACTACCCAATTTTATTAAGAAAGTAAAGCAACAAGTACTTTAGTGGAAAAATATGAACGAATATTTAGTAATTTGGTATTTGTTCTCCCCAATAATATTTTTTGGTAAATTTTAGATAATGCATGCTTCTAGGAAAGACTGAAATACTCAGCACAAGGTAGTTTCAAGCTCCAGCAAAAGCTTTAAGATTAGCCGCCATTTTTCTCATAGAAATATTTGTTTTTGTGGTTCCCGTAAATTTCTCATGGATTTAAATCTTCAGACAATAGTAGTCCAACCATAAAGGGCATATACAACTAAACATGATTCCCAATCGCAGGTGAGAGCGTTTCGAAAAATGTCTTTCCACTATAACATCTCTCTCAATACTAAAACAATCTCCAAATAGAAGCCTTTTCAAAATTTATAGTTGCCACGCAGACGCCAGTCGCAAACAGCAATGAAACAGTGGCAGATTACTTAGAAGCTTCGCTTGTTATAGAGTCGCAAAAATGCTCGTCATCTGAAATTTTTGCAAGGTCTCGAGTTTTTCTCGATACTGTATAACAAATATCATGCAATAGACGCTACTGCATGTGCCTCCGCAACACTTTTGAAAGCTAAGTTAAAAAAAAATTACGTTGTTTTTCCGTACAAAAAAAAAAAAAATACCACACAAAGCAACAACCTGTTCAAGCGTTCACTTATCACTGATCCAAAAAAAAAAAAGTTTCTAACCAGGATATAATTGTCTAGGCATTTGCATAAAGAATAAAACAACAATCAAGATGCACTAGTACTGAGCAAAATGTGAACATGGTAGAAAGAGAAAAAAAGCAAGCACGCTGCCAGTTGGGAGTAGCGGGCAGTGCCCTCTCCCAGAAGGCGAGTCGACACAAGCAAGACCTCGTGAAAAGAAATCGATGAGCGAGCATGCGAAGGTCGTGAGGTTGCTGAGGTCGCAGGGTTTCTTCACCGTCGTCGTTCTCACCGGCAACAGCCAGGGCACCAAGTCTATTTGCTTCAGGGCGAATGCAATACGAATACATAGCAGCGCCAAGGCTATAAAAAAGTCATCATTTGATGTTTTGGATATTAGCCTTTGAGATTGCAAATCTAAAAGCTAGAATGATCATCAAGTTGCATTAATTAGATCTAGGTTATTGTGAGAAGACGATGAAAAGGATTCATGATAGTACACTTTGAGATGAACCCTGAAATTATTTCGCTGAAAGAGTTATGACATACAAAGACTTACGTGGTCAACTAAGTTTCAACTAAATTAATCCTTTCTCTCCATACCATAACATCTATGCAATAGTACTTCATGCAGCGAGGAAAATTAATTTATGAAAACGAGGGTCAACAGTGTTTTGTCTACATTTAAGTACCTAGCGTTCAAGGATGATGAGACGGAACATGTTAACGCACTGCCGTACCTTGGACTCAGTTGGAGCGGTGACGTCACAAGAGATATTCGATCGTAGCACAGTCCAAGACCAGCAATTGTCCACCATACTTCAGATATGAATTGTAAATACCACAGTTCGTTTAGAAAAAGCAACGAACAATGTGATACTGTTGGACAAATTGTCGTTATATTTAATGATAATTCGGGTTGTTTTTCCGTAATAGGCACGCACCCGGACCCTTTGTAAAATGTGGACCTAAGCTGTGCTGTCGTTAACAGATCCAGTCCGCCTCTCCTAATCGTAAAAACTATACCATCATTGGAAAAAATTATGGATTTATCATTCACCAGTTCCAACAACATCGTTCTGTAAGCCAGTTTAGATATGGAGGAACTGGTTAATGGTTAGTTTTTTTTTTTTTTGCAAGTTAGTTAACGCGAATCGGACGCGACACTTACTGTTATATTTGCTGTACCGCGCGCAGCGTATAGTTGCTGATATTTTTTCTAATTTTACCGAGCAATGGTATGGCTTCTGCGTAGCATGTATAGACTTTTGCTTTAATATTATTTCTCCGAAAGGAAATAAATTTGTTTCCCTGATGCGTTAATTTTTTCTATACAAATCTTGTGATCATGTTTCATATCAGCCTTTAACCATACGCATCTGAACCAATTTTCGTTGGAGCGGTTTTAGATTATAGAGGATAGCAGGTCATTGGTAGAAGATGAAAATAAATCGGAAATATTGAGCTATTCACCCATACGATTCCAGCTTCAAAATGCCATAGTGCTGTCGATAAAACTCACATAAATTATTGCATTGTAAAGACGGTAGACTGGATTCCAAAAGTGCTTCTTACACATGCGGGCATTTGCCGGATTTACTTTATTTGCTCTTTTACAAGCCTTACGCCAACGCTCTTTCCAAATTTTATCCTCAGAAAGCCGAAGATGTTTGTAGATGCTTTGATACGTATTTCTGAGCAGCCATAAAGACTGTAGGACACACTGAAGAGGCAAATGGGATATGAAGCAACAATGAAAAATAGCTATTTATCAACGACAAGCATCTTTGACGTTACAAGCTTATTACCCGGAGTGTCATGTACGACAGCTAGGGCCCTCTGCGTGCGCTAACCTGGTAAGTATCATCCTCCTTGCCTAGCGTTAATGCCGTTATGGGGTCCGTCCCAAACACTCGTTACCGGACAGGGTATATGTATTTATTTCATTTTGTCCACTAGTGGGTCGGATGTCATTTTTTTGGACATCAGCGGATGCGGATCTTTAAGCGTTCTGACATCCGCGGATGCAGATGCAATTGCGTATGTTGTGTTAACACGTGAACCTGCCTTCACCGAACTTCCAACATGGACCACAGGAGAATACGACCATTTTCTGCTAATTAGCTGAATAAGAATTAATTAGAATCCTTCACAGGTATAGTTTTCACGACGGAGTGTCCGGGGGAGACCAAAAACAGTCCGAGGCGAAGGTCAATGATGCTTTTCCACTCATGCCTTATAGCTACTTCTGCAAGCCAGGGAAGTCCCTCGTATAGGTACTCAACGCCTGATAGTTTCCAACGACAACTTAAGTAACACATCGAAAGTGACTGGAAGTCCATGGTTAATGGAGCATCCATATTGCCGAAGCTAAGAGCCCCCATGCTTAACGAGTGTATGTCAATATTACCGGTCATAATTCATGTCACCATCCATATCACTTTCACAATAGTTTTGCTCGTATATTAGCCCTTTGAAGACTACCCTGGCGTTTCAGGAAACCATAAACTATATTATTCATACGAAAAGGACGTTTCACTAAGTACTTCATGAGTTAAGGACAAGGCACCACATAGTTTTGTAAATGACGAGTGAGTAGAGTACTTTTTTCCGTAGAGTACACTAAAAAACTTCTACCCTGGTCTAAAAAGCACGGGGAAAATACTTTAAATAAGAAAAGACTTTGATAGTGAATGACTGACATGCAACAAGTTACTAAAAATTGAGCGAAGCGGATTCAGGGCACCAATTACTAAACTCTGACCAGAAGAAAACAATCGCAAGTGAAAGTTTCACAATAAGAAAAAGAAATAAGCTTCAGCTAGCAGGGAGTCGTTGCTAGAGTATCATATTATACGTAGAGCGAACTGTCACCATGACGTCGGTAGTGAAGCCATGAAAAGAAGCAATTGAGTTCAGCTGAGAAGAGAAGCGGCGGGTTGCACTTGTGCGCGTAGTGCTTGGGCATTAAAGGCGTCCTGCCACTACACGAGTTCCACCTGCCATTGCTAAGACTACAACCGTATTTATATATATATAGCTAGAGAGAGAGGGCTACCATGACAAGAGGCACAAAAGCGCACACAGAGAGAGAGGCCAGTGACCTTTGCTATAGCGACTGGCCTCTGTAGGTCATCCCTATAGGATACAGTGAGACTTGTCATCATCGCCGTGACGAGAAAATTGCATGGTTGTCACACGAACGATAGAGAGACCGATGATTATCGCGTTCTGTAACATCACGACTACACAGCATCCGTGCTTTCAACTTCCTCTCCATTGTGTGCGCAGTGCTCACAGAGGACTTTTGGACAGAACATGCAAGTGGTGCTCACCGTAAACTTTTTTCTTCATAAAAAGAAATTGAGAACAATAATTTGCATGGCAAGAGAACAGAAAACCACCGAATCTTGTAGTTTGCAAGTAACACTGGTTGCTGGTTAGAGCAATTTGAGGCAATTTCCGATGATCTATTCACGAGTCCTGGTTAAACGTAGTAGGCTAATATCACGCATGAAAATCTTAAATGTAGTTATTCCATACACCTGGTATACTTAATTCGTGTATCTACTAAGTGACACAATTTGTTAGACTGTATCTTTCGTACCTTATTTACAAGAAATAGGTAATAGAGTGCTAAGAAAGCTCTCAGTGAAAAACCATTGCTAGACTTAACCCCCTCACAGGGCACAGGATGAACCATTCGCCACAGTGTTAGATTAGATAGCAGGCAGTAGACGGACCAACAGGCCCATTCCCTGAGAGCAGCCGGGACTTACGCTCCAGACTTCTATGAGCTATTGCCATTATGTCACTATCAGTTACTTATACATACATGTTTGAGGAAGAAAAACAAAATTGGCAAGAGATAACCTTGCAGGCACGATTTATTGCTGCAGAACCTCAGAGCTCGGAGACGTTCAGTTGGGGCCGGAAAAATAATAGATTAAGGTGACCTCCGAAACTCAGGCTGTTAAGAGTTTGTGACTCCTGGAGGAGGTGTTCGTAGCTGTGGAAGGTGTTGCTCACAATGTTAGCCAAGACTATATTTAAACGCGTTGACTGTCTCTGCACCAATAACTTCGGAGGGGAGTCTACTCTAGCTATTCACCATGAAATACGATAAGAACTTCAAGCTTAATGTAGTTCTTCGAGCATTATGTTGGAGTTCTTGGCCGTTAGTTCGCAGGCGATTATTAACGTCTCTCTTAAACAGTGAAATCTTATCGCACGTTGTTGAAGCCATACAAGTTTAGATAGGTTCGCCCAATGAAGGGAGGGGGCTGTAGGTTACCTTAGTCACAGTAGGCCATAATCTTTCCTTCGTGCCCTCTTTGATTCCTTCAGCTTTCATACTACTGACCTGATGATGCTTTATTCCATTCTTGCTGTTCTTTCTCGACTTGCTGATCGACTTGCTAAAAAATCTAGAAAATCAAAAATAAAAAACTACATTGATACAGTATTTGTATTTGAGTGTTATCAAAGTAAAAAAAAAAAAACAAAGTAAAAAAAACAAAGTAAAAAATTATAAAGAATTATATAAATATTTCACACATCTAGGGTTGAAAAATGTATTCGTACAAAACGATTTTTTCGTTTAAAATTAATTTGACTGTTCAAGAACTTTCCAGAACCTTCTAGATTTTACGTTGGAAGTCTGCCATAGTCCATGAACAGCTTTGGGGTCATTATTTCTTGCGATATCATAGAATAGAAGAAGGTTGTAAATTTGTAATCGTGGCAAAAAGCAAGGAGCTTACGAATTCCGTAAAAGAGTTGATTATTAAACAATGGAAATCCGGGAAAAGTTATAGGCAAATATCACAGACACTCAAAATACCGTTTACAATCATTGGGTCATTTATCGAAGGTTTAAAAGTTCGGAAACCGTCGAAAACCAACTTAGATCTGGCAGGCCGCGGAAGATTTCCCCTAGAGCTTCAAGAAAAATGGCCAGGAAAGTGTCCGAAAATCCCATGACTACTCGCAAAGAGCTTCAGGAAGACCTGCTAGCAGCAGGGACAAGCTTTAGCCTTCGTACAATAAGCCACGAGCTGCACCAAAACCATTTAAATTCTCGAACTCTTCGAAAAACTCTCCTGCTGTCGAAACTAAAGAGGAAAGCGTGTCTGAAATTCGTCCATGAGCACAAAGACAAGCCTGAGTCGGTCTGGGAAAACGTGTTGTGGTCGACTGAGACCAACATAGAGCTATTTGGATGAAATTCAAAGAACCATGTGTGGCGGAAGGACGGACCGGCATTCGCACCAAAAACACCATTCCCACTGTGAAATTAGGTGGTAGTAACGTTATGATTTTGGGATTTTTTCATCACGTGGAACAGGTAACATTCATATCATAGAAGGGAGAATGGACGCTCACACGAATCAGAATATTTTGAGGGAACATTTGCATGCGCCAGCTCAAAAACTCGAGCTACCGCAAGAATTCGTTCTTCAGCAGGACAACGACCCACAATTTACGGCGAAAACCACGAAGAAATGGTTCACCGATAATCATGTACAACTAGAATGGCCCAAGTCAATCTCCGGATTTCAATCCGATAGAAACTTTGTGGCGATTTTTTAAATTTAACATTATTGCGAGGAGGCCGAAGTCCATTCCGGAACTCATAGAAATCTGCAAGGAAGAATGGGCTAAAATCGCTTAGGAAACATGTCAAGACTTGGTAAAAAAAAATATAGAAAGAGATTGATTGCCGTTGAACTGAACAAAGGCTACGCCACAAAATATTAAATGGTGCTAAATAAATCGTTGTTTTTGTGTTGTACGATAACTTTTTTCAACCCAAAATATATAAATTGTTATACAATTTTATTATATAGTAATTTACTTGTTTTGCTGTTGCGTGTGTATTGTTTACGCAAAAATACAAATACTTACTCTTATCAATATATTTACTTTTGGTTCGCTAGATTTTTAAACAAACAATTTCATAGTGTACGAATGTTTATTTCCCCCCACTGTAAGTAATCCAACGATACTTTTTGTTCGCCGTCCTATTTACGGGCAGTGGCACCTCCAAGGAGACACAATAAAGTTACTCAGCTCCAGTCAGGACTTGGAACCCAACGAGTTGTGCCTAAGAAAACGTTAATTATTACATCATCAACTCTTCACAGTTGCGTCTCCAGAAATATGCGGAAGATCTGACAGCATTTAGGCATTCTCCTTTTTTCAGATTGCATCACTGAGCAGTTCTTCGCAGCGTAGATATAGGCCATATGAAGGTGCAAAGGAGTGCGGCTCCAGTAGGGGGAAATCAGCAGTTTGTAGTAGATTTTCATTACAAGCCTCCTTACTAACATAGTTCACTATCATCTATGTAAAGGAGGAAAACAGAGATATGTGGCATGTGAAAAAAACGAGAAATACGCAGGCACAAGAGAAGAGCAAACAGAGCAGGGATGAAGAAAAAGGTATACATTGGGAAATACAAACTTTAATAGATGGAGGTCACACTAAGTCTGGAAGCGAAGTCCAACTGAAGAGAAGAAGTACAAGCACACAGTGGCGTATCGGGAAGTCAAGAGACGAGTCACGGCTTCTTAACGGGAAAAAGAAGTTTTCGTAGCCGCTAAGGCAAAACGCAACCCAAAGGCATTTTGCAAATATGTAAACGAACGATGACTCCAAAAAAAAAAACATAGGTCCGCTCAAAAGACCTGACGGTGAAAACACCAGTGACCCAAAGCACGTAGGTACTCACTTGCAGACATGTCGCGCGATTTGTCTATAGACGGCCCCAGTCTGATTTTGAAGACTTGCTTCTGATGGATAGAGGACTGATAACGAAGACGCATACAAAAAAATAGGGATCTATCCCAGCTTCTGTTCTACTAGCAGGCACGCTGCGTTTCCTTGCAGGTGGAGACTCTTTCACGAGCCTCATGTACAACTTCAGAATATCGAAGAGGCAATATCGCAAAGGGTACAATAAATTTGCGAAGCAATTCTCTCATCATCAAAACATGATAATCTTCAAGTAGTATCAATACCTTCTCGCTTGACATTTCAAAAACATTGAACAAGCGTTATTTTGGCCACAAGGCACCCGGCACGCTTGGTAGCAGGAGGAAGACTGGAAGTCCGATATGTACGGTATCTTCTATCGAAGCAGACATCGTGCACACTAGCAAAATGTCTATCGTGGCATGCTGTCTCCCATTCCGATCGGGAGACCATGGACGTGCGACTTTTGATTTCGCAACAGCTCGTAGAGGTGATTGGTCTATAAACGCATCTACGTAGACAACGCTAGACAAGTCTCAGAGACCAAAATGGCGCAATATGTCTATAAGTGAGTATGTACCCTAAGAGACAAAGCCACTATCTTGAACGAATATTTCACCTCGGTATTTACCAATGAAAATGTTACGAATATTCCTGAACCAGAACAGATACAAGTTACTCCTATAAACACAGGTGTTTCACGGAGATTGAGATCCTTCAAGAACTGTCCCACTTGAATGTACACAAATCCTCTGGCCCAGATAGGCTACTCTTTCTCCTCGTATCTTACGGGAAATTGTATCAATCATCACAAAATCGCTGCTCAGAATATTCAATCGATCTCCAAGCACGGGAGAAGTTCCACAAGCTTGGAAACGCCAGCGTGATTCCTATACATAAGAAGCGGGATAAGAAAAGCTCCAATAACTAACTATCTTACCTCAGTCGGCTTGGAACCATCGAATAGTTCCTGAAAAAGCGCATCACTGACCACCTGAGGAAGCATCACCTCATTTCCGACACCCAGCACGGCTTCCGAGATGGAAGACGCTGCCTAACCAACATATTGGACTTTTTGTCTTGAGCATTTTTTTTAAATCAACAATGGCATTTTTGTATCATTAGCACCAAATGGGACCATAAATTTTCATATAACTTATAAATTACAACCATTTGGCAAGACTGTTCAGACTAAGTCACTCTTCAGGAGCAAAAACACACACAAGCATTAAGCTTAAGAAAATTTTTTTGGTATTTACCCCATTCAGGGTCTGAATTCATTAACAACCCATAAAATATAAATAGTTAACAAAGGCAAGACTTCACTAGGACCAACTACTCATGTCACTAGCAAACACAAGGAATGAGCCAGAAAATATTTGTTGACATTTGCAATGACATCTTTCATCAGCAGCACAACTTAAAACCAAAGAATCTGAATAACTTGATAGAGCATCGATTATTCAAAGTAGTTCTCAAGAGCCGCAGTTGGGCGCTGAATTCGGACCTTCGACCCATGGACCCAGCGAGTGTCTGAATTCCTCTTACATCCGCCGACACCGACTCTGTAAAGCCGCATAAGAGGAATTTGGGCCAATTCCCTGTAAAACTTAGCATAAACAAAATAATAAATTAGGAAAACGGCAACAGTGGTTTGTAATGAAATTGGGGCAGATGGAGAAGCGATCTAACCAAGTCAAGATAAAGGCGACAAAGAAGATACGTGGCGAGCACACTCACAAAGACCAGCAACCATAAATCAGGGCTGGCGAGGTACTCAAGCAGACACAGGAGGAGGGAGACAAGTGGTGGCCGTGAGAGCGGCGGAGGAGCACAAATCAGAGCAATGGAGAGGAGGTGGGGAAGCAAAGGGTGTGCAGGAGGCTCAGTGTACGGTAAGGCCATTAGCATGGAGATAAAACCTTCCCTACAGCCCTCACTTAGCCAGCACACTCGCTGTCAATCAAAACAACCTTCCCTTCCGCAAGTCGAAAGCGATTCGAGCGATGTAGCGGAGGCAAAACTTTAACACGACGCATCTGCTTCGTTCAACATGTAGCTACACAAAGGAGTAGTGCCTTACTGAAACAATAATCTTATGCACGCCAGAAAGAATTACTACCGGAGAAGGGCAATTTCGTAATTCACTTGACAGAAAAAAAAACAGTGGCAAGCGAGATCCAATCACCTGACAACAAAATAAAAAAAAAAACTCACAGAGAAACGTGCATCGTTGCAATGTGCTGAAACGATGGGACAACTGACAACTCCAACGTACAAATTAAGTAACCTGCCTCGCCGCGCACTTAATTTTCATGAGGATCGCCAGAAGACAATTCGCAGTCACACTGAAACACCACCATGACAGCATTCAACTTATTCCAACGATAGGCTTATGTGTTCTATCCATGTATCAGCACTCAAAGTTACTCAGCAGCGTTCACATAAGATACAAGGTAAATAATTTTAAGTAGCGGAAGCTGTACGGTACCTTGGTTAGAAGTAAGCTCATACAAACAAGAGACCAGTGATCTGCACTGGCGGCGCCACAAACCATTCATGAGTGACGACAAAGCATGCGAGCCTCTTCACAATTAGCTAATTGCATTTGGTGCTAAAAGCCTCCCAGCGTACGGCGGTGCAAGCACTACGCATTATGTTGAGCGAGACGAGGCGACAATGCACATTGGATACCTTGCATGGAGACAACAGCCCCCCCAGGGACTCCCCCAAACTAAAAAAAAAAAAAACACCAGAGACTCTCAATCACCAGAATAATGAAAGGAAATAAAGTATGGAGGGAAATAAAGAGGGCCCAAAAGGCCTAGCAAAGCTTTAGGTAAGCTAGGACATCCCCCACAGCAGCGCCTCACAACAAAGCAGGCCCAGACTACAGCGAGGGTGACACGCGCAGGCTATGGAGGAGGGGCACACGCTGAGCATCTTCCCTCGGGACGCAAGGCCAGCGCTGCATTAATTGCAAGGGCTCGGCAACAGCGCAGCTCTTTATACCGTAGCAAATGTAGGGTGTGGCAGGCGTGCTGCTGCGCGTAATGCTGGTGGTGCTGTGTGCTGTTGTTGCAGCTAGTGGTGCCCTGCATATCAGACCTATGGGCACTGGGACGTGTGGTCTACGTCAGAATATGTGGCGTGATTGTTTCAGATTTCAACGAGCGCTTATCCACACTCAGGGCCCAGTTCTCGCGCAGCTACATAGCTATAATGTACACAAGAACGTCTTCGTGCGCTTCCGACAGACGACGCCAGTTAGCCATGAACAGGTAGCTAATATAGCAGCAAACTACCGTGGCAGCTGACAAATAGGTCAGTTTGTTATATCACAAAATTTACTGGCAGCAAGAACAAATTAGGCACAACACACAGATATCACATATGCGTAGAAATAAAAAAAAATAAACTCCACTTTTGTGAAAGCACTGAAAGGCAATAGAGAGCACGACTGGCTAGATACTATAAGAAAAACTTTCACATTAACTTCAAGTTACGGTAACTCCAAAATGTACATCACCTCAACAGTACCTATGCTGTTTAGTGCTATACTGGCGAGCAGTGCCCGGCATGAACAGCTTTACATACCTAACTCAGCAATTAATACCTTGTGAAAGATATCGACACCGCTAGCTGTATACCTAGCTCCCTGCGGAGTTTGCCTTATCACGGCAAGTTAAAAAAAGATAGTAAAATTATAAATATCGTACTCAACGCTGATTATTAGCACAACAAAGACGTGCTTCTCTTTCAGAGTTTCGTGTACCGTACATCTTACAACTTGCTATCTTGAAGTTAACATCGGCATTGGACGAAATGGGGCATTATAAATGTATGTAGTGGTGGTGGCACCGTTCAGGTTCGTGTCCCTGTTCAGTTGCCAAATATATAGACGTATTGTGTTGGTGGGACAGGCTTCACCTAAGGGTTTCGTCAGTCAAAGGGTCGAAAGGCGAGTGAAACACCTTTGGTTAGATGGTCTCCTTCACCTCTTACAACCATCCCTTACCTACTTTAGTTATTTTTCCATTTTCTAAACACTTTAATAATCTCAGCACAGTACAATGGCAAAATTCACTTGAACACACGCTAGATAACAGCTCCGTACCTTCACAAATGTGTAGCTACCTAAACAAACCGAGGCCCAATTTCACAGTTCACGAATTTACTTCATCACATCACTTGGAATATATTGCTGCTAACCATCTGCTCAACCTGATAACGGAAAGAAGGGTAAGTGAGAGGAGTGCACTCACATGAATAGGTTTGATATGTTTATTACACACCTACGCTGCTCCAGTCTGGTATTTCCATGTATACTTTATTTCCTTAACGTTACTCAACATTGAAGTTAATGACTTTAATAGTAATTACATATTGACTGATTACAACAATGGGCACATTCTAATTGAACAGTTTCAAAACACAAGAAAACAAGTGCTCTGGTCTGGGGGGTCACAGGGCCCCAGTAGACAGAATCTAGCCCCTGCAAGAAACTTCACACTACAACAGCATCAGGCAAACAGAGCCCTGACCATGCAAAGCTCCACTGTAAAGAAACAACCAAGTTTTGAAGTACGATCAAATTTGATATATAATTCTATCTTCTTTGCTGCAGACAGAGTATCGGTAGTGACACAACAGCAGTCCAGCCACCTCTATGTACCGGTACACATTACGCGGCGTCCGAGCACACTGTCGTCGTACTGGAGGTATAGGTAATGAAGTTCTCTACTCAAGTATAATATTGGCAATGCAGAGTATATCATGGACGACGCAAAAATCGCGCATCCACACAATGCAGGTACCAAATCAGGAGATTACTATACAATGTCTTCGCGAAAATTGGAAGTTAAGAACCTCCGTTGATCGACTAACGACAAAGTGCAAGAAAAGATCGCAATGACAGTATGTGACGGGAATTACAAGCTGGCAAACATTGCGCCGTAATGATTAAAGATGACAAACAAGGCACTAGCACACGCTGCGCCCGTACACCTTCTTGCACCGTAGTAACACATACTAAAAGCGATCCACTAGCGATCCAATGCGAGCGCTCAGCTGGCGTAATACTTGGAATAGTTAAGGACTCAATGATGTTAACGTTACGTTGTGTCCGTACGCTGTCATTCAACGTTATAATGACGACTGACCCCCCATCAGTCTAGACTCGACCCTGGTATCGCTATTGACGACACTGCTTTGCCTCTGGAGCGCCGCCCCAAGATCCTCGGCGTCACTTTTGAGACCCACTTTACTTTTACACCACACATCACTTCCACAGCTGCTCGATAGTCCAGCCGCCTCAGACTGCTCAAGGCCTTTGCTGGCACACGCTGGGGCCAGTGCAAGGAGACTCTGCTTTTCACATATAAGGCATTTATCCGACCTCTCTTCACCTATGCTGCTCCAGTCTGGTATTCTGGAGCTCGCCAGTCCGCGGTTCGCAAGTTGCAGACGATTCAAAACGCCGCTCTCCGATCAGCGACCGGTTGCCTTCGCATGGCTTCCGCGGACCATCTCCACTTCGAGTCCAGACTCCTGAGGGCCGATTAATCTCTCAACCTCCAGTGCCGTCAATACCTCGTTTCCGCCCTTCGTCCCGAGCACTCAGCCCAGTTTGTTGTCACCGCACAGGGTGGCCCCCGTCTCATCTGCCACAACCAAGCAACCAAATTTCAACCCGACATCAACCACTTACAGACATCATGCCTTCTGGAGAGAACCACTCAGCGATTTCCTCCCTTCATCGGTCTGCCGTGCAATCTTCACTAGGCCGCCTCCTAGTAAACAGGGTTTTGGGCTTTGCCCCACAAGAGATCTCATCCGATGACGCGGTCCTCTCACGAGTGGCCCGCTCCACCCGATCACAGTTACGTTCAGGTTTTTGCTCGGCCCTGATGTCTTACCGCCACAGGATCGAGCTGGCGGACTCGGACTCCTGCCTTGAGTGCAACCGCGGCCTCTACACCGTGAACCACTTGTTCGAGTGTCCCGCCCACCCGACAGCCTTCCTTCCCATCTCTCTGTGGAACAGTCCTCTATCTGTATGACTTCTTGTGCTCCATACCTTCTTTTTCATAACTTAACAACAAGACCAAATGCAATCGCCAAGCTTGCAGCAACAAAACATGGTACTCACAGTGTCTGCAGAGGATGGGTGTCACGAAGAATACGTCGTGAGTGATGTTGTGCTGAGACTGCTGTTGTTGTTGCTGCTGCTGTTGATGGTGGTGATGAAGATGGTGGGAGTGGGGATGGTGGTGGTGGTGCTGGTGGTGATGTGACTCACCGCCAGGTGGTGTTGAGGAGGCAGGTACACCACTACCGCTACCACCACCCAAAGCAGGTCTGCTGTTCCTACCCAGACTGCCACTGCTGCTGCTGCTACCACTCATGCTGCTGCCACTGCTTCCACTCATCCCTGTAAAGAGCACATCATCAACTTTAATTAATGACACTCATTATTATCTCTATGTAGATATGCCTTATCAAATCTGCGAGGGAACACGAATCAACATTTTAAAGGAAAAATATTGGGTAAAAAAAAAAGAAAAAAAAAACACAATCACAACACATTTTATATCTATAAGCCTGCAAATAGCTGGGATGACATATGGCATGTCCCTGAGTTCCAATGGTGGCTAAGATATCCAAATTTATTGTGATCAACGTCACCAGTCAAAGCATGTTGAGATCACCATACAGGTAATGTCTGCATCTCTAACCCTAGACTAGAGTTTCCCAAAGCAATAACACATCACCCAGAAGTTCATAGGTCTTTCTATAATAGACAATTACCATTATTGCTAACACATTGTCTATGATGCAATATGCTGGAGCCTGTCTACGACAGCAATAAACTCGGCATCTGCGCAATTTTTCCAGAGCGAAGCCATGAGACAGAGATTGACTTGACATCTGATCAAGAGAGGGAGAAGCTCTGCATGAGCAAGTCCTTTCATTCTTCTATTGTGAAGCAGCTGTAATGTGGACAAAAGTCTACTTGAATTCATACAACAGTGAATTCAATTTGTAACTGTACGACCTTCACACTTCATTTTGGATGAAATAAGTTTCAATAAAGTGCATACTTGGAGCTGATGAGGTGGTATTATATAGCAATTGAACAGTAAATTAAATGTTCGTAGTTATTTCCGTAGAGTTACACGTGACGTACGCACGAAAAGCTAACGTTGCTCAATGCTTTATTTGCACACCTGGTACGTTCGAAGAAAAACAGGAATATACTACATTACATTACCTTTTTAATATGGCAATGATCCATGGCATGCAACGAGCTTACGGCGCGCGTACGAACTGACTTTATTAGTTTGGTGTAGTTTCCACCTCTCAATTGCTGTAACAATAACATCGTCTCAGGACCCATCTTCATCATAAATATGCTGTTCATCTTTATAAACTTGCCATATAAGATCTTTTGCAAAAAAGTATAAATCAAAATACACGTTGGGAAGCGCAAAGCACCTCAAAATTAGACAAATACCACAGGCAGTTGTGGAGGCACCTATAAAAGTTTCAGCAATACGA
>LQNS02276867.1:12784058-12794431 GCA_001587735.2 Parhyale hawaiensis
CATAGGTATTCAACACACGTGAGCATTCACGGGACATAGACAGCTGATGACTTTCGATGTCCGACGAAGCACTGGGGAGCCCGATCAGTAGCTATGATATGTTTTATTGAACTTGCCTGTATGAGAATCAAGTGCTGTTAACATGGTTTTCCTACCCGCACACAGTATATGTTAATTGAGCACCAGCACCAGCAGCAGCAATGAAATAGCTTAATAATATAGACATGTACTCCGGTTGAAACGAAACCTGCGAAGCTGCAAAACATAAGCGTCGGATGCATCATACCCACTGACTCAGTGAATGTGTGTTAGTGAGTAGCTACGGTATTTTGTACAAGCTTCCCACGGCACAACTACGTACGGTGTTTCCAACAAGGAAGAGGAAGGAACGTGAAGTACAGTATCACGACAGTCCATGGATGGAGCCCATCCATGTACGAATGCACTGCCACATCAGATCAACGCGGATGCGAGCAGCAATTGGGAAAAGATGAACGAGAAAGCACAATTGGTAGTCGTGAAATATGGAAGAAAGGAAAGAAAGCACAAACGAGAGATGTCCCGCAAGCTTAGCTATGGTGCTGCTTCCCATTGGACCATAGGAAGGGCGAACCTCACTGACCTAATCCCATAGCCTATGCTATGCCTCCTGAGGAATTTCAATCGATTGCCGTACACTGCTCCTATTGAGGGACATAGCAAATTGTGAAATTGCGCTATTCCTACCAGAATAAAAGCATGTTTTAAAGTTCATGGGAATACTATACACTATCTAGATTAAACTTTATTCATCGTAGAAGTAGCATAGTTTGAAACATGCACTGGAGACACTAGGATTACATCCATCTCCCACAATAACAGCCTAAAACAGCCTGATCCTATTTGGCGCCTCGCACGTTTGAGAGGCTTCTGGCTGTTCGCTACCGAATCACAACTTAAAGTGATATATATATGTATATATACATATATATAACGAAATATATATATATGTTAGGTGGCTAATGTCTTGATAGAGGTACCAAGAATCTTGGCCACCTAACGGTATTTCAACTTCAAACAGTGAAAAACGTGTTAAAAAATCCGTAGATTTCTTCCAAAATGGTCTCATTTTGAAGGAAAATTAAATCTACGTTCGCGCACGCCAACTTCTCGCTAGTAAATTGTTTTTTGTGCTGGCACCATCGTCCCCGACCAACCACCCCTAGTACCAGCCCCCTTCCAATGAATGTTTACCTCCGAGAACAGAGGTTAGGTCCTCCAGGACTGGTTCGCTTAGTGTTCTAATGGCTTCCCAGCNGCTTCCCAGCACTGTGAACCCGTTAAAACATATAGAATAATAGGAGAACCAGTCCTTGCGCACCTAACCCAAGGTTCTCGGAAGGGGATGTACCTCTATCAGGCCATAACGAAATATATATATTAGTATATCGGGGCAGCAGGTCATTATCAATGCACGTTTCATTAAAACGACGATGACTCCACTTTTATTGCTTCTATGATGAAATAAATTACCCATGTTCATAATCGTTCATGACCAAATAACTTCACTCTAGATATTTTATTGTTTATGTTGTTTTTTTTTTTCTTCTTTTTTGTATTATCCTTTCTCTATCAAATAATTCACAGTAATCTAGGAAAGTTTTGAAACCTGCCACTTTTGTCTTTTATTCTTGTACAAATTGCTAGTTGGCAACCTTGAACGCGTTTTAACTTGTGAGGCAGGTACTTAGGACACAGACAGTATCCGCATGACTATGAACGAGTAATGTTCGAAACGTAGCGCTCTTACAATATGACACCCACCGGTATTTTAATGAAATGGCTTTCTTTTATTATCCTGCGTGTTTGCAATACCGAAGTAAAAGCGAAGTTTCGTGAAGTCGAAAAAGAAGCCGTAAATCTCTCCAAACTCCGGAGTCATCGTCGTTTTAATGAAACGTGCATTGATATATATATATATATATATACAAATACATATATACTTAAATCTTCAACGAAAACATCACCTCTTACTGTGTTCGCGGGTGATAAATACGTAGATAGTCGGTTCTTACCATGATTGGAAACAAACAATAACTCTGAACAAACATTTTTCCTAATGCAAAAAATAAAATAGCTCAACAGCGTGGGACATACTGCATACAAGGAACCCAAGCCGCTTAATAAAGCTACAACGCTCGAAACGGTAAAGAAATGGTGGGCGTAATAACTATGGAACAAAAAAAGCGACCGGTATACTCGTGCTGTACATCAAAGGCAGTTAATAACCGTATCATAAACAAGCGCACAGACCGTAATAAGCACTGGGAAAGTCATGTACGGTGCCGAGCGAGCAATTACTATAGACATCATAAAGAAGGAGTGGCGTAATATTATGCAAGAAAGGGACGTGATGTATTCAAGAGCGCGCCCAGCAGCAATACAGAATAGCCGCGAGAGGCCATATTGTGGGAGTTCACTCCAGGGAAATCACGTGAGACGAGCCTCCCGACCGCAGAATACCGCCCAACCTGTCCTTTGTCACCGGCAGCATACATAGCATTGGCAGTCACCTATACGGTGCGTAGCTGCACAGCATTGCCGCCACTCCCCGTATGGTTTGAACTAATCTGCATCTGGCGAGACGTGATATTGTAATTAACCCTAACCCTCATGAATTAATCTGCCTTACTCGTAAGACGAAACTATTAAATATGTTGTACGGAGACCACGCTTGAGCCAAAGGGTTCAAACACGTCTGTTGCAAAGGTGCCAGTCAGTGGGCCTCTTCTAATGCTGCTGTTGCGACGCTATGAAGTGAGGTGCATGGAAAGTATGAAACTGCTGAGCCTACTGAGCTGTTGGCGTGACAAGGCAACCCGGCGTAGCAAGTTCGAAGACTTCGTGGCACACTTCCGTCCTTCAAGTCCGACCGAAACTAGTCGGCCCACCAAATACTCAAAATTTTGTACGGAGGCAAAGAAGAGTGCTTTTAAGTATTTTTGGGGGATCGGACAGTATTACGTCTCTAGTTCGCAAAACAACACTATTCAAATATCTATCTCAAATGCTGCAATACATGCAGTGGGAACCACTCAACATTGCTGTGCTGCTAAGCAGCAAATCAGTAGATCGAAACTCGTAGCACAGCTCACATGCCAAACGAAAACATTTAAAAACCGGCTTGCCGTGCCAAATGTTTTTTGGGTGGAGCCGGACGCCCACTGGTTCCGAGTAGGAATAAAATGGACTACTCTTTTCCTCAAGTCTCATCAATATTTTCTATTTTCCCCTTTTTTCATAACTTCAAGGTTCAATTAGCATAATATCTCAAATATCAATATATATATTCAGCTAACCTAATCCATCTGTACACTTTTTGGTAGGGAGTTAACAGCCAGAGTAGAATTAAGTTCAAAATATGTATCAATAATAAATTTAAAATTTCAGGTCTCAAACGATGTAAGTTACAGCAAACGTTAGAAATGCTCGAACTTTATGCGCATAATTTTGGTAGTTAGTACTTGGCGCACCCGCTTCGCCAGCCTTTCTAAATGCCCATCGTGTTACGGAGCCGGGAGGCGGACTTTATACAGACTCTATCTCTATTTAAACTACTACAAACGTAAAATTGTCAGCACCTTAAGACTGCGAACAGAACTTTTTCGGGGTTTCAGGGAAGACATCTTACTACAACTACGAAGCACACATGAGACAAGAACATAGCTATTTTAAACAATCACACAGCCACAATTCTTACTACAGTAGTAAAGCTCCACAATTAAAAATTCATATTATGACGTGCGGTTGGGAAAGCACAAATGACGAGTGTACAGCTGCATATCTTGCCTTGTCTCACTTAATAGTTAGCTCTGACGCACAACGAGCAGTGGAAAGAATAGTAACACGATTACGTGCTAAGAAAATAAATTCCCCCCCAAACGTAACTGCGTGTAATAAGACAGTACAAGTTCTACACAACTGTATTCAGAAAGAGTAATATAGATAAGCTGCGACAGTATAGTCTCGGGGCAGTTCTCGTTTCCACTCTATCCTAAAATAGAACGGGATTTGATAGACGTCAGTGCGCCATGCATAGTTCATAAGGACACCTACAGCGCTAGTTCACAGGTACGTTAATATAATTGCGTTAGACCTCAGACACTTTCTGGTAGCGATCGTGAATGAATTATGAAAGGTTAACTATCAGCAATACTGAGACGGCTGCTATGCTCGTACTTGTAAGTCGACGAGGGTCCAAGCGTCAACATGACACTGTAATCCTTGAAGAGACAGTCACTGTGAGAAAAAAGAAAGCATCGTTGCACAGCACTTTCGCGCCTCCCCAACAAAAAGCTCTCATATTTCCACTCACAAAGGCAGAGTGGTTAAATCGCCGTGCTCCTCGTCCTAGATCTAAGATCAACTTCCATGCAAGAGAAGTCTTGCAATGTGCAGGATTGCAGCAGCAGCGTTTCTGAAATTCACAGTCCAGTGCGAGAACAAGAATCTAACAAGGGGAACGGTAGGGAGGTCGCACTCTCCTGAATCTTCCGTTTTCGACATCCTAGCTCTGACAATCAGAGGTCGACAGCATTGCACTCCTCTGGGCCAAAGTGGGTATATAATCTGCAGCAAGACTTAGTGCAAGCGGATTTTCTAGCGGTTAAAGCGACTAAATCTTTGCATTTATTGGGCGATGGATGATGCGATGTCGCAGCGCTGCCCGGTTTCCATTGAATAGCTACGTCATACAAGGCTACTTCTGAAGGGATATCTTAACATCCCGTCCGACGTTGTTGGAGTCGCACTTGTACAGTCAGACATTCGATGCAAAACGATAGGAAGCTTGGTTTTTAGCTTTTCAACTTTTCATTGTGTTTAGTAATATCAGTTAAACAACATACTTCACGTTCATTAGTCAACTTGGTGCTAAGTTTTTCAGGTCGTAGTCTAGTGATTAGTACTGTTTACAGGTTGGTGGGGATCGGCAACGTCATGAGGTGGGGGAACACCTGATGTACATGGTAGGCAGCTGCATTTTCATTTTTGGGTGACTATACCATTTCCAGGTCTATTTCCAACTTATGACATTCAATTTCCAACTTATGAAATTCAATTTCCACTTATGAAATTCAAGTTCCACCTTATGAAATTCAAATTCCAATTTATGAAATTCAATTTCCAACTTATGAAATTCAATTTCCAACCTATGAAATTCTATTTCCAACCTATGAAATTCTATTTCCAACCTATGAAATTCTATTTCCAACTTATGAAATTCAATTTCCAACTCACGAAATTCAATTTCCAATTCATGAAATTCACTTTCCAATTCATGAAATTCCCTTGTTTACTTATGAAATTTTGCTTCATATTTAATGAATCCACGTTCACACTTGACAAATCAACCAATGAAATGAAGGGAAATTTACTCCAAACTTAATTGAAAAGAGAAATAGGGATACAATAAACAAAATCTCAGTTTTCACTTTTTCTACTTACATGGCTCACCATAACATATACCCTTTTCACTTCAAATAAAAATAGGTCAAGTTCAAAGAAAAAAGTCAATTTCAAATTAAAATAAGTCAAGTTTAAATTAAAATAAATCTATTTCAAAATAAAATAAGTCAATTTAAAATTAAATAAATCAATTTCGAATTAAAATAATTCAATTTCAAGTTAAAAAGAATCAAGTTTGAATTAAAATAAATCAATTTCATAAGTCAAGTTCAAATTAAAACTAACAATGGTTAACTATATAGTGTCAAGGAGGCTTACCGAGGGCTAAGCTTAACGAGGATTAGTAACTAGGTTTAACGAAGGAAACCAAGGGTTAACTAATTTTAACTGAGGCTATCGTGGGTGAAATAGGATTATCGCAGGTTAAAGAGTGTTAACGAGAGTCACCGATGGTTAATGAGGATTACCGAGATTTAACTAGGCTTAATAAGGGTTGAATGGGGCTGAAGTGTTAACTAAGTCTAACGACGGTTAACTGAGGTTCACAAGGGTTTACTATGGTTAACGAGGGTTAACTAAGGCTAACGAGTTAACTAAAGTTAACGAAGGTTAACTAAGGTTAACAAGGGATGACTAAGTTTAACGAGTGTTAACCAAGTTTAACGAGGGTGAACTAAGTTTAACGAGGGTTAACTAAGGTTAATGAGTTAACTAAGGTTAAACATGGTTAACAAGGGTTAATGAGGTTAACTAGGGTTAACGAGGTTAACTAAGGTTAACGAGGTGATCTTGGGTTAACTTGATACAACTTGGGTTAACTAAGAGTTAAATTAGGTTATCTTGGGTTAACTAAGAGTTAAATTAGATTATCTTGGGTTAACTTTGGTTAACTTGGATTATCTTGGTTTAAGTTCTATTGACTTGCTTCAACTTCGGTTATCTTTAGTTATCTTGGGTTAACTTGTGTTATCTCGCTGAACTTAGTTTAATATGGGTTAAGCTGGGTTATCTTGTCTTAACTTGGGTTCAAATGTGTTAACTTGATTTATTATTTTCAACTTGGGTTAAACCTAGTTGACCCTCGTTAACCTTTTCTAACCCTAGTTTACCCTCATTTACTTTATTTAACCCTAATCTACCTTTGTTAACTCTATTTAACTCTCGGAAACCCTTAACTTTTGTAACCTTGTTTAATCCTAAGTTAACTCTCCTTAACCTTACTTATTCGTTAACCCTGGTAAACCCCAGTCAACCCACGTAAATCAAAGTTGACCTTGTTAACCTTAGTTGACCTCGTTAACCTTAGTTGACCTCGTTAACCCTAGTTGACCTCGTTAACCCTAGTTGACCTCGTTAACCCTAGTTGACCTCGTTAACCCTAGTTGACCTCGTTAACCCTAGTTGACCTCGTTAATCCTAGTTGACCTCGTTAATCCTAGTTGACCTCGTTAATCCTAGTAGACCTCGTTAATCCTAGTTGACCTCGTTAATCCTAGTTAACCTTCGTTCACCCTTGTTAACCGTGGTTAACCCTCGTTAACATATGTTGTCCCTCGGTAAGCTAAGATAACCCAATTTAACCAAAGTTTACTCAAGTAAACCTAAGTTAAACAAATATAACCCAAGATAACCTACGTAAACCCAAGATAAAAGATTATTATTATTATAACACTTTGTTTAATCTCCGTAGTCGCCAAGATAAAAGATAACCCAAGTTTACTCGAGATAACCCAAGATAACTCGAGATAACCCAAGATAACTCAAGCTAACTCTTGTTAATCTCGTTAAGTCTAGTTAGCCCTCTTAACCCTAGTTAACCCGTCAATCCTCGTTAAGCCTAGTTAACCCTCGGTAACCCTCATTAACACTCGGTTACCCTCATCAACACTTTTAACTTTCGACAATCCTATTTCAATCTCGATTATCTTAGTTAAATTAGTTATAACCTCAGTAACCCTAGGTTACCATCGTTAACCCTGTCTTGCCCTCGGTAACCCTCGATAATCCTCACTAACCTTAGTTAACCCTCGGTAAGCCTCCTTAATACTACATATATAGTTAACCATAGTTCTAATGAAAATCACTATCTTTTGGTAAATTACAAAATTGAAATAAAAGTCGACACGAACTTATATTAGAGTTTGACGTTTCGGGAATTTTATCTCATTTTCAAAAACCTAATACAATCTAAGGATACCTAGCAAAAAAATTTTTTATTTAAGAAGACCTAAAATGTGATGGTGTTAGCAGGGTGGGACCTAGAGGGCGAATGACCACGGTGCGCTATGGGGTCCTTATATATTAAGCGTCGAGCGGCACGGGAAGCGGAGGAAAAATGGGCGAGTGCAGTCGGAGGAAAAACCGTCAACCATGGTGTGACGAGAATTTTAACTTGAACTTTACTTATTTTACTTTGATATTGATTTATCTTTATTTAAAATTGACTAACTTTAATTTGAACTTCACTTATTTAAATTTGAAGTGAAAAAATTATATTTTAGGGCGAGCCATACAAGCACAGAAGGTGAAAACTGGGATATTTTGTTTATTGTATCCCAATGTCTCTCCTCAATTCTGTTTGGAGGAAATTTGCCTTCATTTCATTGGAGGCTTTATCAAGTGTGGAAGGGGATTTATTAAATATGTAAAATTTCGTAAGTAAATAAGGGGATTTCATGAATTGGAAATTGAATCTCATAAGTTGTAAATTGAATTTCATATGTTGAAAATTAAATTTCATATGTTGAAAATTAAATTTCATATGTAGAAAATTGAATTTCATAAGTTGAAATATGAATTTCATACGTTGAGAATTGAATTTCACAAATTGAAAATTGAATTTCATAAGATGAAAATTGAATTTCGTATTACTGTAGTTAAATATGAAGAATGAGTAGGTACTCGAGGAATTTTGCAACAATGAACGGTAACTCGAAGTAGGTCTGCTAAATATGCTTTAACCTTTACTTTAGAATGTTCTGTTCACTACATTTTAGGCTTGTCCAGTCAAAGTTTGCATTTTACGTACACCAGACCGTTTTAGGTCACTTGTAATCGTTAGTCATGAAAGAACCATCTCATATGGGCTCCTTACTCGGCAACAACGACAATTTTTACATTATTTTTTTCAAACTGTGAGATAGGATTTGTTCCCATTTAGTACGAAAGTTTTCCGTTGTGTCTTAGGAGGAATTGAGCTTGATATCTTGCACAACAATGCGTGTGTATGGGAAATTTCATCTCTGTGTTCATGAAGAACTGCACCCCCGCCCCACCCACTGAGGACGTAGGTATAAGGACTGCAGCACTACTAGCAGTCACTGCTCTGGAGAGGTCAAGTGTCAGTTGTTTCGTAGCTATTGTTACCCTATGTACTGTAACTCTCTTTGGTCGAACTTCAAGCAGAAGACCATTGGGCGCCTACGTGTGGCTTATAATGACATATTTCGCCGGCTTATGAATGTACCTAGGTCGTATAGTGCTAGTCTGATATTTGCTCATAAGTATACTGACTGTCTGAAGGTCAGCACAAGGAAATGTGCTTACAGGCTTACAATCAGCTAATTCGCTGATAAACGTGGTCTGTGATGGCCCTTGCTACAGACTGTCAAATATGTATAGCCGATGGCAGCGCATACTCTTACCTAACAGAGGCCAAACAATGAGCCGCAATGCGGTGTAACGTGTACTAAGGCTATCAAGCGCTCTCTGTATTTAATTTAAGTCTAGTGATAAGCTATGTTTATTATAACTATTGTACCACCCCTGTGAGTACCTAATAAAGTTGATTGATTGTTTCTGTACATGGATACACTCCTACCTCACTCACATCCCCAAACGCGGTCTTACCTAGTTATTGTTTACGGAAGAGATATCAAGTTTGAGTTTTTGCGAACTTTCCTAAATTGTTACCAACAGATGAATCCCCTATTGCAGCTACTTAATTAATCAACCATTTGCTTAGTGTTTCCGAAGTTCCACAAGTATGTATTGCATGTGTTCTTGAGAGCAAACATAACCTATTCAATATACCTATTCTATTGCAGATGAATTTATGGCAGGTTACCACAGAAAGTCAGATATCTTGTTTAAACAGGTAGCTATTTACTTACCGGCTTCTTACCCTTAGATTATTTTCTGTGTGAATATATATTTCCCATCTATGAAACTATATGCTTTTATGCGTAACGTGCACTACTGACAAATGTGATATGTAGGAATGTAACCCCCGACGATGAAGGCAAATTTTCTTTAAGACTTTAACATGATCTGCAATGTGAATTTTATTAAGTTTGGGTATATTATCGCGCTAGCATTACCATATCGACTCTCTTACTCAATTTGGTCGCTGGTTGTGTCGCTGATCAGTGAATGGTTTTGTTGTATGTGGTACTGGTCACCTTTCGCTTATCTAACTGGGTCTACTAATACTATCGAATTTTTATAGCAATTTGACTATGAATACACAATGAGCGAAACAGATGGAAATGACATGTGAGGTGTAAAAGGAGTCACTAGCAACTTAAAAATTAGCAATGGTATTACTGTGCTGCTTTTGATCGCGTGAATCACCTTGGGCGGCTCCATAAGATGAGATTAATGGGTATTAGTGGTTCAGTTCTCGCGTTAATTAGTCAATTTTTATCTAACAGACGTCAATGTGTAGTTGTTGATGGGAAGAGGAGTGAGTTTTTGGATTTGGTTTCTGGTGCTCCACAGGGTAGTGTTCTGGGCCCTTTGTGGTTCATTGTATATACGGCGGATCTGTTTCATCTTGTTAATAATTTACTTGATGGTTACGCAGATGATGTTACTTTGCTGGCTGCTTGCGATAAGCCTAGTGATAGATTAGAGGTTTCAGAATCTATTCAGCATGATTTGGAAATGATTGATTCTTGGTGTTCTAGGTGGGGGATGAGGCTAAATGC
>LQNS02276867.1:12802064-12815465 GCA_001587735.2 Parhyale hawaiensis
GTTGTTTACAAATACGTATGTGGGATCTGCCAGCTCACTTACATTGGTAGTACTGTACTGCTGTTGTTCATGCGATGTGCAAAGCATAGGGGGGTCTCGGGTTGAACCGGAATAGTGCTAAACAAACCTGTCCAATCTTCCATTGAGAATTTCTGATTTTTCTTGGGGTATTGGAATCCATGTACATAAACCGTGAAAAACCGTCTCCAAATACTCGAGCATTTGCAGTACCGTTGCAAATTTTACGTTAGGTTTGTACATTTTATCTAGTTTTCTGTTTCATGTTACTAAAAAATACTTATCCATGTGTTTCCACAGTAGGTACTGATGATAATTCGACGTACCATAGTATGAAACGTTTACAAAATGTTTTTAATTACGACGTTGGTTTTACTTTTTATATTTAAGCTCTGTTATATTATGTACCACTAGCTTCGTGAGCAAAATTAAAATGCTTAGCTAATGAAAGTTTTTTTTTATAGCTATTTTTCATGTCTACATAGCATGTCTTGTCTGTCAGCCATTAATTATAAATACCGGTACACTTCTATGAAATGCCTTGTAATGGACTATGGAGGCCAGAGACCTGTAAAACCATACTGGTATAGATTCAGAGATCCTCGATCGACGCAAGCCTCTCAGCCTAGTCTTTATACATAATGAAGCTGTTGCTTTTATAGTTCCCCAGACCCTGTAGCCTACTGCTCCATTGCAGAGCTATGTACTTTTTCCGCCTGCATGGTCAGCCGCAGTCAGACCCTCACTGCTCTCATGGCCTTCAGAACTTCCATGTGCACATGATGGCTAAGCAACTTGTAGCAGCGGTCCTTAGATCGTCTTTCTGCATTCTCTTCACTGATCTTTGTCCCTACAAGCTGTGTTGGCCACTTGGCTTCGAGAATAATGAGCATTAGTTAGATTTTCTTCTTAATTTCATTAAATTGATTTCTTACACTTTTTTCCTCTTTGAGCAGTCGTAAAGGGCACATTTGTTTTGAAACGTTTTCCAACTTACAAGAGCACCTATTGTCATTTTCTTGAAAGCAGTTTTGGTATAGCCTTAGTTGATTTGATTTTTCCTTCTTTATGGAAGACAATGGTTGCATATTGGTTTCAAGTGAGTCCTTAATTGCAATTTTTTTACTTTTCAGAACCAAGATATTTTAATGTTTAAAACTATGTGCCCATAGCATATTTTAACAGTTATTTTTATAGCAGGTTGCTCAAGTTCGAGACTCTGTTTCATAATTTTGAACTATGTATCCTGTCTGTTCAGTCATGAAAAAAGATCAGTTGAGAGAGCTCATGGGCTTAGTTCCTCTCATTTAGTACCTATTTCCGTTCGTCTACTTTCGCCAATAATAGGTATAACAATCATCTCATACGCTACATCTTGTGCTTACTGTATTGATATCAAACGCCGTTGCCTTACCTTCCTAGTAAAAGCTACCATACCTACATCTGCACTACTGTCACCCCAACTTCGTTAAGGTACTGTATTTCGCAAATTTGCGTGGCAATGCGTGCAAGCACTTGCTGCCTAATATGCATTTGAGTAAATGCCGTGTGTTGTACAGGGCTCCCGTGGATCAGGCCCAATGTCACCTCCCTCGGCACACATGGAAGAGTACACACCAGTGTGTTTACCGGGCAGTATGCCTACAGACTCGCAGAGGTCATATTCGCATGCTTACCATGTCATGCCGCAACACCAGCAGCCGCACCACTCCCAGCAACACTACCTCCACCAGCCCGGTAAGTTTGAACCTTTTCGTCTTGTTGATATCTCACTCTTGCTGCTGCAACTCTGATGCGTACGGTAGGTAGCTACCTAGTAAGGTAACATTAGGGGTGTGCCGATACCGATGCCGATTCTTAGTTGCCCTTAGTTGCCGATAGGTACCGATGTAAATTCCACCTCTCATCAGTTATTACTGTGAAATAATTGTAAACTCCCCTAGGGGGCATGGGATGGGACCTATGCCATAAGGTGGTTGGGTTAGCTAGGTTCAGCTGTCTAATGTTATTGGGGACGGCAACTCCAGGGAGGTTTGTATGTTATATTAACCATTAGCTGGACCTTCCGGATGTCTGTCTCCCGTGCCCATGTTGCTTCCATCTGTCTTATACACATACCTACTGATTATGCTTTGCTCCACTCGTCCCCTTCTTTCCTGATTTAATGTTCCCATGCGTGTTGATCAACCCTCGTCCATGAGTTTGTTTCTATCAACATACTTCGTGTCCCTTTTGCTCCCACGCATCACCGTAGTTGTGTCTAGGAAGGCTCAAACAGCCAATATAATAATCTAAAATGTTCTGCTTGTGGTTCCAAGCGTACGCTGTTTATCCATTCGTCTGTACGTACCTATCGCTTCCAGCGTTTTTCGGAGAGGAAAGATGCAACTTGTTAAAAGCTCTGATTTTGTCAAGGAGTTTTCAGAACAGCTGCACTTTTTAAAAAAAATTTAGTCAGTTTCGAAGTGAAAACTGTAGGTAGTTCATATGAATCGTATCATATACAGTAGCTATAGGATTACAGATTTTCATACATAATTGTTACTTCGCTAATGTCTGATGACGATCCAAACATGGGACAATTCGTCTTCATGATGCGGTACAAAGCAAGCTGTTGTGGACTACCATTCTAAAGCATTAGTCTATAATAAGAATCTCGATCTTTACAGAAGTAACATAGTGACATAAATAGGGTTACAGCAACAAGAATAGGAAAATGATGATCTATTGCATATGAAAGCCAGTCTTGCTGTAGAATTGAAAACCTCCAGTACATCGATGGAATGTGTCAATATTCAAACTATGAAAGGCTAATTTATGTTTTATCAGCACATAATGATAATCACGACGAAAGCAGGTAAATGTGAATGAAGAGCACTGAAAGACGTACCTTCAAGGAGTGAGATTGCTCTAATTATGTCTGTCTTTATCGTGATACCTACAAGTGCCAATCCTTTGCAGGTGAAACGTTTGATTGATCCACCGGCGATATCAAATGACTAGTTTTGTTAGCTATGTGATGTATTCTACAATTGACAGGCTATGTTAAGCTCGTTGCACTCGAGAGTCGGTACAAGTCAAGGTTTCATGTTCTCGGAACCAATGTTTATGTGCGCTTGATAATGGCTTGATCTGCTTACACCTGTAAATTCCAAACGTGTGCCGTTGAGATATCAAACTTTGAAAGAGATATTCGAAACTGGACAAGGGGCACTCTCTAATGCGGAATATCTGCCGTTGCGGCCCGGATTTTAAACAGGTCTTGAATGCAATGCAGTAGTTACAATGTATCTATGGGTTCCACGTGTCTTTCGAATTAGCTACCTACTATGAAGTACCGTAGCTACTTGAGCTTTATTTTGTTGTGGATTTAATGAGATCAGATTTATTTTTAATAATCTGTGTAGCACATAAAATATATTCCCTGATACAGAGCAACTTTTGTCATTTTTGTTTTCAGTAGCTACATCAGAATTGTTTTATAACATAAAAAAATCTTGAGGTGGGCATCCTAGCGATTGTGGTCCGAATTATCAATTTATTTGCTGAAAAAAGATTATCAGGTGGTGGGAAAGTGTATCCCAAATAGTTGAGGGGGTTACCGGCGCTATGACCCCACTAAAGGGGGGGGAGGTCAAAATGGAACTGACCTTGTAACTTTTTTATTTGTTAACCAATTGTTGTGAAACTGCATATAGCTCTATGTATTTCTGGAAAAGAAACACATTTTGCTCTCACAACTTTTTTTGATTTAGGCCTTAGAGCCTTAGGCTTGTGATTGTTTTCATTTCTAGCATAAAAACTCACTAAGTTCCCTTGCTTTGAAATTTGTTACCTCAGATTATGCAACAAGTTAATAAAAATGTCATAAAGTGGAAATAAATACAAGTGAACAGGAATATTTTTATTACACGTCCAATACCAAGGCTCCTCTAATTTTCAGTAGATGAGTGCCCCCTGCTAGTTCGGTTGTCAGAACACCTTCAGTGTCGGAGGCGTTACCGGCTGCTAACTATACCTGAAAGAGCGGTACTACCGTCTCAGGCTATCAATTTTGGTCGGTAGCTACTCTGTGACCCTCTCACTGGGAAGGAGTCTTCCCTTCAGCCTAAATTTTCTTGAAGGGAGGCTGTGAGTAAAAGAAGTCCAACCCTTCTATCTCTTAGAGACTGCTCTTAAACCGTAGTAGGCGCAAGGCCGCGTAAGACTCCAGATGCTCAGGTTATTCTGGAGACGTCAAACAACGGTTGGTTCCCAGTGGGGTTCACCATAGAGAAACCTTAATTCTTTCCAGAGGCCAGGGGTAGTTTCCTGGGAGAAGGAAACAAGTGTAAGATGCGCTAGGTCGAGCAGGAAGTTCTCTCCTAGCTAGAAGGTAGGTAACAGGGAAATCCTAGTTTCCCAGGCTGGGCCTGCTTAGGCTCAGTCTTACAGACCTGAGCATTCGGCAACTTGGTATGGGCCTGGCTAGGCTGTGACGCAGGTTGTGTCCGCCTAGGTAAAGAAGAGTTCCCTATTAATGTAGGAAAACCTCTCTAGTCAAGGGTGAGGCAGAGTAAGGCAGGGTCCCTTTGGATTTTTGGCCGGGCCCAAGTTGTATAGACGAGGACCATCCACCAGTGGGGGATGGGGCCCTCTAAGAGCAGGTTAATTCTGCCCCCTTCTTAGCCCCTTCTGACACAGGGCGACAATAACCTTAAGCCAGAGTCACCTAGTGGACGTTTACCCAGATAGGTCCAAAGCCATGTAGCAGCTGAAAGCTGCAGTATGGATATATACTAAACTGAAATTGCAACCGGCTCAAATAGTGGGCCTGTCACCAGGAGGAGACTGGACTCAGACAGAAGCCTGGATGGTAAGTATCTCTGTTCCGGAAAAATTGGAGGAAGAAAGGCCGGGCTGATACGAGCTGACGAAAAATTCCTTGGGTCCAATTTCAGAGCCTCAGATAGGCTCAGGTCTCTGGGGCCAAAGGAAATCCAATTTTTGAGTTTTTCCCCTCTCACAAAAGGTTCATCTTGCCTTTGTCTGAAGGGGTAAGCTTACTTAACCATTGAGTAATTAAGACCAGTACTGGAACCTCTCTGACGGTCCTGTTAAGGTTTTGAGTTTCTACGACGGTGGAGGCCACCTTTGTTGCAGGAAATCGCCCTCAACTGGACACAATGAAAAAGTCGTTTTCCTGCTTAGCCTCCTCCGGACTTCAGAGTTGTCTTCCTGAGCCTTCCCGCCTCCTCAGGCAGTCCAGTGGAAAGGGTTCTTATGGAAGTACCTGTAATGGAAGTAGTGATCTCCCTGGAATTAGGAAGCGTCATTAATTGACTTAAGTCTGTTCCACTGAACAGACAAATCAGGAGGCTGGTTTAGAGTGGATAGAGGCTGTAAGCCTGCTACTGGTTCCCTCTTCGGGAACCAAGGATTCAGGATCCTCAGTCGAGAAATCTCTGCCTACCGTCATTACCTGTCCGTGGGAGCTCAAGCGTGAAGTTTTAATAATAATAAGAGATAACGCTTGTGGAGACAATCCCAGAGAAATTCTGGTCTACAGTAGGTAGTTTTCCCGGAAAGCCACTGGATAATCAGGTACGGAAGTTTGGGCGATAGATCACAGCTCCTGCTGGAAAGCCAGCGCTCGTGAAAATTCGAACACTGTTAACGATGGTCAGTTTCGGAACGATTCGAATCAGGCTCCGGGAAAAGATACAAAATCCTTTTTCTTCCTAAGAAGGAGCCAGGCCAAAAGCAGTGACCCTAAGGGGTCCAAGAAGGTTCTGAGTTACAGGCGATTCTACTCGCTGGCTAATAGCTGCAGAACCTCGGGTAAAAGTGGAAATCGGCAAGAACACTGGTTAGAACAGTAGCTACTGCCTTCACAGGGTTTTTGCTCCGTTGACTTGTTTCTGGACAATCAGAAAAAAGCAGCTCATTATTAATGTTCTATCTTTTGAAGGAACACCTGGGGTACAGCAACTCACTGAAGATAGTTGCCCGGTTCCCCTGAGGTTAGAGGTGATATACGGTCACTATCCTGCCATTGCCGAAGAAAATTGGTTGCCCGAAGGAAAAGTTAACAAAAATTAAGTGAATAAATTAGTTCGTGAATTAGTACGTGGAATTCGTGATGTAGCCCCTGATACTTACTGCCTCTTCTGTTGATCATAGGAGATCTCCGGGAGTGTAAGTTTAAGGCAACTCATGGCTTCTGATAGTTTCTATTTTTTCTTTTCTCGACTTGCTGTTTGCACTTCGTATGACCCCTTGTGAATTAATTCCTGGTGATATAGGTATAACCTGTCCTTTTCCGTTACCTCACCTGTAACGTCCAGTTATACTATAGGAGGCTTGGACTACCGTAGAATGTGTAGTTTTTCAGTCTTCACGTTCAATTCTAAAGCACTACGCATGGTTTATGCTAATTCCAAGCCCTCAGGGGTATCTTCTAGCGGGCCCTATTGCCACAATATATTTGGGCATCTCGCACCCGAGATTCCCGTGTGCCTTATTCGTAGTTGTTGCAGCTTGCCGCAGTTCCTGCTGACGAGGTTAGTTTTGTAAAGTTAGGTAGGTTCTCTACTTTCCTCTTTCTGTCCCGTGAGGTGGGCGGTCGATCGAGATAGTCGACCTGGTACGCGGGACATCTCTTGTCTCTCTTGTGTGGAAGGTCACAAAAGGGGCCGACCACTTGAGTGTNGTTTTGTAAAGTTAGGTAGGTTCTCTACTTTCCTCTTTCTGTCCCGTGAGGTGGGCGGTCGATCGAGATAGTCGACCTGGTACGCGGGACATCTCTTGTCTCTCTTGTGTGGAAGGTCACAAAAGGGGCCGACCACTTGAGTGTCTCTTACTATACCTACTTTGCGGCTTGTTTCCCTGCCCGTAGTAGCGCACGTGGCCACTACGCCTACCCCATACGCGGTATTTGAATACTGCACTAGTAGTTTCTCTGTTGAAACGCCTGAGTTGCGGCTACGGAGATTAAGCAAAATATATACCTAATAATAATGCTAATTCTAATTGCTGTTACGATCGTTATAAGATACTTGAAGCGTTGATATGGTTGTGCGTAATCTCCTGAAGCTACGCGTATATTCTCAATTGCCTCGTCAGTGAGCCTCATCTTATCACGGTGGTTATTACCAGCTNGCAAAATATATACATACTAATAATGCTAATTCTAATTGCTGTTACGATCGTTATAAGATACTTGAAGCGTTGATATGGTTGTGCGTAATCTCCTGAAGCTACGCGTATATTCTCAATTGCCTCGTCAGTGAGCCTCATCTTATCGCTGTGGTTATTACCTGCTGATAACACTTCGTGTTTTACAGGATTATGTGTGCAGGAAGGAATAGCCAGCTCTTTCGTAATACAAATAAAAATACATTTTTTAACTGACGCTTTTATAAGACCTTTCTGAAAATTACGTTATAGGAGGCAGATGACTGAATAACCAAAACATCACTGTACCTTGGGACTAAAAAGCGTATAGGAGATTTTCTGGTTTGCGTTATAGCTATAGCGTAATATCTTGCCTTGTAGCTACCGCAGGCATGGCTTTTGATTCATTAAGATTTGGAGAATCGGCAAGTACGCTAGTCACCTCTCGGCTGCTTGCTTCATCGCAATGCTTGTTCTACTTAGTCGTGGGATTGTAGAGCCAGGTGACACAATGCCTCTCTCATGACGCTTATGTTTCAGCCTGTTCACTCTATCCCAATTACTTTCACTTTGTAATTACGTAGCACGCTATTTTGAGCTTTTCTGTTGCCGAGTTGAGCTGCAACCAATAATCCCCTCTTAGCTCCGGGCCTGTGACAAGATAAGACAATTATCGTACAAGTAGGCTTTTACTGTTGCGCGCATTTGTAACTCCACTGTTGGCTGCACTGCTGAACACTGTGGCTGCTACGACGTTTTGTAAAAGAGATCTGATCAGCTGGAATTCTGTTCATTGTTATGGAGTGTGAACAGTGGCTGTTAGCCCTGTCTCGGTGTGCCAAGTATTGTGAAGTTGTGTTGTGGTGACGTGCTCCTTTTTTGATACAAAAGTGGCTGATCTCTTACAATTCTGTGCTTGTTCTTAGTTTGACTTTTTGTGTGCTTGAACTTCCCAGTAACAAAGTTTAATGTGCTGTTGTGCTGCTCAGTGAGAATTAAAAGCTATCAGGCTTAGGTACTTGATGTCTTCCCTGCATTCTACCTTATCACAGCTAACTACAGTTCATTTTCTGATCAAATGGTAGCTCGACTTTTTCCTAATTATCTCCAAGGCAGACAAAATAGTGGAACACGCCACAAGTTTGAAAACTTGGACCTATCTAAGGAGATACGGTACGTGATCTGTTGTACAATTGTCTGTCACGGAGATGCTGTGTTTTCCTCATTATAGGACCCCTGAGTGAAAAAGAAAATAGCTGATCCGGCAAAACTGCCTAGTTTATTGTTGTGCATCTTGGAGCATAACAGACCAGACGCTCGGGTCCTCACAGCAATAGAGTGAACCACTTCAGCTAATCAGGCAGCAACTGCCTATGGCTTAGGGTTCCGGAGTCATATATATATATATATATATACACGACGCTGACTGCTACACAGTCCATTGAATTTTTGCTTATAACCTGCTGCATGATTTATTAATATCTTTCTGCAGCATAGCCGTTGTTAACTCTATCATTTCATCCACGAAATGCCTGATTTGTGCCTGCGCACCCCCATCAAACTAAATTCTATAGTGCAGTATTTTTTATCCGTTCACTGTGCCGAAGTTCTCGTTTCAAGGCAACGACTTTGCTCTCTAATCAAAGTAGAACGATGCATTCGATAATATTTTATATCCCGGCAAGACAGCATGTTCACGTCCGACCCCTGGGAACAGCAGGTGACGCACCGATTCAATGCATCCAAAAATCCCGTTGCTCCTTTCGGCTTCTAACTCGTGGATGAAATGAGACTGTCAGAAGGGTTGCAAACCATTGGACCATTTTGTTTCACGTGTCTGACTCCGTCCGACTCCGTGCTCCCTAAACTTCCGACTCTTCCCCATCCCGACTCGGATTTCGTAACCTTGTTCAATAATGAGGCTGTTGTCAGTTCGGTTGTATGGCATGAAAGAACTCAGCTTCACCTCGAACTGCTCTCATATCATTTCTTTTATTTCTGCTGTTTAGCGCTAAACTGTCAATGAATGATTAATTTGCAGCTTTAACCCAACGCGACCGTGTGTGCTTATGTTGCTACACAGTCATTATGTGACATCTCTCTACTTTTGGTAAAGGTAAAGTCAACTTAGACCACACCCTCACCCGGGAAACCCATATGCACTGGTTTGTGCTGCGGGTATAGGCCCACTGGCCTTTGAGCTTCGACGCCTTGCTATGATTTCTGGCATGATTGCTTCAAGTATTTTTAGTTGAAGAGGTAAATAAATCATTCTCGAAGTTGCCCACCGGGCATAGATGAACATGTAAACCCCAATGGAGCACCAGGCAACCCAAGGAGGCCTGAAACGCTGCTAAGAAGAGCCACTCAGGATATCGTTTACGACTGACATGAACGGCTGCAAATTGATACAACCGAGCATAGATCTCGGCAGTGGATTCCATGCTAGCGCATTGAGGGAGAAAACACTGACTGGCATGAGTCTTAATTTATTAGGCAAACGCGGAAGTTAAAGTGATAGTGTGGGGGAAAACGTGACTCAACATCAAACAAGACCACCGTTGTTTCAGAGCGTGGAAAAAGAAAAACGACAACTGAAATATTCGAGACCTGACAAGAGATCGTTGAGCTGCAAAGACATGCTACTTCGAAAGTCTTTTCCAAGTATAATGTCACATACGGTATAACGAGGGAAATTGTGAAGAAGCCGAGTCTAACCAGTCGAGCAAAGTAGAGACGGTATTTCAGGATATGTCATGTGTCGCCTCCTGACGTTAATATTGTAGGTAAAACAAAATCGTGTAGGTTACCTTAGCCATTACCTAAGCATTCGGGACGTCTGTCTTTCGTGCCCACTTTGCTTCCTTTCTGATTTTATACTCCTACTTGCTCATGCTTTCTTCTGTTCTTCATCTTCTTTCCCGACTTGCTGTTCCCATGGGCGTTGATCCTGTGTAGGAACACCTTCGTGCAGGGGTTCCCCGTTTCTGTGTCGACGTGCTTCATATATGTCCCTTGCTCTTTCGAAAGACTCTGTGATATCGTTCCGCTTGCAAACGGAGGCTTAAACTTTCTGACGATGACGAACTAGCTAGGTAAAACGAAAAACAGGTTTCAAGGTTTCTTTTAAAGGCTGTTCATAGAAAAATAGTCTGATAGAGACTCAAAAGGCTTCATAAAGATGGATTTTTTTAGAGCTCCTTTTACATAACGACGATTGTGCCGCTGTAGACGTACCACACATTTGAGTGGAGTAAATGATAGGTTACACATAATTGTTTTCGTTCTTATTGTTTATGGGACGCTAACAGTGGAGAGGCGGAGTCATGTTTCGTTAGGTAAGGTTTACCCATCCAATTTTATGGAGAGAGACACGTGCTGCGCGCGGCGTGCACTCGTTCTAGTTGGAGGATGTTGTATGTCGAATCAATCAGTTCAGTCGGTGCTTTGTGCCACGGTCGGTTAAGGTTTGGAATTTGTTGCCGGCATCGGCTTTCGGCCCTATTAGCCTGCAGGCTTTTATGTCAGCTCTTAATGTTTTTTTTGCGGGATTTCCTTTAGTAGCGTTTTGGGCTTCCCGATGTTGCAAAGTGCTTCATTTGAGTTGCATTACCTGTCCGTGGGTGCTCAAGCGTGAAGTGTTAATAATATGGGAGCAGCTCTCCCACGGTGATCCTGTAGGTTGCCGTAGGCTTAGCTAGGCTTTCTAAACGTCTTTACTTCGTGCCCACTTTGTTTTCTTCGCCTATCATGCTCGTACCGACGATACTCAGATCTGTTTTCCCTCTCCTTTCTGACTTCGTGTTCCCATGCGCGCTGATCTGGTCTAGGAACACCCTCGTGCATAGGTTCTTGTTTGTGTTGACTTACTATACCTAATTTCATCCTTCCTTTGGAGATCGCCTTTATACATAGTGGAAACGGTGGCTTAAACTGTCAGTAACACTTACATGTATCGGGTTCGCATAATTTGAGTCAAGTTGGTTTCTCCTTGGGAAGTTCCAGACAGAATTAAGATGATATCAAATGCCTGTGTTGCTGTTTGTAGGGAAATGTTGAATTTCTTTTTGGAGAAGATACAAGCATTTCAATGGAGAGAATTATGATATTCATGCAGGATAATTCGCCTTCCCACGCAGCTAAGCAATACCTGCATTTATTAGGCTTCTCTGAACATCGTATGATGATCTTAGGTTCACCCATCCTATGTTTTAGGGCTCGGCAACCCCAGGGGACTCGTGTTGGTTACCTCAGCTATTAGCTAGGCCTTCGGGACGTCCGTCTTTCGTGCCCACTTTGCTTCCTTCCCGATTTCATACTTATACTTGCTCATTCTTTATTCTGTTCCTCCTCTTCTTTCCCGACTTGCTGTTCCCATGCGCGTTAATCCTATGTGGAAACACTTTCGTGCATGGGTTCCCCGTTTCTATCGGCATACTATGTCCCTTGCTCTTTCCTCTGTGGTATCTGACCATATAACTCGTTGAATGACTTGGCCAGCCGGTTCACCATCTGTGAATCAGATTGACAATTTCTGCTGTGTTTTAAAGAGAAAGATCTATCAAGGTGACAGTTTCCAGCGATAGTTGCGCTGTGGGAAGCAGTAGCTAGTTGATTGGTACCAGTATAGCGCCAGACAAAAAGAAGTTGTCTTCAATAATCATTTCGAAGACGCTTTTTCTCGTGTAAAATAAATACACCCATCATTGTGAACTTGTGACGTTATATTTTATTCCTTTATTTTAATCCGAACATGCTGTTCATTATAAAACTCAGCATGATTATACACTGCCTGGCCAAAAGAAGTCGCTTAATTGAAAAATGTATATAAAAGTCGGTACGTCCACTATTAGGTCGAATCACCGAACCGCCTTTATTCTACCTGGCATTGATTCTGCAGGTTTTTGGGTCTTTTGTAGCTCCAATTTTGGTCTTAATTGAAGCAACCTTTCTCCCGAATTCTCTTATGTTGAGACAGGGGCGATTAGGCTCATAAACTGTCATCTCATAAACTCTCAGCAGGATTCAAATATGGAGGACCTCTCGGAGAGCATAGTCTGGGCCATAGGGTTGGGTTAGTTAGGTCTGCCCATTATATATTATGGGAAGCAGCGATCCCAGGAGAACCCTGTAGGTTACCTTAGCCATAGCTAGGCCTTCGGGACGTCTTTTCTTCGTGCTCACTTTGCTCCCATTCACTTTCTTACCCGTACTGATAATACCTTATTATGTTTTTCCTCTTTCCCGACTTGCTGCTCCCATGCGCGTTGATCCTGTTTGAGAACACCCTCGTGCATGGTGCAAGACAATTTCTCCCCCATATGATGATCGAACAAGATCAAAAGTAATGGCGAAAGAGTTGGCACAAAAATTGCATTTCGTGTTTGCCCCTACGGCGTTGGCTTAGCCGGGAACTATAAAAGTCTTTGTGGCCGTCAGTATCTGCCACGACCAATTATTTCGCTTAAAATACGTATACTTTAGCTACTTGCATCTAGTGAGTGCAGAGCAGTCGAAGAAATTAAACTGTGGTGCAACTAACGTACCTAGCTTGCAATTTTTACACTTCACGACTTGAGGCGATGCAAGATTAATGTGAATACACTTGCAATACCTACATACGTTCACTAATACAACGTGATCACCTGTCGTGCGAACATGAGCAAGATCACGTTGTTCCCGCATTTACCAAACTGATCGTTGCAGAAACATCGCACTATGCTGCTAACACCACGATTAACGCTGATCGATTAATTAAGTACTTTAGATTAGAAAGTAACGCAGGCGCAACAAATTACAAACTTGATCAGTTATCTTAGTCTAAAAAAGTGAACAGTGAACGGTGAGCTGGGAATAGCGTATGGGAAATATGTATAAACTAGTGGGCCCGTGCGTGAAGAATTCACGCAATAACCTATACGTTTGCCTAATGCCTCTAGGCCGGTGCGGAATCTCCTCTTCTCTTATTTGCTTCTTAATTTTCTTCCTTTTCTTCATTGACTCTTTGTCGTGCTGTCATCCGTAGGTCTTCTATATAGACAGGCAGAAGTAACATCTTGAGTAAAACACTCCAACAAACTTAAACAAAATACCATCTTATATACAATGTGTTCGCTCCGTAGCAAAGATACCGTTGATACCGTCTTTCCACCTCAAATATCTGTTTCATTTGAGGTGCTCATATTTTGACCTATGAAGAGAAAACTGCTTCGTCAGAGGAAAACAGTA
>LQNS02276871.1:10559-36638 GCA_001587735.2 Parhyale hawaiensis
TCATTATTCGAACCGCCCGCTTGTCGTATCTAAAACCCATCTTATACAAGCTTTGAAGGTAAGCATGAGTTGTTGTTTATCTTTTGTTTTACGTTTAACTTGTTCATGTTTTTGCCACACAACTAAGCTCCAAACTCGAATGTTTTTTTTTTTCTGCAGTCGGCTACCCTTGCGACTCAGAAAAACTCAATCTCGGTCAGTTAAATAGTTTCCAGCCAGCTCGAAGTGATCAGTTGTTTCCAGCACTTGCAACACTATTTGAGTGTTAACGCCAAAGCTACAGACGAGAGTTACGGATTAGCTAAGCCTCGTGGGCATAATTTCGGCGCCCAATCGAACTTGCCCTTAACATAATGAGGCAGACACTTTCTCAGCTCTGGATGTTTAGAAAAATCAACGTCGTTCTTCGCTGGCAAGAGTTGTGGGGATGTGCTCCATTGGAAATATTTAGAATTTATCAAAACAAATGAACAATAAGAATAGAAGTGGCACATGAAATTTTCATATGAAGAAACACAATAAGCTTTTAAGAAATTAGAAAGGAACGCTAGGCGAAGCATATACTTACCTTATTTTTTAATCCTAAACAGGCATGAAAACTTTGACTGTAAATTGAATAGTAACTACAACCAGAAGCGTGAGCAACGAATCAATTACTTTGGAATAATCTAAATTCATCTTACGTTTTTAAGAAGTTGAGAACGCGACACTGCAATGCACAGCATATTTACAGGCAAAAGTACTTCAGCCCCAGTTCGGAAATGGTGGACTCTTTCTGGTGATATCAGTTTGCGCTTGTGAGGGAGGAGCTTATTTCCAAACGGAAATTCTCAGTTTTTCTAATGGTGAAAATGAAACGGTATGATTAGCATTTCACCCAGTGACAGTCTTAAATTTTTTCGGGGGACCTGTGATGCACTCGAGTAGAGGAGAAAGAGATGAATGCCTCTAAACAGAAACCATGGAAATTAGCCTTCTAGTCAGTAGTTTAAAAACAGATAAAAAATTAGGGAAATATCGAGTGTGGGACTTTAAATTCGGGCACATCCTTAAAAGTCGGGAGGCGAGGAGAGGGGGGGAGGGGGTTTGGAACCATGTTGGGCGGCTAGGCCCCCACTATATTTGACGTTCCGCCGCCCCTGTACTTATAGATATCAGAATAATTAAGGCAAAGCTGATTTGGAATAACACTTGTCAAACTTTACGGGAATACTGCAACTAGTAATTTTTTGGAGTTTCGTTCAGTTTCAGTCCGTATTTGATTTCACCGCTATTCAGGAGTTTCAACTAAAGTCCTATCAAAGTTTTATCCTTTTAGAAAAAAAATACTTAATTGATTTCCACTCATTTTCAGAAGGGCTGTGAGACTCTAGCCACTAACTCACCTATATATTTAATTATTTATCCCTCGACCGCACTTACAGTATTATCTTCAACTGTAATGCAGCGGAAAGTTGACTTTTGGAAGCACAGCTACGCCTCACCGCTGTACTGTAGAAGTTTTAGCAGGGACCTAATTACAACATAGAAGTAATTCAGAATTATTGTATGAAAATTTTTCAACTGCACTGCTTTGTAAGTAATTGAAAATGCTTTAGTTAATCACTTTTGTCCGCAGCTGTTGTCTGAAGTAAAATATTTCCGCTGCCCATAAATATTCTCGCTGACCGCACTCACGGGGCGGGAGCTGCAACGATCTCGTGTGTGGAAGAGGCCCGTAACACAACGACACCGCGGCGTTGGTGAGCTCCTGTGAATTCCTCAACAAGTATTTTAAGTGAATTATTTGATGAAAAATTCCTAAGGGATGACATATATCTATATATATTTTTCTCTCTTGTGCGTTGTCATCCAACACTTCATCTTTACATGTAAGTTAAGAATTGGATCGCACATTCTGAGCAACGAATAACAAAATGTGATCACATGACTTGTACATGACATTATCTTGATAAGTATGAATACCATCCTACGGGGAGAAATAAATGTATTTTCTTTCTTTCTTTCTTTCTGTAACACCACCGTGGTCGTTGCCACAGTCTGGACCGGGCAATGCCCGTGCTCACGTTCAGCCTAGCTGTGCTTTGCTGCATGGCTTGACAGTGTACTAAGAAACGTCGGTCGGAAAATCAGGTGGTGTGACGCTGCCGCTGTTTGAAGTCTGCCTGATGACGCCGCTGCCTTCATAATGTGCAATGCTGCCGTTCGGTCGTCTCCTGTAGATCGTCAGCAATAGTGTTCATTGCTGTTCTGAATCCAGTACACATATCCTAGTTTACGGCGTCAGCAACCACACCTACAACATTTTATGCTCCAAGGTACACTAATTATAAGTAAAAGCATTTGGCAAAAGATTAGTTAAACTAGCGGGACCCGTGGAAATTCCGCGATTAATTATTGTTCCTGTAATTTACCGACCCCGTCTAATCTAAAGTTCGCCTGACGAACCCTGGCTACCATAACACACCTAGTCTGGCGGACTCTAACCTCTCACCTGTGAATTTTGCCTACAATAGTACTTCTTGCACCGTTTTTCTATATATGCATACCTTTCTACGCTCTGTTCAGCGCCGTGCCTCTAACCTCTTCCACTCTTAATTAAAACCTTTAACTTCAGCAGTCAACCTGGCTGCGTGACTGGCTGACGGCCAGTTTTACGGAGCAGTTGAATCAACTGCGCCATACCAGTATAAGATAGCTCACGAAATTTGCTAGCAAAATCTCTTCACAAATTTTGACACCGATAAAAAAAATTAACGTTCACGATGGGGCGGAAACTTGAAAAGGGTTGGCATATAAGATACCTAAGGCTATTTTAATCGCCTTCTCTGAAGAATTGAAAATCTAAGATTTATTAGACGCGGACAATAATATTGAAGAAGGGCATGGCCCTGATGCCTTAACACCTCCTCCCCTTCCTCCTCCGGCGCGCGCTTCAGTAGAATATTCACTCCAAGATCCGAATTACGTATCTGGCTTGCCTAATAAGAACGACGAGCGCCACAAGCAAAGCGAACACAATATGTTGTGAAAGAAATGATAAGCGGTAGATAAGATACAAGTCAAATGGCCTTCATGTCTTCGCTTTGAAAGTGACTGAAAGTAGAGGGTAATGAAGAAAAATTGAAGGCAGCGGTGAAGTATTTATTGAGGGAAGAATTGACAAAGGTGATGTATGAAGTAATTCAAGAAATAATGAAGTGCAGCACAAGGTGATGAAATGATGGCGCTATGAAAACGTGCTGAAAAAAGTGTTGAGAGAAAAAACAAAATAGATAACCAAGGAAGTAACGGAAGAAATAGCGATGGCATGACAAATGAATAACGACTGAAGTACCGGAAGAAATAATGGAAGATGAAGGAAAGGATAAAAGGAATGAAATATTTATTTATATCTAGTAATATTTATGCGTAGTTGCATACACAATGCACAGAAAGATTTCAGTTCACATTTGCCCCTGCAATACATAAGCTACTTCACTTCATTTTTTGCATAGGAGGTTGTCTCGTTTCGACATTATTTCCATCAATGGCTATGTTACATTTTCACCTTCCCCTCTGCACTATTGGCACACTATTATGCATATTTATAGGCATCTATCAGATACACATGCACATACAGCGTGTGTTGGATCTATGGAGCCGGTCTGTAACACATGAGGTAACTAATTGACAACTTATCAGTTGCTCGGTGTACTGACCCACAAGGAAGGGAAGTGAAGAAAACCGCAACACCTCCACTGTAAGCGGATACATTAGGGGCGTCACGAGAGGTAGGAGCGAGCTGCCTCTGTTTGCTGTTTTTGGCAACGGTTGAGGTTCGAGTAAATCCTCAAATTGTGTTGTATGTTTCTCCCTATGTCAATTTAAATTTCCATAACTTGCAGAGCATGCCAATTGATCTTCTTTTAAACATTCAGACCCTGAAATTTCAGGAAAATCGTAATTGCGAGTGCCGGATTATCGATTAACAGAATTGTTAAAGATTTCCTATGAAGAAAATTCAGAGAGCCGAAATCCCTCATCTGTGAAGCTGCGTCTTAAGAAGACAGCCATGGTTGAACGCTGGAGGTTCAACAATCAGTTGGTATCACAATACGGGGAGCTCTGAGCATTTCCGGTGAATTCTTTTGACTGAACTATTATTTTCTTAGTGCCACTTAAAGCTTGATCAATTCCAAGCTGCTATTCACGCCTTATCTTGCAGGGGGGATATTTTTCTGTCGCAAAACTCATGGTTGTACAGCTTGTGTTACACTAATGGAAGATCAGGCGTGTAATGATGAGACCTATAATGCAGCAAAACCTATACTGGGAACCGGAAGAATAAAAAGCTCAGTCATAAAATTTTGCAATCATTTTTGACGGCTGAGCCCTCTAGTTACAATATAGACTAGAGTGCCCGCGTAGTCAATAATGACAGTGAAGAATTTGTGAAGACCCGTCTTGTGTTGTCCGTAGTATCATCGCAAAGATATTGATGCAGAGCTTTGCATGTATAGAAGGGAGTTCCCTGTTTGGGAAGTGCCGCGTGTTGACGGGACATGCACTTTATGATTTCCCAGGTTATCAACTATTTAGGGTTGACGGTTGAGCTCCCTTCTATACATGTAAGGCTCTTATTAACTTCTTTGTGTAAGATACTGCGCAACTGCCAACTTGAATTAGGAAACCGTACAGATACGCGTGCAAAGCTGAACAACACCCAGCTTCTTTCGGTGATAAGCAAAATGCGATGTTTTTTGCCCGGAGTTGATATTGCTTCTAATAAATACGGAGCTCTATGTCCAAGATACTCGAGGGTAGCATATAATTTCGACTCGGAAAATTTTCTCAAGAGAAAACTTGTTCTGTTGAAAGAAGAACCCAAAATGTGGAGAAAATATTTTGCTGCAGAGAAAACCATCGTGGTCTTTACGCGCCTGGTGATCGCTCAAGAATGTCTTCCCAGTTGCTTCGATAATTATCAAAATCAGAGCATGAGCTGAAGTTTGGATTAAGTAAATCTCAGAAGAGAAGGCACATCACGATGGAAGAGATTGTTTAGAGAAGCTGTCTGCATCAACATCGAGTGGACTTCAACGTTGTCAAAAAAGGACCGGAATCAGACATACTGTTCAAGTACCATCATCTGCAACCTGGAATATTTTCTACCAAGGAGCTTCTAATGGGAAGAGCAAGCCTATAAGATCTCTCTGGGCGAGTACACACATGGCATGTCACGTGACCGGAGTTGGCGTTTGGAGTCCCTGAAGTGGTTGAACTTCTCTCATGCAGGGGAACAAAGGCAGTGGTCAGTACATACAGACAGGCAGTTCTTCAATATTTTTTGCGAGAAAATCGTGTCTGGAGATTTAGATCCCGGTGCTCACTCTGTTACTTTCATCATAAGTTGGCATACAGGATACAAGTTTCCTTTACATACTTCCATTCGCTCGGAATTTCGACGATGGTTTAATGGCTATGAAAATTTTAACTCAGGCTGCATGAGGCAATACCGCTCTCCGATTGGATATGCCACTGAACCATTTCAAGGGAAAAGCTTACTCGAAACGCTCCCGTAGGGTAAATACTTAAATAGGGAGCACTCCTCTATTTGAACCTCTTTGTTTTTTACCTATCAGTTTTCTATGAAGTAGACAGGATGACTACAGTCTTCAAGCAGATGAATGCACTGATAAAACCAGGAAGGCCACAGCTAATTTTCGCCTATTTCGTTAACAGCGTGACATGAAACCTGTAAATCGAAATATAAATTCATAAATATCTAATCACACGAAGGTCATTCATAGTATCAGATTAAGTACCTAGTTTCACCGTGAGCAAAAAAAAAAAAACATGATTATGCTTACTGAGGTGCTATGCGTACAGCGTTGAAGTCCCAGACAAAATTGAACACAGCTGGCATTTTTGTTCAGTATTCGGAAAAAATAGCGGTAATGATGAAGTCACTATCGAATACTTACCATAAATCCTATGCCGATAGCCAAGATACCAACACGTTTTACACATCTTCCGGGCGCCAAATGACAATGATGACGTCACAACAACACTGACGGCGCCAGGAAATTTGTATTGGGGGCTGTAGTGAAATGTGGAACGGCTCCGCAAGATAGATAGAGATGCGATAGAAAGATAAACCATTTATTTTCTCATATGGATGCAGCGCCCAACAAATTACAGTGTGTTGCCTTTGATTATACAAATACAATTTTTTTACTTATTTTTCAAGATAAGTGTCAAACATTTAAAATGTGAATAGTAAGTTAGAGCACAGGTATGTTGTAACAATAAAAACAACTAGAGAAAAAGCAAACGGAACAATTTCCCACGTTTTGGCGACATTTGCTTATCGCACGGGTTCTGCTGTTACCCCAGATTATGCAACATCACTCTCTAGTCAACATGGGCAAGAAATGCGGTGTAAAAAGTGAAGAAAAGATCAAAGTGACCTCGTTATTGGCTTCTGGTAAGACAACACTCGAAGTTTCCACGGAATTACAGCGTGATCACCGAACAATTATGGCTTATGCAATTGAAGGTAATGTCAACAGGAAAACTCCGGATAGAGCCTCCACGAGGAAATTGACTGCTCGGGATATGCGACATTTGAAGGTTTCTATAGCTAATAAACAACTTTCTACAAGTAAGGCGATATTTGAAGACGCTGGAGTGCCAATACTAAGCAGAAAGACAAGATGTGAGGTTCTGCAGAAGCTAGTGAAAGTGAAAAAGGCAATTAAACGAACACTTCTAACAAAAGCTCATGAAAAAAATAGGGTCAAATGGGCTGAGGAGAACATGAAAACTGATTTCTCCAAAGTCATATTTACTGACGAATGCAGAGCCACTCTTTATACGGTCCAGATGGATGGGCGTCTGGATGGGTCCTCCAAGACCGACCTTAACAGACACGGCTTAAGCGTCAACAACGTGGTGGAGGCATAATGTTTTGGGCCGGGATAGCAGGTGACACCCTTATTGGTCCATTTGAAGTGGCAGACGGAGTTAAACTGAATGCAGAAAGGTACTGCCCGTTTCTTGAAGCCAACTTGATTCCATGGCTTGATGAGCAGACTATCGCACGCAGATCCAAATTGGTATTTCAGCACGATAACGCTCCCTCACACCGAGCACGGTACACTGCTAACTAGCTTGCGGATAGAGGATTCAAATCAAGAAAGATTATGACCTGGCAAGGGAATAGCCCCGATTTAAATCCCATTGAGAACCTCTGAGCAATGATCAAAAGGAAGGTCTATGAAGGTGGTCGGCAGTTTTCGAGCAAAGTAAGCCTGTGGAATGTAGTAAAAACAGCAGCAGATTCTGTTCCACTATCTGAAATATCAAACCTAATAGAGTCTGTTGATAATCGCCTTAAAAAATCATGAAAAATGGAGGTTGCCATGTTCAAAATTAAGTTGTTATGTTTACCACTAATGAACACTTATTTAAGTGTTTATTGAATTGTTTTGGTTATAATTTCTTAGTTTTGGACGTTTAATAACAATAATCCTCTTCACTTCTATTTATTTCCTCTTTATGACTTTTTATTAGCTTGCTGCATAATCTGAGGTAACCGTAAAAAAACTCGCAAATAAGCAAATTGTATGATAAACATAACCAATGGCTAAATATTTTTTTACAAGTGCTGTTTACATTGGCAACATAGCCATACATTTAGTTAATATTGATATTTCAAAGTTAGACACTCATCTTGAAAAATTAAGAAAAAAAATTCTATTTGCATAATCAAAGGTAACGCACTTTATAAGCGCAACACGCTGAACTTTTCGTTGTTACATAAATAACATTGTTCAAGCTGATATATGGAACCAAATATAGTTTGTGTATAACACTTGTGGGCGGTCGGTTTTAACACGTTAGAAACTAAATAGGCAGCACAATTTTTGACAGATATTTTTGTTTCGCATTTTTCATGTAATGTATGATAATAAATAAGAGAATCTGGAACAAAGAATTATGCACATTACAATTTGAAATATGGCGCGCATTTTATGTGGTGTAACATTTTTAATGTCGTTTATGACAGAGAATGAAGAAATGTGTACACAAAAAAAAAAAAAACACAGAGCAGTCAGAAATACGTTCTACGTTATGAAATTCTTTCAGCTATATATGCATATGACGGCAATACAACCATACACTCATATATAATAGACACTGACAGTTAATATCAAGTGCGCTGAGAATTTGTGCATAGATATCTTCTTGTGTACTATAGGAGGCCTTGGCTGGACACGTTTAGGCGACGTGGCCACTTGTGTAATGTGGCCAAACGGCGGTTTATCGCCGCCCAATGCGTCGATAAGATAAATGTATTCGCAAGGGAGTATCCTGATGGGTGCACATGCACACCCCCCCCGCCCTCCTCGTGGATTCTATAAATTAGTGCTACTCAGGACTAGCATATTTAGGGCAGGGTGCCTTTTACCTGTAAACATTGCCTTGCCAGATTCTCTGTTCTGTCTGTTCTATGCAATCAGATGCAAAACTATCCTCGTTAGCTTTTGATGAGGCCATTGACAGCAGTGACCTCCCATCTCCTGAGTTGGTTCCGCAGAAGCTAAAACGATGACAGTCTATGCACGAGGGTCGTTTCAACAGTAATGTCTCCTCTGTATTAACTTAAAAAGTTGAATAGCTATCAAAATGGAAGAGGCACCATTGAAACGAGCTGGCGTTTGTGCGCAAGAATTTATTTTTATGTCTACTAACCACCGTTCTCAATGGCCTTTTGCCAGCGACGAAGAAGATAGCTTCGATGCCTCGGTCGTAAAAGTCAACTCCTGGTGAGGCGGTCCATTTTTCCCCACTGCGATTATGGCGTTATTGTCGGTGAAAAGCTGACCGCGTAATGCGTCCTTTCAGAAGTCCGAACAGGTGGAAGCCTGACGGTGCCAGGTCGTGGCGGGTGCGACAGCACGTCCAGCCGAACTTTGTTACATATTTCGTTTTTTTTCAAACTTGCGTCAGGCCTAGCGTGATGTAAACGGAATATATCCATGGTCTCAGGTCTCACACGAGCAATGCCGGCCTTCAGCTCAGTCAACGTTTCACCGTAATAGTCAGAGTTGACAGTTGCCCCTGGTTCTAAGAAATTCGGGAGGATGACGTCCTTCCTGTCCAGAGGACGGTGCAAATCACTTTGCCTGCAAATGGCTGCGTTTTGAACTTCTTCTGTGCTGAGGAACAGTGACATAGCCAGGATTTCGTCGAGGAACCCACCATCCTACAGCGCCACTATCCCTCTTCGTGGGCCACCTCCTCTCTGAAGTGCCCCCCTCCAAAATTAAGTAGCCCCCAAGAATTTTTGGGCATTTATAGGTGATAGGTAAACTAATTTGTTTGCCCCAAAGTAATGTTAAGCGTAATGCTTACTGCCTAAAAATTGTGGTGAAACGCTTGCCTAAAGTTTAGGTGCTTCGATAGTTTTTTTTTTAAATCGTAACTTCTCTCTTGTCGACCTTTTTTTTTAATTTATGCCAGAATACTTCATGCTAACTGGAACACAAGTAACGTTCTTGAGTGATGTTTTAGATCCGTATCATGGATTCAAGATGTGAAAATATGTTCCAAGTCAGACAGCAAATCTTCTACCTTTGACCTTCGAGCGAGTAGTCGCAGCTTTAAAAATAAAAATTTAAATCGTGTTCTTTCCTCAAGGGTACAGAATTTCCCCCAATCTAATACTGAAGGAACCTGTAGAAATTCCCTAAAACAAAAGAATTGTTCTTCAATTATGCTGCACTCGGACCCGTATCATGCATACGAAGTGTGAAATATAATCGAAGTCGAGCAGTGAATTTTTATCTAAAACATACGAGTAGTAGCAGCAGCTTAAATTTGAATATGATCCCGTTCTCCTAGATCCTTTCAAGGATACCCTAATTTTCCCTATTTAATACAGATGAAAGCGTCAAGGTCGTGGTCGTACTAACTAACGGAGGGACAAGCCACTTATAACATAAATTAGTGGACCCCTGCGTGAAAAAAATTCACGCAATAATCGATATATTTGCTCAATACTATAGGCCAGAGCAGAATCTTTTCTTCTTTGTCTTGTTACTTCTTCATCACAAGAAATTTGTGACGACTGGTGACACTTCTACATTTATTGTACATTCGTTACTAAAATACATATAGAGGAAAACGCTACGACGGCAGAGATGAGTGCTTTCTATACTGAGCAGTACACTTCAATTCGTCTTTAGCACACTCCTTCCTTCCATTAGATGACATGTGAAGAAATTAACTACTGTCTTAGAAAGCGCTGAAATATCACCGAGTTTCATTTCCGCAGCGTATCTAGAATACACAGAGAGATAGTTTCAGCTGAACATAATTTTTGCGCCCAAGAAGTTTGAATAAAGAATTATTACCTTCGCCATGGAGATTATGTTTTCATTGTGTTTGTTTCTCTGTCTGTTTGGCTGTCTGTCTGTATGTCACTAAGATAACCGATTTGGGCGAAATTTACAGAGATTGTTTGGTATGATAAGAGGAACAGATGATCATCTTTTGGTGAAGATGTTGTGCGCGATCGATGGATTNCTGTCTGTTTGGCTGTCTGTCTGTATGTCACTAAGATAACCGATTTGGGCGAAATTTACAGAGATTGTTTGGTATGATAAGAGGAACAGATGATCATCTTTTGGTGAAGATGTTGTGCGCGATCGATGGATTTGCGCGATCGATCGTTCAAACGCCTAACCTAACCTAATCAATGTTTTTCTTCAACTTTTCCCTATTTCTGAGTATATCGGGTAGGTTAGGGAAGGCAGGGCCTGTTTTTTTTTCATTTTAAAATTTCGTGCACCGTCAATTTTAGTCAATGGTGAGATGAGGTTAGGTTAGATTAGGTTAGGTTATGTTGGGTTAGGTTAGGCGTTTGAACGATCGATCGATCGTTTGCGCAGCGCGATCGATCGCGCACAACAAATGTTATGTCCATCCGTTTGTTTGTTTATCTGCCTCATTTTTCTCAATGCCATAACTCAAATAGTTATGGATGGATTTTTATGAAATTACCGAGTTGTTAGGTATATAAAAAAGAGTATATGACCAAATTTTAGTGATGATCCGTTTGTTCGTTCGTTTGTCATTGGTTTTAATTTTATGCATGTTAGCACAATAACTCAAAGAGTAATGAAAGGATATTTATTAAATTTATAGGGGTTGTTAGTAATGTTAAAAGACATAAATGATTAAATTTTGGTGCGGATCGGTTGTTCGTTTGTATGTTTGACTCATGTTTGTCATAACGTTTGTTAACAGCATAACTCAAAAGTTACGAACGGATCTTCAAGAAAATTGCACAAGCTGTTATTACTATCAAAAGGCACAAGTGGTTAGATTTAGGAGTTTATACAAAGGAAACTATGGTTTCAGAGCCAATTTGAATTTCTTTCTACCGTTGCCGCGCTTGGCGGAGGTATGCGCTCTCAGAGTGCTCGTTACATCTGTTATACCGGGAAAAATCGGTTCCTCTACGCTTCGTTGATTCTGTACTAAATGTGTACATAGTAAACCAAAAGAAAATATAATTTCGATGGATGTACATAGAGAAAAATTAATGAACATCAGACTCCACGGGAACGGCCAGAGAAGCTGGAAGAGCAAGAACTGAGTTACGGATACGATAGCTCCGTATTCCAAAATTTAGCCTTCTTCTGCAATATGGTCAAACTAGCGGACCCGTGCGTGAAAAAATTCACGCAGTAATCGATATGCTTGCTTTCTTCTTTGGCTTGCCATTTCCACATTTTCCGCTCACGCTTATTAGCGACTCTTATTTCCTTCTGTAACCCTGCTGCTACAAGTCTTTCTTAACACTGTGCCGCATAGGCGCTTCATCTCTCCATTGATAGCGCGTCTTCGTTCTCGAGACTGTAGTAGTCTCGTTCTTCTTTTACGTACCCTATCTTCTCTCGTAATTAAACGGGCGTCTTCCAAAGTAAAATTTTAAGTGAAACACCGCAGTTAACCTGTATGTCTCTCCAGTCAGCTTATATGCAGTGTGAGTGCGCCGTATCCATAATATTGTCTTCCACATTTAACTATTTGCTTTATTGAAGTGCTGAAATTTTGGCCTCTGAAGCGAATTATGCACTTTCAGAGAAATACAGTAAGTTAGAAGAAATAGTTGTCTACTGCCCGTGGTGAGTGCTCCGTTGATGGTCTGCCGAATTTATACGTCGCGACCTGAGAGAGAAAAGCTATGGTATTGGACTCATTGGACTCCAGGAGCGGCAAACATATTGTTCCGATTTCAAAAAGTGTTTCAAGAAAGAAGTGCATTCAGATCAAGGGTTTCACCATCCTCTGCAGCCTGGTCATCGATCTCCATGAAAACATAACTCAATTACAAAATCTACAACCAGGTCTATTTTTTGCCTCTCTATTTCCTTAAGAGTGGACACGAAATAAATAAACACACAAACCGTTTTATTATAAAAGAAATAATGCCTACTGGATTCTATCAGAAGGGAACAAGATCGCCAAAATCTCCAACGTGGCAAACAATTCATTCAGATAATAAAGGGATAAGGATTTCACTTCGGCTTTCTTCTGCAACCAGGTCAACAATCTTCATGGAAACAAAACTTGACTGCGAAATCTGCAACCTGGCCTATTTTTCGCCTATTTCCCTAAGAGCGAACACGAAATACAGCAAATAAATACACCAAGCGTTTGATTATACAAGGATTAGCGGGGCCCTTTGGAAATTCCGCGGTTTATTAATATCAATACTTTCTAAAATGTACCAGACCCACACTATGCTGTTGCAACTTACCTGAGTTTAACCTAATGCAGCTGTTCTAACATAACCTACCCCGTCTAAGTTACCGCGTCACTTAGCCCTGACGAACTACGAACGCTAGTCGGGAATCCCAAAGTTCGATAAGCATCTTAAAACATGTAAACTTATTTCTTCTCATGGAATCTAACGAATATCATCCAATTTCATGCTTTTCAGCAATAATCTACAGCACATTTTATGACCTATTTTTTCTAATCTAAACTAACGAACCAGGGCCCAGATCTACCAACGTTACAACATTGCAGCACTTATTATCTCGTAACCTACAATACCTTTACAATTTAAGAGAAATGCGATTATGATTTTTCTCTAGGAATTGTAGAGGGTGGGACATTCCCATAACATGTCTAAAACTCGGCGCTACCGCACTACTTTCATTTCCCCTAGCAGCATAAAAGCCCATCAACAAATCCTTTTACGTAGCCGCTTCACGGCTTTAGCTTGCGCAAAATCCAACAAAAAAAATTATCGAATATCTCAATAGCTTCTGCGATTTTTACACCAAAGCAAGTGCCAATGGTGAACTTCACAATCGCTCCTAATTATCAGCAGTTTAAGTCAATAAAGATCGATGTTTTAAGAATTAGAGCACAATGTTCATAGATGTCATGCTAACGTCAAGGCCACTACTGTGCAGTCGGATTAGTCGAGTTGACTCAAGGCTGCAAGCGACAAAGAAGGTTTACGTGGGTACCAGATCTAAGACACAATTTTCTAGGCTAATGAGGAAACTCGTAACATGCAGTTACGGTGTTCAATACAGATTAAGCATCAATTCAAGGCCACATTAGAATTTACATGTTTATATTGTAGGTCGTGCAGTATGGTACTGTCATACCTATTGGATAATATTGTATGTTATAGTATTTAGTCAATCAGGTGAAATAGTGTTGAGCCATGCAGATGTCTCATCGGGAAGTAATGACTGCATTTACCCGCTTTTTATGAAATAAGCTGTAATATTAGCAGAAAACAAAATTACCTCCAATAAGGAGGTTATGTTTTCGTCGGGTCTGTCTGCCTCTTTGTCTGTCACCAAGATAACTCAAAAAGTTATGGACGGATTTTGACGAAAATTATCGAGATTGTTAGGTATGTTGAGAGGAACAGATGATTAACTTTTGGTGAAGATCCGTCCATCCGTTTGTTTGTTTGTCTGCCTCGTTTTTCTCAATGCCATAACTCAATAAGTTATAAGTGGATTTTTATGAAATTCATATGAGTTGTTAGGTATATCACGAAGAATAAATAACAAAATTTTTGTGATGATTCGTTTGTTCGTTCGTTTGTTTGTCACTGTTTTTTATTATATGCTTGTTAGCACAATAATTAAAAAAATAATGAATGGATCTCTCTGAAAGCTATAGGAGTTATTAGTAATATTAAAAGCCATCAATAATTAAATTTTGGTGCAGATCGGTTCGTTCGTTTGTATGTTTGACTGATGTTTATCATAACGTTTGTTAGCAGCATAACTCAAAAAGTTATGCAGGGATCTTCAAAAAAATTGCACAAGCTGTTATTACTATCAAAAGGCACAAATGATTAGATTTTGGAGCTGATACAAAGAAAATTATGGTTTCAGAGCCAATCAGATTTTTTTTTTGCTGCCGTTGCCTCGCTTGGCGGAGATATGCGCTCTCAGAGTGCTCTAGTTATTATATTGCTCCTCCTGTAAGGATGATCGTTAGCTGGTACTATTGAGTGGCCAGTTCAGTTGACTGGTTTGGTCTGTGATGGCGCTGAGCCTTGTTGTTTAGGTTGTAAATTCATAGCTGTAATATTATTAAGAAATGAATGTACACGAGAAAAAATTTATTGTATGCTCCAATAGAATAATCTAAGAACACCACCCGCCCGTGGAGAAATATATGATAAAGAAATAAATAAATAAATCTTCGCCTCGCTTCTGTCGAAGCCCAGCCTACTTTTTACGTCGACTCAAAAAAATTTCCACTTCGATATCTGCTCCAACAGTAATTTAGTTCTTTGTAGGGCAACTGCTCTGTCATTAATAGAATTTTCGAAATGCACTTTCAGTGCGTTACGTTAATTAGGTTTCCTAAATTTATATAATTTACAAGTAGTAGTTTCTTGAGAATGCGATTTCGTAAGGAAGTACCGCAAGCGGAATCAGTGGCTGGCCAGACACACAGCGCTTAGCTGTCATGAGCACGGCGTTTTATTTTCCCGTGCCCCTGACATCTCGCCCCAAAATGTCCCTTTATCAAATTGCCTAATAATGTTATTGTTACTCATAGGGTCTGTTTACGAAATGTCCAAATATTGATTACGCCCTTCCAACACCTATATACGAAATGTACCAATTACTTAGATTTCTCATAACTCTACTTATTTTAGAATATTGTGTTAATTCAGGGCGATTTCGTTCAAAATAGCTAGAAGTAACGGTCAAGCTGACAAGCAACTGCGGGCTACCCCAGCCTCGCTCCTCGCTCAGCCCCACATAACTGGAGGTGCCTTCAAGGAATACAAAGACAGTAAGAGTTGCCAGTTAGTTTAATTTCCTAAGATTTATGAGAATTATTTCCCATAGCCAAGGCCACAATATTTATAAATTTGATCAAGTTAAATTCATTACAATAAGAAGCTTTTCAAAACTTTACTCAGAAGTAGCGTAATTTCTATATAAAAGATAAGCCTAACAGTGCGGAGTCTCCACGAGTGTAGATATTTGCGATGGGTCGGCAGAACCTAGAGAGAGTGTCTGGCGATCGGACGTGCCATAGAGCAGTGAACAGCTCACTAAGCCATTAGGCTTGTGTCAACCGAAGACCCTACGAGTGTTAAGTTGAGTATACCTAATTGTACGGGGTTTCAATGTCTAATTTGGCTGAGGATTAGTGGGGGTTTTGCAGATTATCAATTGAAGGTGAAATGCCTGCAACTGTGAACTGTACCGGCACTTTAGCATTAACAGAGGAACAATAATTATCGTAACCTCCCCATGTTTCCTTAACCTTGTCTGTAGGTGTAACTTGGAGGGAGAAGTCCAGTCGAAATCCCTGAATTTGCTTATATTTTGCATCCCTTGGAATGTTTAGCTTCGGACTTTCTGTAGAGCTCGAACAGACCTGTATCAAGACCCTTAATTGCCAATTCATACAAATTTCACAAAACTAGTGAGGTCCATCACAAGCAAACGTAAAATAAAAATGTGTATTTACGGTTATAGGAAAAAGGCAAAAATTCTGGATAGGTTAAAAATAGCCATTAGACTGCAAGATCTTTCTTGCATTCGAAGTTTATTGCGAGAGGCAGCGATTTATTTTAAAAAATTCTAACAATAGAATCATTTGCGATGGGCAGCACAGACGCCGACGAGCTGAGCGCTCTGAAGATATTGCTTTAAAAATCATATTTACGCTTTTGGGGTGAAATTAGCTTCATAAATATTAATGTTACAGTTTGAAATATTTTCCAAGTTACATTTTTTCGCCAGTAGGTGCAAGATAATAGATACTGCAAGCATTTACAGCTGCTACGTAGTCTCTGCTATCTTTAAGCAAGTTGCTAGTTAGCAGCTTTCCAATCGGTGTATGCAACTATTGTAGTCATTTGTTAGGAGAAGACTGCATTGTACCTAACTACAGTCTCATGCTCCTGTTTATAACACTGTATTTTGTAAGAATAAAAAGGAGAACCAGGCTACATATAAAAAACATATCTACAATCTGGATCGCAAACGTTTCGGATCATATTATATGTCCATCATCAGCACTGTAAAATAGAGAAAGAAATCGTACATAAAATTGTTGAAGTAAATTAGGAAGGAAAGTATTCACTGTAACACTCTATAAGACGTAAAAAGAAAAACAGAACATATTAATATCAGCCTAACTAAGAATGTTCTAAATCACGTGCTAAGGAAAGTAGATAACTATAGTAACACTAGCCTAACTAAGAACATTCAAGGAAACTGTCGATTGATTATTGTTCAGGACCGGTTTTTCGGTGTGAATTAAAATGGACTCTAGTAACCTAAGGTCTTGTACATCATTTGTACAACCGACTAATGAAAAATTATTGCACTTAATTGGGTGATGTTCAGGCTGCTAGACTATGATTTCTATTGGCTGAATTAGATGTTGCTGTCAGCTGTTGCCCCGTACGGTGCGATGTTCCCCGGTGTTGCGCTATTCTAACGTGAAGCTGCACGGAAGTGCTACCCACGTACGACAGTTGGCAGCTGTCACAAATATATTTATGCACAACACCAGAACGAACGAACGCATGCGTCGGATCACAACGCTTACAGAAAGAACCGACTGTTGCTATATAGCGGTAGTAAAATATTGGGGTAATTTGCGGGAAGAATTGATTTAAAAGGTTCCGCATCTCGCGTTCGAGGTTCCTGCTTTGTGAACCTAAATATGGCAAGTTCAGGTAACATTTGTCCTTTTCCACAGTTTGTGTCGGCATTTTACCGCTATATTTTCGATCTAGAAACCTCCTTAGTACAGTATTGACCATTTTTAGTGGATAGTAATTGTCTGAAAAATACTTCTTAAAGTACTCTACCTCCTTATGAAACAAGTCAAACGAACAAGAAACACGATAGGCTCTGCTTAGCAAAGTGGAAATGATCGTGGCTTTGTATTTGTTGGAGATGTTACTAAAAAAGTTCGTGCCAAGGCCTGAAAAAGTTGGCTTACGGTATATTGAGGTATCAAAATTATTTCCATTGCGAGTTACCAGTACATCTAAGAACGAGAGACTATTATTTTGTTCTATTTGAATGGTAAATTTTATGTTACGGTACCTATCATACCTTACCTTGAGTTGCCTTGAGAGTCTTCGGAAGAAGTCCAGGTGACGTTTCTCACATCACCTCACGTGTGTGGAGTCACTCTGCTGGGTGTCTTTTGTGGTGAAACCAAAGAGAGAGCCAGCAGCGAATTATTTCCACAGTGCACGTAACCGCTGACCGCTGGTCTATCAGGTATTCTTCTTAAATGGGAATCCAGCAAATTTTTGAACTGTACAGTTTCGATATCAGTGGCATTTCGAATATACCGAGGCATTTTGTTAAACAATCTTGCTCCTCGTACAGCGAAGCTATTAGAATATTTTGTGGCCACAGCTTTTCCACCATCTCTGCTTGGGATACGGATATCACAGTTCTTTCCAGTTCTTTCCGAGTGTCTGGCGACAATCCGCTCATTCACATTCACAGTGATCATTAAAATAATTATAAAACATTCGTGCTTGAGTTCATCATCAAACAATAGAAATGTGTCATCAAGATACCGACAATAAAATTGAGGGTAAAATTCTACCGGGCCGCCAGCTGTCGTACGTGGGTAGCACTTCCGTGCAGCTTCACGTTAGGATCGCGCAACACCGGGAAATATCGCACCGCACGGAGCAACAGTAGACAGCAACATCTAATTCAGCCATTAGAAATCATAGTTTAGCTGAAAATCACCCAATTAAGTGCAATAATTTTTCAATAGTCGGTAGTACAAATGATGTACAAGACCTTAGGTTACTAGAGTCCATTTTAATTCACACCGAAAAACCGGTCGTCAACAATAATCAATCGGCAGTTTCCTTGAATGTTCTTAGTTAGGCTAGTGTTACTAGTTATCTTCTTTCCTTAGCACGTAGTTTAGAATATTCTGAGTTAGGCCGACATTAATATGTTTTGTTTTTCTTTTTACGTCTTATAGAGTGTTACAGTGAATACTTTTCATCCTAATTTACTTCAGCAATTTTATGTACGATTTCTTTCTCTATTTTGCAGCATTGATAATAGACATATAATATGATCCGAAACGTTTGCAATCCAGATGGTAGATACGTTTTTTATGTGTAGCCTGGTTCTCCTTTTTATTCTTAGAATACGGTTCCCTAGTGACCAGTCCATTGCTAATAATGTGTTTTGTAAGTAATGAACGAGAAAATATTCACGAAGGTGTGCGAGCATATTCCAACAAAATTATAGCTGTACATTTACAAGTAAGCATGGGGCTTTATTATGCTGAAGCTATTGACAAAATCTGTTCGTGAGCCTCTCATGGTTAGTCACTTAAGGAAAAAAGTAGTAAATAAAAGTTATATAACAATATCTGAGACATATCGCATATTTTTGCCTGTGCCTATAACTAATTCAACTGGGTAAGGAACTTTTCTATGTCTCCAATTAACCAAGGCGCTAAAGCAGTTCTCACTCAATTCTCTAGGAAAATATAAAACTAGAAATTTATTTTGATAAAATAGCTAGGGACATAGGTGTTATCATGTAGAAGTGTAAAAGGCGAATGACTGAAGTAAGCTCGGGAGGTCCTAATATCAGTGCTTGTACAGTCGGGCAGTTAGGGAACGTCGTTGGCGGCAGGGGTGTACAGTCGGAGAGAAAACGTCCGTTGTGAATAGTTGTGAGAAGAACTGCTTCAATCCCTCCGACGTTGGAGGAAGGAGTGTACAGTCGGGGAAGAAACGTCAGCTGTGAATAGTAGTCAGGGGAGCAGCTGAAGTCATTATGTTGAGGCTGGAATTAGTTTAATGAATGTAAAGACACTAAAGTTGTAAATTCTACTGCATTGGAGAAGTCGATAATGGAGAAGTCTTTCCTGTTAATAAGATGGTTGTTTTGTTCTGCATGAAGACGGAGAGCTGAATGTGAAGGTTTTGCTAGAGGTTAATTGTTCTACTGAGTATACCTAAATGTTGGTCAATGGGGGCTTTGTAATGCTGTCCAGTGCTGCCCACTTACGAAGCTTGGCAACTTCTGCAATTGCACCTGTAGACAACACCGGACAGCAAGGGTGGGGAGTGGGGTTGTCCCTAAATTTAAAATAGGATCCTATTGTAAATGTGTTTTTAAAAGAGAACCTAAAGTTTATATGCGGGTAGGCTTTTGAGAGGAAAATTTTCAGAGAGTTCATTGTAGCGCCGGGGGGTTCTGCTTTAGTACAGGAGAGAGTAGAAAAAGTTTAATTTACGAACGGTAGGTTTAGTAATGAAGGGATCGAATAGTTTATCGAGAAACAGTTTGCACTAATAGTCTAATAGATGGTGCGGATAACCGTTATTCTTAAAGAAAGTTCGAAGAAAGTCTATTTTTTTTTAATATGCTATGTAAGAGGATGATAAGTGATATGCCCTAAACAGTAAAGTTCTGGTTACATTTATTTTAACTTGGTCATAGCAGTGGCTGAAGAAGCTGGTTCCGAGACCCGACAAGGTTGGCTTCCTGTAGATTCTAGTGGTTAGTGTTAAGTCCTCGTTTGCGACTAGGATGTCAAAAAATGCTATGGAATTATTAGATTGGTTTTCAGCAGCGAACTTTATGTTGGGATGTTTACTGTTTACATATTCTAGAAATAGGTCTGAATCGGTTGGGTTCTTGAAGATGAGGAAAGTGTCGTTTACGTAGCGTTTGTAGTGGATAGGTTTAAAGTTACTCGGTCATTTGTTAAGCCATATTGCTTCGTGATGACTAGAGCCCGGATTTATATGCCCTAACCCCGTAAAAGCTATAACGCCTATAAGAGCATAAAAAAATATGCTTTATAGGCATTTGACTATTTTGCATATAAAGCATATACATGCCTATTGTAGCATAGAAGTTGTGACAATTGCCTTGAAATACATAGCAATAACGTTCCTTTTTGAAATACATTTATAGCTGCAATAATAAATTACACAGATATTAAACATTAGTGTGTTCTTTGTGGAAAACATAAATCTTTCAGGTATAGCCTGTTTCCATTTTCTATGATACGAAATAATTTTTGTGAAGTTTTCTTTCGTATTCTAATTTATCAAGTCATTCTGGTAGAAGTGCTCGAGCTGCAGATATCAAGTATACCTGTACATACGTACAGGTAGATAATTAATATACTTTTGTATTATTTGTTATCAATATGTTTCCAGAATTCATTCTTAACAAAATTTTTCCCAATTTTATTGTTATCTAGTTATCTATTCCTGCGTTAACTTGTAGCTGTAGAAATTCTAATATGTGTTCTCTGTTGTTGCCTTGATAAATACATCAAAAATGCTTTTCATAATGAATTGTTTCATTACCAGTTTAAAATACAAAAATAACCAAGACCACCATAAAACTTTTTTTACTTAGTTTTTTGTGTAACTATAATAGAAAACGGTTACACAGAGGATTAACTTCGCTATTAATATGAGCATATAAGCATAGAAAAGAGGGTATAAGAGCATTTAAGAGCATATTTTATGGCGCTATTTTGCCTAGACTTTTATGGCTATTTCGCCTATTTTTAAGGGCATAGAAATCCGGGCTCTAGTGATGACATAAAAATATGTATAGAAAGTTTGAAGAAAGTCTATTCCGTTTGAGAATGCTATGTAAGAACATGGCATTCTCAAACGAAATAGACTTTCTTCGAACTTTCTTTAAGAAGCACGGTTATTCGCACCACCCATTAGACTATTATTGCAAACTGTTTCTTGACAAACTATTTGACCCCGGAATTACTAAGCTTACTGTTCGTAAATTTGACTTTTTCCACTCTCTCCCGTGCTACAGCACAACCACCGTCGCTACAGTTAACTCTCTGTAAACTCTCCTCTCCGGAGCCTACCCGCATATAAACTTTAGGTTCTCTTTTAAAAACACATTTAAAGTAGGATCCTATTTTAAATCTGAGGACAAATCTAACGCTTCACACCTTTACTGTCCGGTGTTGTCTACAGGTACAATTGCAAAAGTTGCCAAGCTTCGTTGGAGGCCAGCACTGGACAGCATTACAAAGCCCGCACTGACCAACATTTAGGTATATCCAGTAGAACTGGTTTACCTCTAGCAAAACCTTCACATTCAGCTCCCCGTCTTCATGCAAAGCAAAACAACCATCCCATTGACAGGAAAGATTTCTCTATTATCGACTTTTATAATAAATAATAAATAACTTTTATTAAGAATACACTGGGTTCACAAAATACGCTTACAAGCTCTCAAGTACAAACAAAGTAGCCAAAGTTCAACCTAGTGATTAGGCCCAGTCACAAATATTGGTGGCAACGCACAATGAGAATAAACAGATACACTCAGCCTACACCTGCAGACACGAATGGCATTGAGCAGCTCAATCTCACGCAGGAGCACAGGTAATAAACAAGAGAGAAAGAACTCTTCGCTGCGTTGGTACAGAGAATTTAACAGATTACCCCTGTACACTGTGTACAGTGTTTTTTTAGATTAGATTAGAGAGGCGGCAGTAGACGAACCAAAAGGCCCATTCCCAAAGAGGCACCGGGAAACAGGTCGCATTCGAAACTTCCGAGTACCTCAGATAAATCCCAATGCCAAAACCTACATTGATTTGATTGATTGGAGCAAAACATGCATCACTGAGCCACCGCTGACCATGTCTCTTCCCACAAGCAAAATTAAGGAAATGATCAATGATAAAAATTTCCNTGGGTGGTTGGGATGGAGCTAGGGTGGGGCTCGACACTGGTGGCCTCCTCGCGGCGAGCCCTGGGTTGGATTGCTGCCCGATTATGGACATTCATTAATTCTAGGCAGCATTCCAAGCAGACAAGCAGTTAATATTTAAACCAATTTTCATTTTTTCAATTTTTTCACTTAAATTAAATGGTGCAAAATTTCGTAAAGGATATGGAAAATACCCAAAATCTATTAAAATAAACAAAAAAGATGAGCTTTGCGCAATATCTTACACTTGTTTAAATTAAATACGGCTTTAATGCTGACATCAGGGGACCCAATACTTCGTATTGGCAGGTGTTGCCAAGTGCCAAATGGTGTTTTGGTTATTTTTAGAAGTTCTCAAAAAATGAGTTTATTGTGCTAAAATTCGAAACTTTGACCCCAATGCGCAACATCTAAGCATTATCCTAGGACCTTCAAATTTTAACACATGTATTTTATCACCATTTGGCATGTTTTTACAGGTGTTGCAAAAAAAAAAATTCGATACACCCTTTGACACGCATGAACCGTTCGAGAGATAATGTGCTACTGTCTGTTTCAGAGCAAATATAGCCATTTCTGTTTCGTCCATAGCTTAGAAACCTAATTTATAGTCGGTAATTCCTAGGGTGAAGCTCATTTTCTCTAGCAGTAATAGCTCGAATAGCTTGGACGCTGCTGTCGCAAGCGCAATAGGCATGTAATTTCCATTCTCTGTAAAATTTTTATCTTTGTTTTTGACAACAGATTTCATTACAACTGTCATATAATAGGACTGGGAATGTACTGCATCCGTAGGCATCCATTGAAAAATGATACCAATAATGCAGCTAATCTAGGTGGAGCATACTTGAAAACCTCAGGGGAATTTTATCAGCTCCGGCGATCTTGCCTGTTTTTAGTGCTTCGCATGCGCGTGTTACCTCATCATAGGTAAAAGCATCAACAATTGGCCCAACTGCATCAAGAGATAGCGCATCATTCACTTCTGTCTCATGCTAATTGCTGAGTGCTGAATTTAAGATATTGCTAAAGTGTCCCCTCCACATGTCGGCAATTGCTTGCTCCCCTTTGACGCCATCAATGCACCGAGCAATATGCTCATCTTTTGGGTTGATTCGTTTAATTTCTCGCCAAAAGTCAGTTGACTGCCCTTTAGCCAACTTAGCAGCACGACTGTCCGATCGTAATTTTTCCTCATTTCGCCTGCACCACCTCCTAGCATACCTAAAGCGATTGCAGGCAGCATTTTTCTCTTCATAAAGGTGTCCATTGCGACGTCTACCCGCCCTATCCCAATTGCTATAAGTATTTTTGGCTTGCTCATGGAGTACGGCAAGGTGATCATTCCAGCCGGGAATGCGATGGTGGGAGCTCAGTCGAGCTGCCCCACTCCTATCAAGCACACTGCTACCAATTTCCAGGATATGGCCTTCTAGTACATTATGCAGAGCATCCAGATCGGCATGACATTGACGGTACCAGCAGTAGTGCGGGAAATGTTCTAACCGCTCGTTGAGAGCACATTGAAATGGGGTTCTCTTATGCAAATCACTGAAATTCCACAAGGCAATACCATCCGAGCTCACAGTAGTAGCATTATTCAATGGTGGTACGTGAGAAATATCTAACTTAAAATACATCGGAAGGTGGTCAGATTCTGGAGAATACAAGCCAACTTCAAAGCTAGAAATAAACGACTTGAGGTTGTGGGTAACTGCAACATGGTCAAGCCAGCTTACACTGTTGCCATTATAGTTTATGGGTGTAATGCAATAGAACATACAACTTTACAGTGCCTTTACATTCATAAAACTAATTCCAGCCTCAACATAATCACTTCAGCTGTTCCCCTCACTACAATTCACAACTGACGTTTTTCCCCCCGACTGTACCCTCCTTCCGCCAACGGCGGAGGGATTGAAGCAGTTCTTCTCACAACTATTCACAACGGACGTTTTCCCTCCGACTGTATACCTCTGCCGCCAACGACGTTCACTAACTGCCCGACTGTACAAGCACTGATATTAGGATCCCCGAGCATATTCCAGTCATTCACCTTTTACACTTCCACACGATTACACCTCTGTTCCCAGCTTGTTTATCAAAATCAATTTATAGTAAAGCGCGTCCGAATGGGCATCGAAATTAAGCCTTTGAGGCTTAGCTTGTCCGAATCTTCAGACAAGTGTCCTGGTTTCGACTTGTCACTTTAAATTTTAGGTGTTGACTCTTACGCTCCGTTCACACATTTACCACACCACACCACGGCGTTTGTATCCGTGCCTCGCGCAGTGCTATTCCTACCGCATGTGACGGGAGCCGTTCGCACATGTCCCACACCACACGACGCAACACCGCTCAACACGTTTGCTTGTAGGCAAGACACGACACACGCTGCAACAAGGCTCAACATTGTGCAACAAGAGAGAGATCTGGCTCAGTGTTATATTTTCTTATACATTAATAAAGGTGAATAGCAATTTATATTGCTGCTATTGAATATATAATATTAACAACGTACTTATTGTGAGTGCTAAATGCACAACATTTTTATTCAACTGTATCGGACACGTAACTAGCAGTGCTGTCTGTAAGTAATATGACAAATCTAAGTGTATTCAAATGATATTGGATTCTTGTGTGAGCGTTTGAACAAAAGAAATACAGATATGAAGCTAGATTTAAGGAGAAAGCACTAGCGTGTTGCGTGGTGTGGTGCATGTGCGAACGGGGCCTTAATCAGTTACCTGTGACACTTCCATGAACAGAGTCTTACTCCATAAAATGGAGATATCAGTCTGCTCAACACACTCGGGCTACTTTCAGCACCTGCCCCACTATTCAAAGTGACGAAGCCAACGTTCCTCTCTGCATTTCCCGACAACTGAAGTCCAGCGAGGACGTCCTGCCTCTGTCCAGCAGGCTTGGCTTGATCGACTTCCTCGACCCAATCGAACATGCCCATACATTGGGTGGCAAGATGGAAGCAATCGCGTCTGTAGTATAGTATGTTTCTTTTTTATATGTTTGCAAGAATGTAAGAATGTAATATATGACTTTTACGTAATATGAGCTAAGAGTTAAACTATTTTTCTATCATTAATTCATATTCACTGTAAATTTGACTCGATTGCTGCCTTTTGGGCTTTAAAATGAAAACAAGCAATGTATTTTCTAAAGTACTTAAATACATTTGATGTATATAGTAATTCGTATTTAAGTACATTTGAAAAATGTAGTTAGTATTTACTACTTAATTACATTTTAACGATATATTTAGTATTTAAATACATTTAATGTATTTAGTGCCCATCACTGATAATGTCACATGACGAGTCTGTAGTTAGATGAGGTGCGTTGGGTAAGATGAGGTGCGCTATGTTAGATGCTTTGCGTCATGTAAGCTGTGGTGCCTTATGTCAGATGATGTGCGGGCCGTGCTGCACAGGAGCCAGATTTATTAAGCTATGTAGATACAAGCTTTTAAAGTCCAGCCCATATTGTATCTCACAGTCACAATTTGCAAGTTCAAATTATTATAAAGCTTACACATCTCGCAACTCAAGGTACAGTTTGTTGTATCTTTACAAAATGTACATAGCAGCTGGAAATATTTGCAGTATCGATTGTCTTGCACCTACTGGCGAAAACTGTAATTTGGAATGCATTTTAAACTAGAGCACTCTGAGAGCGCATACCTCCGCCAAGTGAGCCAATGGTAGCAAAAATTCAAATTGGCTCTGAAACCATAATTTTCTTTGCATAAACTCCAAAATCTGATCATTTGTGCCTT
>LQNS02276872.1:36832-62342 GCA_001587735.2 Parhyale hawaiensis
TTCAAAGTGTTTACCGTGTTAACAGATGCCTTGTTGTAGTACGGGAGCGAGTGAAAGAAGTCCAATTTACTGACCCACGGTTTGCTGATGCCGGGGTCAAACAGCTTGTCAAGGAACAATTTACAGTAGTGATCTAGAAAATGATGCGTATAGCCGTTATTTTTAAAGAATGTTCGGAGAAAGTCAACTTCGTTGGAAAATGTGAGGTAGGAGGAAGACAGATGGTATGCTCGGAATAGTAATGTTTTTATTGCATTGATTTTCAATTGATCGTAGCAATGGCTGAAAAAACTCGTCCCGAGGCCTGAGAATGTGGGCTTTCTGTGAACTCCTGTGGTCAGTGTTCAGTCTTGGTTAGTTATTAAAACATCGAGAAAGGCTAAAGAATTGTTTGATTGATTTTCGGCAGTGAATTTGATGTTTGGATGTTTGCTATTCAAATATTGCAGAACGGATTACAGTTTGTTGACCATACTCCAGAGCGACCATTGCACTGCGCTCTCTTACGCAGTTTACCGTGGGAGACGCAGTGTACTCTCGTACCACCTCATAGCTAGGAATTACCCAATAGTTACTGTTTAAAGCCGTCCGTACAGCCAACTACAAAATGTTCATTATCAGTTTAGTCTACCTCTTCCTCCTTAACATTAGATTCCCAGCAAATAAATCAATTGCCGCTACAATATCAAACAGATACGGACAACACGGCGTAACAATTTTCAGGAAATATGAAAATTTCTCCAAAAAACTTGAAAAATCAAAACTAGATGTACACTTTCTCACTTGTTGCAAAGCTTACCAAGTCATCCCTAAGTTTCTCCGTTTCCGTTTCTACCGTCAATCACTCCAGAACAACCAACTATACAAGTCTTGGCAATCCAAACTCTTAGACTTAGAAATTCAAACCCAACAAAGTAATATTACTAACCATACAAATTCTGCTAAACACTTCTTATCCCAAATTAAAAATTCATTTTCATTCTTCGATTATCTTATTCTTGTTCATTTCGTACAACGCAACAATAGAAAATTCCTTTACAGAACAAAATCCGTTCATAGTAGAAAGTTAAACGCATTAGGAGCATCTCCGAACCTAACCTCTTGCAATCCAGATAACGTAATTTTCAACTACTCAAATGTTACCCTTCAACCACGCCTTAATTTTTTTGTTATTCTTTGGACTAGAATTCTGTCTACCCGTATTCAAACCGAATTATTATAAACATTTCATTGGTTTCCAAGGCTTACCTAACAGACTGAAATCTCAACCACTACACCCTAATTTTTCGTTAGCCGAGGTAAGGAACAAAATAAAAGAAACTTGTAATAGTATTTACCCCTCATACAGCAAAAATAGTGTTTTCTCCGATTTTTTCCAAATCCGACCTATCTTTATTGTCCAACTTCCACAAACAGAATTCCATTGTCGTGTGCAGACCCGACAAAGGAAGAGGTGTTGCCATTTTAGATAAAAATCAGTACCACCAAAAAATGAATACAATTCTGACTGACACGACAAAGTTCACTATTTACGACCATCATACCGACCCTTTCAAACTCACGCTTAAATTCATTGACAAAATCCATAGATTTTTGAAGAAATTGTTGGACAAAGGCATCATCACCGATTCGATCTACCGCTCTCTCTACAATTCAGGTGCTTCCCCTGGAGTCATGTACGGACTTACTAAGGTACACAAAACCGGTGCCCCCTTACGACCAATTCTAACTACACATAAAACACCGTCCTACCCCATCCAGACTACTGGCGATATGTTTATTTAGCTGACGATTTTTCTCGTTTAATTCCAGACGATCATTTGAATATCACAAATTTCAATTTAGAAAAATATACATTAACACATTCATCGAAACTGAATGAATTTTACTGCGCTATAACCCACGCAACAGACATAAAAAATACCAAGACGTCCAACGACGAAAAATTTTATATTATCGAGGTTGGTATGGGACTCACTAAAGAACACATTTCACGACGAGGCCTGATTAATCGAATTCATATCATTCGCAAAGCTATTTAAGACAAAAAAAAAAGTATACATTTATATTTTTTACTTATAAAAAATTATACTGCTTTGAAATACTCTTAACTCATACCCAGAAATGCTTACCAACGAAAACTGCAGTAATATTAAAGACTTAGAAGCTGCTTCAAGAAGAAATAAAGTTGGTTGTGGAATATAAACTTACAACAGACAGCCTTCCAACTATTATGCTGAAATGTTTACAAATGAAAACTACAAATATACTAAAGAGTTAGAAGTTGCCTTAGGAGAAAAAAAACTGGCGCATGAATATTCAACAAAGATCTGAAACATCTTCCTCTACCAGAAATTCATTTGAGTCTACCTTCAGGTGTTGAAACGTTAGGTGAAGTTAGGTTAGGTAGGTAGGTAGGTTAGGTAATGTTAGATAAGGTAATTCTGGGTTTGGTTACGTTAGCTTAGATACGGCTAGGTTAGGTCTTGTATGGCTGGATTAGGCTAGTTAAGGCTAGTTTAGGTAAAGGCTAGTTTAGGTAAAGCTAGGTTGGGTTAGGTGAGGCTTGGTTAAGTTGGATTAGGCTAGGTAATATTAGGTAATGTTAGGTTAGGTAAGGCTTAGTTAGGTCTTGGTAGGCTTGGTTAGGTTGAAGCAGGTTAGGCTACGAAAGGTAATGTTAGATTAGGTAAGGCTCGGTTAGGTTAATTTAGCATAGGATTGGTTAGAAGACTAGGTCAGGTTAGAAGGCTAGGTTAGGTTAGGAGACTAGGTTAGGTTAGGAGACTAGGTTAGGTTAGGAGACTAGGTTAGGCAATACTAGCTTAGGTTAGTTATGGCTAAGTTAGGTTAGGTTAGGTAGGGCTAAGCTACGTTATGTACGGCTAGTTTAGGTTATGTTAATTAGTAATATGGTAGATCAGACACTTGGAACAACTGTCACACCAGTCTTTTCCACCTGCACAATTGTCCCCCAATATTGCTCACCTGTACAATTGTCACCCAAAATGCCTCTGGGGTGACAGTTGTACGGGTGATCCAAAATTCGTGTTATAATCCAATAGGATCTTGAAGAATTAAAGATCTTTCAAGAAAAAGTAAAATTCCCCTCAAGCGAGGTAAAATGGCTGTAAAAACAAAATGTTTATACTTTGCAAAAGTATATAAGACATCTGTTTCTAAACAGAAGAATAAATGTTTCGATAATAGACGATCGGTGGCAGGCAGATTTAGTGGACATGCAGAAATATAAATCCCAGAATAAAATATCAATTGCATTTTAGCAGTTATCGATATTTTCGGTAAATATGCGTGGGCAGTTCATCCAAAATTTGTATTATAATCAAACAATAAGATATTGAGGATATAAAGATCTTTCAAGAAGAAGTAAAATTCCCCAAGCGATGTTAAAATGGCTGCAAATGCAAAACGTTTACTATCGGAAAATTTTGGTCATGCTTTTCTCGCAAGTTTATAAAAAATTTAAAAGCAAAGAAAAGAGTTAATAAAATCATCGTATACGTATAATTGAAAACGTTTCGGAGTCCAGCTCCATAATCAGTTCATGTCTGGAAATATAGAACAACGAATTATTTTGGTAATATGATCGAACCAACCACAGTCTACCAAACCTAACTAAACACAGTTACGCTAAACAAAATATTATTATGGAGTTTGAAAGCAAGATAATACACATATTGCTTATCGATTCACTAAAAGTAGCGGATATGAGCTGTTTGTATTATTAAGAGGGGGTTTGAACTTATGAATATAGAGTGACTCTAAGACTTGAAGATTTAATTTATTCTGGGCGTGTCCCAACTCTGTGAAATCCTCATGCGGTACTTATGCACCAAACTGCACGGCGTGAAGTCTTACGGCTGAATGAGGTGGGACAGCTAGTATTCGGTTCGTACGACAACTCCTGCTGCGATGCTCTGCTGTTCTAGTTGAGAGGTTTCGTGACGTCATTCCGACGTACGACGATGCACAAAGCGCACAACTAAATTTATAAACCAGAGAGCATCGCAATCGCGGAAAGAGAGAGTCTTTGTAGTGCATCAATTTCACTATGGAGTTGGAAAGTAACAGACGCCTTGCATATTTAGATTATCAAGTATCAAAAGATAATTATCAGTTTAGGACTTCAGTCTACCGCAAATCAACGTTCACAGGCCTTGGAACTAGTTTTTTTTTTTAGTTTTTGTTTCTATAAATTTAAAGTGAATAGTGTTTGCACTTTGATCAATAGAGCTTACCGTGTATGTTCCACTTACTGTGACTTTCATACGGAGTTCGATTTTTAAGATCTTTTTTTTTTTTGGTCAGTAATGGATTCCCCCTTGGTCTCATGAAAACTAAAATAAAGATATTCCTTGACAAACAATATACTGTTGCTCCTGTTAGTCCCATCGATAATTGCCAGCGTATCTACAGTGTTTTTTCCTACTTTGGTTCAGTATCTGAAAAATTGTCCCATGAGCTAAGCACTTTATTTTCAGTTTATTTTCCAAATCACAGATTATGTCCTATTCTGGTTAATAATTTCAAAATTGGTTAATTTTTTTCACTACAAAGACTCTCTCTTTCCGCGATTGCGATGCTCTCTGGTTTATAAATTTAGGTGTGCGCTTTGTGAATCGTCGTACGTCGGAATGACGTCACGAAGCCTTTCGACTAGAATAGCAGAGCATCGCGGCAGGAGTTGTCGTACGAACCGAATACTAGCTGTCCCACCTCATTCAGCCGTAAGACTTCACGCCGTGCAGTGTGGTGCCCAAGTACCGCATGAGGATTTCACAGTGTTGGGACACGCCCTGAATAAATTAGATCTTCAAATCTTAGAGGCACTCTATATTCATAAGCTCAAACCCCCTCTTAATAATACAAACAGCTCATATCCGCTACTTTTAGTGAATCGATAAGCAATATGTGTATTCTCTTGCTTTTAAACTCCATACTAATATTTTGTTTAGCGTAACTCTGTTTAGTTAGGTTTGATAGACTGTGGTTGGTTCGATCATATTACCAAAATAATTCGTTGTTCTATATTTCCAGACATGAACTGATGACGGAGCTGGACTCCGAAACGTTTTCAATTATACGTATACGATGATTTTATTAACTCTTTTCAAAACGTTTATACTTCACATAAGCATATAAGACATCGGTTTCCAAACAGAAGAATGTATGTTTCGATAATAGACGATCAGTGGCAGGCAGATTTAGTGGACATGCAGAAATATAAATCCCAGGATAAAATATTAATTGACTTTTAGCAGTTATCGATATTTTAGGTATATATGCATGTGCAGTTCCTATACACCTTTTTTGCAATTGCTTTTGACCAATTTGCAATGTATGTTTAACAGTCATCATAATTTTTTGACAGAGTTTATTACATTTTGACACATCTCATAATTTTATGACAAAGGAACAAAATTGTGTGACAATTTAACAAAACAGTTTGTCAAGGTTCTACCGACAAAGCCTTTTGACAATCTCCATATCACTTTGACAATGGTCAAATAAATATGACAATTCTGGAAATTGTTTTGACAATGTTTCAATCTATATATAAGAAGGCGGATTACGTAAGAGGTGGTGGAGGACTTGAAGTCAGAAGTGAGAAGACAACGGACCGGAGAGATGTAATTCATAATGCATAACACAAAATACGCAAAAGGCAAACAAGCGTGTCTTAGAGTACAAAAGAAAATAAGCACCCTCTTTCGGCATTTTGTGAGAAATATTTGAATGAAACTAAGTTAATCAAAAGGATTTAGCAACTGTCAAACTATTTCTATGATTGACAAAATTTTTCAAGAATGTCAAAGAGAAACCTAATCATTGTCAAACTGAGTTTCCGTTTGTCATTTTATTATTATCATTGTCAAAGTGATATGAATTTTGTCGGAGTGTCTTCAATTGCCAACATGTTTTGCTAGTTGGTCATTCCCAGAGTGGACTCTGTCAAACCGTTTTGAATAATGTCAAGGCGTAATGAACATTGGTTAAACTGTATTACACTTTGTCAAAATCAATTGTTACATTGATCAAAAACCATTGAAAAAAGATGTAGGGAAGAAAACGGGGGGAGAAGTAAAGGCTTTTTTGTTAAAATATGCAAGGAACGCAAGCCTTCAAAACTTGATTTTGATGAAGGATTAGAATTCTGGAAGAAGAACACCCTAGAGTTGTTCAAAAGACACGGTACAAAATGGTTTGCCACAGGAAACGAAACTAAAGCACAAGTAGCAGAGTGATTTAACAGATTGCGTAAGACAGAGATTTGTCATTATTTCACTCACAAAAACACATGAAAATGTATTGGTGTTCTTCCTGGTTTGGTTGGAAATTGCAGCAACGGCTTCCACTGAAGCCCTAAAATGTTCACATGACATGAAAGATTAGATTAGATGGCCATCAGCAGACGAATCAATAGGCCCTTTCCCAAAGAGACACCGGAAATTACGCCCCTCTATGAGCTATTACCATTATGTTTGTAGGATATAGAGGACTGGAGAAAAGAGAAAGAGAAGAAAAAGAGGAGAAGAATCCCTGTCAAAGAGACGATCATGAATGCACGCAAGCACGATCATAAGCCGCGGATATGTGAAGCTTGGAGATATCAAACTGTGTAGTTGGAGCGGGAGAGAGAAGAAGAGGGGTTAGTGTGGCTTAGAAAGCTTTGGCCGTTGATAGTGTGCAACTATTGGAGAAGTTCTTAGCTGTGGAGGATGTCTCTCCCGGTGCATGTCAAGACGATTTTTAAAGGCCTTGACTGACTCCGCACTAACGGCATCGGAAGAGAGTCTATTCCAAGTGCTGACTATGAAATACGGAAACTTCGCTCTTCGAGCTGTATGCTTGAGTTTTCGACCGTTGTTTCGCAAGCGAGCATTAGGTCTCTTTCAGAGAGTCCCGTTATAGGCACGTCGTAGAAGCCATTCAAATACTTGAATGTTTCTATTAGTTGCCCCCTGCGTCATCTTTGCTCGAGAGAGATCAGACCTAGTTTTTTAGGCGACATTCATACAGCTTGTTTCGCAGCTGGTGTATCAATTTCGTTGCTCTGTGTTGCACTCTTTCCATGTTATCGATATTCTTACTCAGATGTGGCGACCAGAATTGAACTGCAAATTCTAAGTGTGCCCGCACTTATGCCTTGTTCAAGGGAACGAGGATATTCTTGGACTTTTATTCAAAATTTCTGGTGATGAATCCCTGTACTGTGCTTGCCTTTTTCACACTTTTGTTAACTTGCTGACTGTGTTGTAGCTTGTTTGTAATAGTGATTCCCAAGTCACGTTCTTGGGTGACAGCAGCCAATACCGTCTAGTTCATTTTCAATGGGGTTGAAGGGTTCACCAGCTCTATATGCATTACTGAGCATTTCTAGACATTAAAGCTCATCTGCCACGTTGTACTCCATTCCACGAGGTGGTCAAAGTTTTGTTGGAGCTCGGCTTTTTTCGTGGCACGATGACTTAGTTTATGATCATCCGTAAAGTTACTGATTTTACTACGCATGCTAAGATCGAGACCATTGATGTAAATTGAGATTAGAAGTGGGCCTTAAGCCCGGTACCTTGTGGAACCTCTGATGATCCCTGCATCTAAGCGCTCGTCTCTACTTCAAGCTTCACTCGTTGCTGCCGACCCGTAAGCCATTCCTTGATCCATCATAAATAGTCTCCCCGGATGCCATGGGCTTCCAATTTTTTCCTTAACCGTTGATGGGGGACTTGGTCGAAAGCATTTTGGAAGTCTAGATACTCGAGAACTACACCCTTTTCTTCACATTTACTATCTTTAGCTTTTTTGATGTTTTTGATTTGGTGCTATATGTTTTTGTACTGCTCGTTGATTAAGATAGGCTATTGATAAAGTTTTTTTTTCTGAATTCCACTTGTCTGTATAATTTGAGTTTATCTTCGTCAGCTATTTTACAACAGGGTACCCTCCAGTGTAGACGATTAATTATAATTTTTCCGTCAGACACTGTAACATCTCCATCATTCGCATCTGTTGCTGCTGTTTTCAGTAATGCATGAGTATCATTCACTCTACGAAGAGTTAATGTGTGTTTCACACAGTACACAATTTTTCCTGTACATCTCACAGAAGCCGAAAATGTGTTTTAGAGGAATGTCTACCCTGAAGTTTCCTATTCCTATAGAATGTAGATATTTCCTTTTTTCCTTTTTACTGATCCTAAATAATCTGTTCCATTTTTATAAAACAAAAAACCTAAACAAAAACTTTTTATTTTGTTTTTTATATATAATCGAACAGTGACTTCTTCACCTCTTATATCTGAAATATTTTTCTTCTGATCAGTCAACCAAAGTCTTATTTTCTTGTTTAAAGGAATAGCTACGGGTAAATAAATCGGATTTGTTGGATTTTGTAGAGTTTTATAATCAGAAGTAAGGTCTGAAAAAAAAAATAAATTATAGTATGTAGCGAAGACTTTAATCCTTTAAGGACCAAGTTTCCGTTTCTCTCAGATTTTTGGAGATAGTCTTAAGCTGTAGTCCTCCGAATACTGTCTTATAGTAGCGGAGCTCATAGCTGAAAAACTCCCTGATCCCTTTTTATTTTGAAACCTCATGAGGCCAAGTGGTCCTTAAAGGGTTATATATGAACTATTAACAACACTAGTGTATAAGAATAACATTTACTGACAAAATGTTGTTAATGTTTGAGCTCACATGATCCCCCACCTCTTCTAAAGTTCATGCAGCACATCCCAACACAGTTCGCTCACTGTCATCTCTATCAAAATGAATTTGTGCATTAGACTTTACTTTCAATCACGCACTTTCAAGTACTGGTATTTCCTTTAATTTCAAAAAGATCTTCATTTCCAACTCTTCTACAATATTTCTAAATATAGTCAATAATACTATCAATTTCATAAGATCCAGTAGAAATTCTTATTGTATGCATTTGTGTATTATATGAATAAGAAAATCCATTATTCTCTTTGTGAATATTTAGGATAGAATTGTACATATCTAATCCAAAAAGTGCTATCTCATGATGCTCACCTTTTGAAAGCATTATTTGAGGGTATAAATTAGAAGTTTTCCTCGGAATTCCGGTTGTAGGAATTATACTTACTGATTGAATCCCCATTTTGTATTAGGAATTTATGCCGTGTTCTAATATCTACTTCAGTGAAAATATTCATTTTCAACATTCTTTTTTTGGTAGCTTGAATTTCATTAAAAACTCCATTGTTTCTAGTTCTGAAAGATCTTAAAAGAAGTCTATGTCGGTTTTTAATAAAATATTCTAAGTAATTATTCACACTAGATTATTAACTTCTGTGGAATCTAATGATGTACTGGTTCCGACACAATTTAGCTTTCGCAAAAGGAAAAACACTACGCAGGCAGTTCTTAGATTGGTAAGTCATGTGATACCTGCTTTCCGCGATAAAACTTGAACTCTAGGTCTGTTGAAGGATCTCAAAAAGGCCTTCGACACCGTTAACCCTGAGATATTGGTACGTAAACTACATCATTATGGCGAGGCAATGTACTTTCTCTATTACAAAGTTACCTCAGCAATCGAAAACAATACGTGAGCATAAAAAATGATCGTAAATCTAGCATGGCTACCATAGACCTTGGTGTTCCTCAGGGATCGGTTCTATGGCCGCTGTTGTTTAGCCTGTATATCATTGACGTTACACAGTTTAGGTCAGTAAATGCAATACTTTTCGCTGATGATGCGGTTTTCTATATCAATGATACCAGTTTTCCTAATGCTATTTTCAGCCTAAACAATTTTATTGATGAGCTTCTTGACTGGCTCCGCATGAAAAGGTTCACCCCCAACGCGACTAAGACTAAGCTCGTGCTGTTTACGTCCCCGCCAGTACCCGTCTTGCCTGAAGTTGTATTTTGTGGAAGCTAGTTACAATGGGTTACTTCATTCAGATACTTGGGTATTGAGATTGACAATAAACTAACTTACTCAAACCATATCAATGACATTTGTAATAAGGTTTATAAGGCCAAAGGAGCAATGAATGCAGTGAGAAAATATTTGTCGCGAAATGCGTTGACCTTACTGTACTATGCGCTTCCCTTTTCCCATCTAACACAGGGCATCGTGATATGGGGAGGATCGTCAGCCCAGCATCTAAGACCCCTAATAGTTGCAGTAAATGATGTACTCAGATTAATTTTACAGGTGCGGAGGAATAGCAATGTCTGTAGACCCTACGTATGCCCGATTGAAGTTATTGAAATTTCAAGGCGCGTACGATTATTTTCTCATCAAATTCTTACGTACTGTAATGCATACTGATGATGGGCTCTTTGAGCAGTACTTCGGAAAGTTGGTGCCAGTTCATGAATATGACATTCGTATCCACAAATTAAATTTACCGGTAACTCGACTGGAAGTGCAGAAGCGATCTATGCCTTTTCAAGTAGCAAGATGTTATAATGCCTTACCAGTGGAGCTAAAAGAACCAATGACGGACTCAACTTTCAAAGCGAAATTCAAGCATTACAAAGTGTCGCAATATAATAGGAAAAGTTAGTGGATCTCTTTTTAATGGCTGTATGAGCACCAAAAACGACGGAACTTGATTTCTTTATCTATACCTACTTGCGATCTTTTTTGATCGTTAGAATAACTTCGTAGACCCAATATGATTGTGCAATAACTTTTAAATTGTGTTGAACGGTGTTTGTTGTAACAGATGTACCGTGCTCTAGGCATGTAACTGTGAATCTGCAGGTATAAATTTGTTAAATTTATGTACTTTGTTGAAAGCATTAGTAGGTTGATGTTGCCCTGAATTTATAGATGAGATATTAACTAGTTCTCGCAGGATCTTATTGTGAGATGACTTCTTCCACTAGTGCTGCTTGATGTAAAACAGGCTGCCTAAAATAGGCAATTGTTGATGTTCAATGACTTTTTATTGATGTACGCCCCATAAGTGTTATCACTTTCAGTAGGCGTGTTCTCTAACCAACTGACTGTAATTGTGAATATTTTAACTGCTGATTTGTAAATTGAGAGAAAAAATAAAGGTATTAAGGTATAATTCGTTGAGACCTGATGGTAAGAGCACAATTCCTGTACCCGTTATGTCTTCAGATGCTCAATCGTGAATACTGGTTTCAATGTCTGAATCCGGTGCACTAGATGTGCTATCACGATCTCCTGTAGCACGCTGGGCAGCCTTTGATGCGGAATTTTTTAAAGGTGTTGTATTTCTCAACTTTTGTTAGCTCTAACGGTACCAACGTCCTTCAGAAAGGGTTCTGTTTTCATCATAGTATGATAATATCCGTTAACGTGTTCTGTCACAACATTTTTAGGATTTTCATTGGTTAGTAACTGCCAAAACCCTTAGTTTCTTTGTATTGCTCACCACTAACCATCAAATAATAACCTGGAATTTCGACATCATGTTAATCTAGTTTGAATTGCCCACCATTAATTTTTATTCCATATGCATGATCATAATCCTTTTTATAAGTGGTCTGAAAATACTTTCTTGGTAGTGGCCCTAAATTTATAAGAGGGGATGTAACAATTGCTGGAATTCCCTTACTTTCAGTTGCACGTTGATTCTGAGCTAATGTTTTCACTCATTTTTTCATGCATGCAGTTGTCTTGGAAGTTTCATCAGTAATTTTTCCAAGAAGTTGTATTAATGGTTTGTAAACTCTTTTGGTGGCTTGATATAAATTTTGATCCGAAAGTTTTTCTTGAAGTGAGTTAGCTTGGATAGCTTTTTTTAAATTTAATTAGATCTTCTTAGTTTAACGTTTATTTATGCGATTTTTTAAAATTAAAACCTGAAATCAGTGACGCAACAGGAACCTCTGTGTGAATAAACATGAACACTATGTGAGCTGTGTTTCTTTTATCGAAGTGGGTTCTTCATAGCCACACCATTTCCACAAAAGTTCCCGATTGATCTTTTCAGAACTTTTCCTCTTTGATACACATCACTATCGTCTTTAGAAATTTTTTCAGCATAAAAAATTCCAATCAATTCTTCATTATCAAGATCTGATATTTTGTACGTTGTCGTTCGTGCAGAAAGCAATTCAGATACAGTAAATATTTCAATAGTAAAATTAGGTGAAAATCTCCTACGGAATTCTTTTTTTCTACCGATTCTCACTCTATCACCAACACTGTATTTATGTTTAATAGGTTTATTGAACGATAAAATTAAAAAATAGGTTTCTTCTTCACCAGCATCTTAACATATTTTGTAATCTATTTGTGTTTCATTATACGACGTCGTGCACGCTTCAGGGGAAATGCCATGGCCCTCAGTTTGACAGCAAAGTCTTAGACACATCGGACGGATCACAGATACAAGTGCTAAAAAGAGGCACCTGTGTCACACTATTAACAAATATGTTCAACAAATATGTTCACACTACTGATATCATTAACATTTTTGTAAAGCTAACCCTCACTACATGTCACACAATAGTCAAAGACTGCACTGCGAGGACAGATTGATGGTCAGCGATATCTACGCTAACAACACCGCTATACTTAACACCATTAAAACTCGAATTGCTCCATATATCATTCAGCAATGCATATTTAGTAGTTACATTATCTGGAGATATGTTAGTGGGTAAATCAATTATTGAGAAATATCTGTGACTAGTTAGTGCGGCCGTATAGTCTTTAATTGACTTCAAATTCCGAGGGTTAAAGAGATTTTCGTTAAAATCACCTCGAAGTATTGATGGCCTATCTTTGGGAAGTTTTAAAAAGAAATTGACTAACCAGGTAGTCGTTAAAATTATGAATTGAGGCTGACAGAATATGATAAAAACAAGACAATACGAATTTGGTTGATTTAAAGCTCAAATTTAATTATAGCACTCGAAGTCCGCATTAACATTTTCCTATCTTCACTTGTACTAACGGTCCAAATTTCTCGAACATAAACAGAAATTTCACCACCATTCCCATCCCAGTAAACACTGAACACTACATATACTTCTATATCAAACAAAACGTCTATTGCATGGGTCGACCACGTCTCTGTTATGGAAATAACATCGAATAAAGTTTCACTTGCCGATAATAACTGCTGAAACGACTCAAAATTCCTGCTCATACTTCTAACGTTTACAGATAATTGAGAGAAAGAACTAGAAGTAAATTTGGTATTAGCGTTCTCACATAGCATTATATGTTTGCAATCAATATCAGGCAGGTTTGAGACATGATCGTCCCGCAACGATATTCTCGGTAGTTCCATTTAGATTAGAATATTAGATTAGATAGGCGGCAGTAGATGAACCAATAGGCCCATTCCCAAAGAGATACCGGAACCTACGCCCCGGCCCTCAATGATCTATTGCCATTGTAGTAGTAGGATTTATAGAACTGGAGAAAAGAAAAGAAGAAAAGAGAGAGAGAAAAAGAGGAAGAATCCCAGCCACGGAGACGATTATGAATGTACGCAAGCACGATCAAGAGCCGCTGATATGCGAAGCTTAGAGATGTCAGCCAGTGTAGTTGGAGCGGGATAGAGAAGAAGACGGATTAAGGTGGCCTAGGAAGCTTTGGCCGTTAAGAGCTTGCAACTACTAGAGGAGGAGTTCTTAGCTGTGGAGGATGTCTCTCCCAATGTATGTCAAGCCCATTTTTAAACGCGTTGACTGACTCCGTACTAACAACGTCGGAGGAGAGTCTATTCCAAATACTTACTATGAAGTGCGGAAAGATCTGCGGACATAAGGTCGTTTTTCGAGCTTTATGCTAGAGTTTTTGACCGTTGTTTTGCAAGCGATCATTGAGATCTCTTTTAAAAAGTCCCATTGTAGGTACGTCGTTGACGCCATTCAAATACTTGAATGTTTCTATTAGTTGCCCCTGAGTCGCCTTTCCTCGAGAGAAAGTAGACCCAGTTCTTTTAGGCGACAGTCTTGCGGCTTATTTCGCAACTCAGGTATCATTTTCGTCGCTCTGCTTGGGCTCTTTCCATGTTATCGATATCTTTACACAGATGAGGCGACCAGAATTGGACAGCAAATTCTAAGTGCGGCCGCACTAATGCCTTGTACAAGGGAATGATGATGTCCTTGGACTTGCATACAAAATTTCTGGTGATGAATCTCAGTATTCCGCTTGCCGTTTCCACACTTTTGTCAACTTGCTGACTGTGTTGTAGTTTTTTTTGTAATAGCGATTCCAAAGTCACGTTGTTGGGTGACAGCAGCCAATACCGTCCTTTCATTTTTATGGGGTTGATGGGTTCACGAGCCTTATGGGCATTACTGAGCATATGTCGACATTAAAGCTAATCTGCCAAATTGTGCTCCATTACACGAGGGGGTCAAGGTCTTGTTGAAGCCCTGCTCTTTTTGTGGCAGGATGGCATAGTTTAGTATCATCCTCAAATCTACCGATTTTACTACGGATGCTAAGACCGAGATCGTCGATGTAAATTGAAAACAGAAGTGGGCCAAGCACGCCACTTTGTGGACCCCTTGATGATACCTGAGTCCAGGTGCTCGTCTCTTCTTCAAGCTTGACGACCCGTAAGCTTGATGACCCGAAGTGGGCCAAGCACGCTACCTTGTGGAACCCTTGATGATATCTGAGTCCAGGCGCTCGTGTCTCCTTCAGGCTTGCCGACCCGTAAGCAATGCCCGGATCCATCGGAGATAATCTCCCTGGATGCCATGGGCTTTCAATTTTTTTTCCAATAGCCGTTGATGGGGGACTTTTGGAAGTCTAGATACACAACGTCTACTCCATTTTCTTCATCTTTAATATCTACAAATTTTGAGAGAAAGTCCAAAAGGTTTGCTAAGAAGCTTCTTCCATTTCGGAAACCATGCTGTGAGTTAGATATGAGCTGATGCACCCTCAGGTATTCGATGGTTTTGCTGGCGACTGATGCAAGTCTGATTGTTCGATAGTAGTTGGGGCGTTTCTTATCCCTCTGCTTATGTATCGGGATCACATTAGCTTGTTTCCAATCTTGAGGAACTTCTCCTGTTCTTAAGGACCGATTGAATATTTCGAGCAGTGGCTCCAGGATGACTTGAGCCATTTCCCGTAATACACGATGAGTAAGATTATATGAGTCAGTGAATTTGTACACATTTACTATAACCCGATTCTTGAAAAGCGAACCAACTAGGCTGTTGCTCATGTACTATGCTGTTTGTCAATGTCAGCTTCCGAGAAAATACACAGACATAATATTACACACAGACACATTTGATACATTACAAATATTTGGTAAATAGTGCTATACACTATAGAATAAAGTATCTGCGTGGCCGCTGAAAGTTAAAAAAAACTTTTGAGCAACACAAAGCAAAAGCTAATACAATTGTATGACGTATTCTTTAAAACTTTTTTCATTATCAGAATTGGTATTTAATATATACTCAAGAAGTTTATTGAGGAACATTACATTTTGAAATACTGTAGAGCGTTTTTCAACGTCAACACGCAGAATTGGGAGATTGAGAACAGAATGTCTCATTTCGTAGTTTCGTTGGGAATAAGGGGACTGAAATACTTCAGGGTGATTATGAAATACAAACAAAAGAAATTAAGTTAGGAATAGTTGTAAGAATCCAGAAATTGCAATATTTGTAAGACGAGTGCATTTCACTGCAACTCATTACAGGCACATCGTTTTCGTTACGTCTAACACGGAGTACACACCCCAAACGATGCTATACTGGACCAGCACTGAATGAGCCAATGCATAATAAACTATTTTTAATGATTCACGATCAACGTAATTGGATATTGCATAGATTTTGCCGAGAACCCTGCTAATCTCACGCCCCACGTCTTCAATAGGGGGCCTAAAACTTTTCGTCCAAGTTCAGTCCAAAATATCGTATTTGGGGCACCCACTCTAGTAGATTATTGTTAAAAAAAATAGGTAGCAACTGTGGGTGAGTACACTGGAAGAATAGCATTAATTAGGTCTTATTCTCATATGCAGTTAATCTATTTTGAGTTATCAATTTAGACAACACATTTAAAAATTTTTGCATTCAGTTATAGCAGCTTAAAAGTTGTTAGTATGGGTATAGACAACTGTGTCATCCGCATACAATACAACAGTCATACCGAGGGTAGTAATATCTTTAATAAAAACGTTACATAATAACGGATCTAAATGCTTCTTGAAGAAACACCCGAATCAATAGGCAATATATGCGATTTGACATCATTACAGAGTACATATTGATCCCTGTTAGACAGGAAACTATTAAGCAGTGCATATGCTGCATTCTGTACGCCATAATGATCATGTTTCTTAGTAAAAAAGATTTATCTACCGTATGAACGCCTTTCTTATGTCAAGAAGCAAGTATATACCATATGTTTTATCGTAGAAACATTTCAGATGGTCTGTTACAAGATGAAAAATTGCTAAAGGGCAGAACTTAGGCTCGAAACGTTCATTTTTATGCATTTTATTCTAATACCATTTTAAGATTCGCTTTGGCTCCTTTATTTGTTCTGAAGTTGAGACTTGGACAATGTCAAAGTCTGAAAGAATACATACAGCTGGCATAGTATTAGATTTAGTTCGAAAGCAAAACTGCTGACCCCTAATTATGTTATGTAATGAAAGGAAATTTAAAAACCTAGAATGAATGCCTTTCTCGAAAATTTTTCCTAAGATAGATAACGTAGCCACATCATTCGGACTACCTGACTAGAAGGTAAGAATAACACGAGCATGTTTTAATGCATTAGGATAAATGCCGTTCTCGAAGTACAAATTGAAAGTACGACAAAGAGGATCTGTAATACAGTGTATAACTTTAAGCTGAAATGAAGGTTGAATCTCATCGAGATTACAGCTATCCTGAATGCTCTAAGAACATTAACAATTTCATTGGGACAGGAAAGCCTGATAATACTATCTGTAACAACATGATTCCTATTGATTGTAAAACGTGCCTCTTGGGAAGGGAGGGTCTCCACCAGTGACTTTGCTACTGAAGTAAAATGTGCATTAAATTAGTTGGCTGATTATGCGTCAGGAAGTACCGCACTGAGAAAACAGACTTACGTTTGGATTTTGGATTTTTATCTCTCTAAAAATGTTTTGCATCGGGGCATAAATTTTCATAAACCTCTTTTCATATTTCTTTAATGAAGCTTCTATGGAGGAATTTTACTACTTCTGTGGAAACTGCTGTTGTAATTTTCAATCAAATCAGAAAGAACACCAATACATTTCCTTGTGGTTTTGTGAGTGAAATAACGCCATATTTTTGTCTTAAGCGATCCGTTAAATTGCTCTGCTACTTGAGCTTTAGTATCGTCTCCTCTAGCAATCCATTGTATACTAATTCTTTTGAATAAATTTAGGGTGTTTTCATTTCAGAATTCTAAGCCTCGATCAAACTGTATTTTTGAGGGCTTACGTTGCTCGAATATTTTAGCAGAAGCAGCTTTTACTTCTTCACCGTTTTTTTTTTCTTATAGGAACTACCCAAGCATATTTACTGAAAATATCAAAAACTGTAAAAATGCAATTAAAATTTTTATTGTGGGATTTGTATTCCTGCATGTTCACTAAATCTGTCTGCCACTGGCCGTCCATTTTCGAAACATGCACTCTTGGCTTGTTCAAAGTATAAACGTCATGTTTTTGCAGCAATTTTTTATCCTCGCTTGCAGGAATTTTACTTTTTCTTGAAAGATCGTTAATTTCTCAATGTCCTGTTTTTTCTTTTGTAATGCAAATTTTCCAATTTGGTAGTGCGCGCTTCTGCGATCAACTTCTTCCGTTTTTTTTTTTTTTTAAATACCTAGACCAAATTGATTTTTCACTCCCATTGTACCTGTTACCAGTCCAGCGTCTTTTCTAACATATTCTGGTTCAATGTGATCATTAGCATTATTTAGTGCTTTCTTTGCTACAATATCACCTGATGAATTTGTGTATTTTGTTCTAGAATGTCGTGAATAAAGTATATCGTGCTCCCTATAGGCTCGATTTAAAGAATTAACAAATTTAAATCCTCGCTGTAAACATATCTGTACTTTAGTCCCAGGGCTACACAAAAAATATTTTTCGCGTCATTAAATGAACCGTTTCCTACTTTTTCACTTTCAACACCTGAATGTAGACTCAAATGCATTTCTGGTAAAGGAAGATGTTTCAGAGCTTTTTTGAATATTCCTCCCCCAGTTTTTTTCTTCTCGTAAAGCAGCTTTTAATTCTTTAATGTATTTTTAGTTTTCATTTGTGAACATTTCACCATATGAGTTGGTGTTGTAAATTAATAGTCCAAAACCAACTTTATTTCTCTTCAATCAAGTTTTAACTCTTTAATACCATTGCAGTTTTCATTGGTAAGCATTTTTCAGGATATGAGGTAAGAGGATTTCCGAATAGTAACATGTTTTTTAATTCAATTTAAAAATTTTTTTCACCTTCCTAAAGCTCGTCAGACATTCACCTGTCAACTTTTTCAATACAATCCGGGAATAAAACTTGGTCACCGCATAAAACACTGTATTAAAATTCATCGCAACCTTTCGACCGAGTTACATTGGTCATCATCAGGTTCTTCAAATTAAAAGTTCAAAATTTATCATCTGCAAAAGAAAAGTGAAAAATAACTATACCACAATGAAATTTAACTGATAACCTACCTATTTATATTCACGTGAACTTCATACTCTATCCTAATATTGCACAAAATTAAAAGAAACAGGTACAAAGAGTGAAATTTGTACAAATCTATGTACTCTGGCGTTCAGGATATCTTTCACTTTACTTTTGCAGATGATAAAGTTTGAACTTTTAATTTGAAGAACCTGCTGATGACCAATGTAACTCGGTCGAAACGTTGCGATGATTTTTAACACAGTGTTTTATGCGGTGACCAAGTTTTATTCCCGGATTGTAAAGAAAAAGTCGACAGGTGAATGTCTAACGAGCTTTAGGAAGGTGGAAAGAATTTTTAAGTTGAATTGCAAAATAAATGCTGATATACAATTTCTAATATTTTATAATTAAAAGATGGAAATGTATTCTTTTTTTTGTCTTACAACTTTGCGAATGATATCAAGTCGATTAAGGGGACTGTATTGGCAAAGAAAAATATTTTTCAAGCGATTTGGCTGAAACTTTGCTCAAATATGTAAAATCGAAAAAGAAAATGTTATTATATTAACACTGTTTCATTTATTGCATAGATAATGAGTTAGTAAAAACATATACAAAAGATAGGGATAGGGGACAATAGATCTTTTACAGTTTTTGAGCTAGAGAGCTGGCTTATGGTTCAAAAGTAGTGAAATTTGTTGCCCTATACAGGAATCTATCGAAGGTTTTGATATCAATATAGTTTCTGAAATATATCATAAATGTAGAATTTTTTGTAAGTTATTTAAAAATCAATCACTGCAAAGAATTTACTAATTCGAAAATCGAAACCATCGACCGACTACTTGATGGAAGATTAAATTCCGCTTCGTTTGATACAAAAATCATCTCTGTTGCTCAAAAACTGTAATAGGGGATGCATTTTGAAGTGAAAAAAAAGAACAACTTCAGTGGAGGGACTAAATTCTCGTCTTCTTAGAATAACTCATTTTCTATGGCGAAAATGGGAAAAATACAGGAGCTTAACCCACATTCTTTTTTTTTTTACATATGTGTACCAAGTTCATTCAAATCGGAACGAAAATAATAACGTTTTTCTTTCAAAAGTCGCTTTCTCAAACTTCACCATGAAACATCCCGCCAACAGGTTCAAATTTGGTTTCTTTACTTAAGGTCCGATTTGGATAAAACTTGGTACGAGTATGTAAAATCGAAAATAAAAGAATGTGGATTAGACTCATATACTTTTTCCCATTTTCGCCATAGAAAGCGAGTTATACGAAGGAAATGTTTTTTGTTTGCGGGAGAAACTGTTTTCTTCGAAAAAGTCGTTCTTTATGGCGAAAATGAAAAAAGTACATAAGTAAAACTGCGATTTATTTCCTATTTACATAATTTTGCCGAGTTTCATGGAGAGCGGGGAATAATGAAAAATTTTTTGAAAGAAAAATATTAACAAGTGTCACAAAAACCTCACCCTGCCCCCTATTTCATCCATTTAGTGTTACACTGGCGACCTAAAATTTCGCATGCGTGTCCGTCTGAGGTATAGCTACTGTTAAGTGAAAAGAAAAGGATTTTGAAAATTTCAAGGTTGTTTTTTGCTGCTACGGTCCCATTAAGCATGAAATGCACTCTTTAATGAGTCTCAAAGCAACCTCGATAATATATACTTTTTCACCGTTGTACGTCTTGGCATTTTTCATGTTTATTGCGTGGATTATAGCGCAGTAAAATTCATTCAGTTTCGATGAACATGTAAATGTATATGTTTCTAAATTAAAGTTTATGATATTCAAATAACCATCTAGAATTAAACGTCAAAAATCATCACGTATATAAACATATCGCCAGTAGTTTGGATACCTTTCAAAGCCTTTCAACATGAATTTATTTTCGTTGTATTTCTCGATAGCAATCATTGTTAATTTGATATAATCACAATAATTTAAATTAATACACCGACTATCTTTTGTTTCAATAAATATTTTTTCTTTCTATTTCATAATGTTTTAGAGCGATCGTTATATGCGTACCGCTTGTCATCATTTCCATTTAGGGTAATTTTATTCATTTCTCGCGTATGCAGTTGATGCTCACCACTCTGAATGGTATACATTTTTTAGTATAGTGCTTCATTATTCTGTGCTCTTTTATATTCATCCATTGCGATGTTATTTTGATCACTTTTTACATGCACCTTTAGTTTTATTTTGAATTTCATCTTTTGTTTTGATAGAGTACAGTTTTGCTCTGTGTTCAACATATTCTTGAATTGGTACTCCACTCTTTTCGTCTTTCATTTTATATACATATAACTTTTTGATTTTCTTCTGAATATAAACTGTGATCTTTTGAGTAGATTGATGTATTGAATAAGTGTTGCTTCTTTTTCATGCCTTTATAAACGTCTCCATATTCAATGTCATATCACAGACTGTCAGTATCTGTAAACGGCATCTTAACTTTTTGCCGTATTTTTATCGTCCACGAAAAAATTGAGAAAGGTGATAATGTTTTCGTTGAAGATTTCAGTATAAATATCTGTGTATACCGTATGTATATATATATATATTTGTATTCATTTATGTTTGTATATATATATTTGCCTGTCCACCCAATAAGTGGTCGAAGGAGTCGAGTAATCTTCATAATTTTTGGTAGGGAGTTTGGTGGGTTGCCCTCGATGTGACCCATGCCAAAAAACTTGGAATAGCTGGCCATAAAAAATTACGGCGATGAAATTTGCTCTCCACCCAAATACAGGTACAACGAGTGGAGCTATCTTCATGATTTTTTGCAGGGAGTCTGGTGGGCTGTTCTCGATGTGATCCATGCCAAAATACTAATATTAGCTGGCCATAAATATGATGGCGATGAAATTTCTCCCACCGCGGGTGATGGCCCTACGCCACGAGGCGTTCTAGTTTTTTTTGTGTATTTATAATGATATTCATACATAACTGTTTTACTTATGTCTAATATACACTGTCCTACATATATAGGCTTGTCTAGTTTTACTTTTAGCTTCTTCATATAACCCACAATCAAATTTCCTGAAAATTCTTTTATTCCTTGAAAATTTGGCGTTTTTGTTAGTTGATTTAACTTTACTGGAGTCTTTACTAATTCAATATTATCATTATTTTGCATGTTTTCAATCGTCTTGCCGAATACACTGTTGTTGAACAGCTTGAATAATGATTTACCATATTCACTTTTTGCATGTTTTCTCTTTTCTGTATCTAAATCTATATACGGTTTCATCCATGCGCTTTCATCGATCCCCAATATACGATGAATTTTTTGACGATCAATCCCAAATTCAAGGTATAATTTTAAGCTTTTGTAATGTATCACAGATTTCTCTCGATTTACGAAATGTGGAACCAATTGCATCACCGTTAACACTATCTAAAAGAAAATATGACCCAATATTTTTTTTGAAAATTATAACGGTGATTCCAGTAGTGTTAATGGAGACCGTTATAGACGGATGATTTAAATATATTTGTTACCTAAAATTGAAGACAGCACCACAGAAAATACGTTTTTCCAACAAGATGGAGCTACAGCGCATACAGCAAGAGCAACAATTCAAATGTTGAAGACAATTTTCCCAAACAGATTGATTTTTTGCCGACATATTGCGACCGGTCCTAATTTGTTTCTCTGGAGATACTTATAAAGGCAAGAGTCTACATTGATATGCCTGAAACCTTGCAGCAGCTGAAAAGAAACATCAGCCAGGAAATCAACAACATTTCAACAGGGATGTTAGAGAAAGTAATGAACAGCACCGTTGCAAGAGCTCGCCATTCCTTGGCTAACAATGGAAGTCCTTTAAAGGATACTGTTTTCAATACTTAAATGTGTTGCATTATTCTGATATGAAGTTTTAAAATTTCCTCTTTCATTAGCAAAAAAATGGCTTTGCCATTTTTAGTGTTAATGTTATATATTTTTTTTTAAAGTACACAAATTAAAATTAATTCCTCTAAAGGTTCTTATTATGAAAAGAATGGCAAGGGTAAAAACTCTCAGAGAAAGCATGACTGATATTTAAAAGAAACTGAAGTTCGCAAGTATAAACTTGAACGTTTTAGCTTTCATAGCCAATATCAACATCTGGAAATAGTAAAATGAAAAACAATTCTGCAAAAAATTCCATCTATTATTACTCTGTACCTTTCTCGAGAAGATTTAAAAAAAAAAACCTATATATACTGCCTATAGAAGTAAAATCTACCGAGAAATTATGCATTTACGAGTTGTAACGGATAAGCGGATTCCATATCATTGAAAGGTGGCTTACGACTTTAAATAAAAAGAGATTCTAAAATGCGTAGATCGCATGGGGTAGCAGCTGTCCCTAACACAGTAAAATCGTTTAAGCGCATGAGAACTTTGCACTTCTCGGCATGGGATCTAATGGCAGGCTAGGGTCACATAGGATATGGCCCGTACGATAACTCCTGCCGGCATGCTCAGCCGCACGAACACGTAGAGACCGGGTGGTCGAGCCCACGTATCAGACGCACATGATGCACAACTGTGTTTATAAATTACGGAACTGAGCATGCCTTTCGGAAGGTTATCTTATGGCTCGCCCTTTACCTACAACATAATAAAGACCGATGTGAATACATCTATCTGTTTTTTTTTATCAATTTTCTGTCACGCTTTAACAAAACAGATAGGCGGAAATTAGCCCAGTCTGGAAGATGTGTTGTGTATGGTCATCCTATCAAGCTTCTCTTAATCAGAGAAAGTTGAAATTTAAACAATGAATATATCGAAGGCTTTGTCTGATTTGTACGTGTTTCACTTTCTCCATATAGCGAATCTATGGTAAAGTTTAGGGCGACCATATGTCAAAATGCACTTCTTGCACTGCCTAAGTGGAAATCGCAACACTGAAGATATCAGAAACTTCTATTGGCACTCTTATACATCTTGATTCGTAGTTTCTCCCCACATATGATTTCATTGTATCAGCAATTCTTCCAACTTTGATGCAATTGTCGATGAAACATCTATCAATAACAAAAAAAAAAATGTCGGACAACTATGACATACAAGGGTATGCATGATACCAAATCGAATCAATTCTTTGCAGTGTTGCTGAACTGCCTGTAAATATGCATTTTTTTCATGTCAGAGAAAGAAAGTAGGAGTGTCCTTATGAAGGAAAGCATGGCTAATGAAGCAGGATCAACACAAATTCCTCGCTGTCATCTCTGACAGTGCGGGCACGCTTGTATATAATAATCATATAGATATAATTATGTCTCTCTTGTTACAGGTAGAGTGCTGAATGTTTCTTCCCTATCAGAAATTATCGTAGCAAACAACTATGATTATGGTCGAGCTTGGATGCAAATCATTCGTAGCCACATGCATTTATGGAGTGCTTTCCAACCTATATGGCTGGACTAATTCCAAGACTTCCAATCATTATAATAAGGGGAGAAATTAGTCCTTAATCAAGGATGTTTTTTACCCATATTTACATACTTACCCAACCTACTGCCACCCGTATTCGCCAATGGCACTTACCTCCATATTCACATACATTGCAATAAGTGTAATATTTTCGATATAAAAATCGTTTCCGTACGGTACTGGATGCCTGCTTTGTGTTGCTGATGCCTAGTTAGTTATAGAAAATAAAAGTTTTAATCATACGTGGGTACTAGGCCTGCAGCTAAGAATGGTCAAAAATTCTAGAGAAGGATCTTCACCAAAACTTTGCAGTTTACGCACGTTTACATACAACTTGATCAATTCTAAGACAGAATTATGGTATAAGAACATACAGGTAGCCACGTCGCCAGACCAGTTTGCGACTCTTGTGAGCATCTCGCTCTGAAACGTCACCTGGAGACCTCAAGCTCGGCTAATGCTGTTCATGTGCTCGAACTTATGCAAGAAATATAAGCTAGAAAGAAATTATTGCCCAAAATATACGGAAGAAGTGGCGATGGGCTCTTGTAGGATATCTTGAAGATAGAAACTATGCTCTCAAACATAGTAAATCGGCATGTTTTTTTGTTTTAAAATTGCATCTGTGTAAGACATTTTTGCGTGCCGTATGGGCAAAAATTTTCTTCGCGTATAGCAAGTTAGGTAAAAGGCAGTAACATATTAACACGTTATCCTCTGGAGCTCTATCAAATTTTATTCAGTTTAATATATTTGTGCCATAGCATTTGCATACAATAGTACAGGGATGATACGCTGGTGGCCGGGTGCAACGTGAGGTACCTGCTTAGGTATTGTCTAAGGGCCCTGTCACACAACGAAGATTTAGCCTGCGTATGCCTGACGTGAAAAATGTGTTGATGTACGTTGAACTCTCGACGTATTTGCCGTTCTTTGGTGTGCAACTAGGGTGATCTTATTAACGAGTTGAACGTATACAGGATGCATTAGTAACGTAAACGAAGACAACTTACGTGTAACGTATTTGGGCGTGTTGTAGAAAATGATTTAGAAAATATTTGGGGAAGAAAATTCATATGCAACAGTAGAGTTAAGTTCATCTTTATTTTTCGGGTTTTAAGTTAAATTTCCTGTGAAATAAGAGGTTGAATCAATTTGTGTCCCCGCGTAGTTCCTGGACATTCGAGCAAGTGGCTTCTTCCTCGGGAAGTTCATTGCAGCACGCTGCAAAGAGACGAGGAAGAAACTTGAGTACACCTTTTTGCAATTGCTTATGACCAAAGTGCCATATATTATTAGCAGTCTTCATAATTTTTTGACAGAGTTAGTAACATTTTGACAAATTTCATAATTTTATGACAAAGGAACAAAACTGTTTGACAATTTAACAAAACAGTTTGTCAGGGTTCTATCGATAAAACTTTTTGACAATCTCCA
>LQNS02276882.1:31550-48539 GCA_001587735.2 Parhyale hawaiensis
CGGAAGAGTGACACCACATTCTTTCAGCTTATAATACCGCCGATCAAATTCACTCAGGAACTGATCGATGCTGTCAGTTGGCTTCCGCCGATAGTTCTCCAAAGCCAAATAGTTATTAAACACTCTCCAGTTTCCATCTTGAAGGAACACGCGGTCAAGCCTTTCTAGCAAGCTTTCATTGCCGTTATCAGCTTTCAACTCGTTGACTGTCAGCTCTGAGGTAGCCTTGAGTGCCCGCCCGTCCAACGACAAATGCACAGCTATCGCCATTTTCTTTCTATGTCGGTAAGCCAAGTCCATAGAAGATCTTTCTTCCACTCTTCATAATCCACGGCGTCTTCAGGAAACACGGGCGGTGATTTAATGCTAGCTACAACAGAGGCCATGTATAGTAAACAATACAACGCCTTATTTCACAACAGCTATAAGCACCAAACTCTTGGTAGCTAACCACGCTCTGCTACCATGTTACGCATTCCGCTCGAGAGCGTGCTCACCTCACCGAGACCAGCTGCAGACTGCCGGCGACCCCGGCACAACCACAGGCGTCATATGCCACGTGCCGACCCACATCGAGACAACGCCCACATTACGCCAGACCCTTAACATAACCTTCATCAGATCATCCACGATAAAAGCCACAGTAAAACACCTGGTAAGAAAAAATTGCAAGGAGTTTTACCAGCCTTGGGAAAGTATATACTGTATATTCTTCAGCAGGGATATGGCTCGCCCCTGATACTTTGTTATTCTTAACTTTATGAGTGCTCGCCGAACTTCATCTTCAACACGGTGCATTGTTCATTAGGTGAAGCCAAATTACCAAGAATGTTGTCAACAAAACCTTAATGATATGATCAGCAAAGCAGTTCATGACACCAGTATAGTGAGTTCTCACCTCACCCATTAGCTAGGCCTTCGGGACGTCCGTCTTTCTTGCCCACTTTGCTTCCTTCCTGATTTCATACTCCTACTTGCTCATACTTTATATTCTGTCGTTTTTCCCTACTTGCTGTTCCCATGCGCGTTGATCCGGTGTGGGTACACCTTCGTGCATGGGTTCCCATTTCTAACGACATGCTCTATGTATGTCCCTTGCTCTTTCCTCTGTGATATCGTTCTGCTCGGAAACGGTGGCTTGAATCATCTGATGATAGCTAACTAATGAATTCTCTAAAATTCAAAAATTCAGCAATGTTTCTTTCTCCAGTGAATACCATTCATTGACTGAGAAACAGTGCGCGCTTTCGGCTTTAATTTTTTATTTCTTTCTAGAAAGCAATGGATTTATTTTGAGTAAACTCGTTAGATAATTTTCTGCTCTAATCTCGTGTTCTCGCCTTCGCACTTGTTTGAGCGCAATGCGACACAGATTGTACAGCTTATTTTTCTCTGCCACAGTTTACCTGCACGCGGTCTACCTGCTTCGTTCCAGTTTTATACGCAAGCCTACTAGCTGTCTGAAGCTCTCGGACTTTATTGATCCATCCAGGGATGTTCCTGTCTTTCTTTATGGGTTACAGTGCCAAAAACATGGCGCCCTTTACTCAACGAAAGCAATTTGTTTGTCTGAAAAAGGCTTCCATAGTCTCGCTTCAGTGGCTACATTGGCTTCATCGTCAATTGTCTCCAGAGAATCATTAAGTCACATCTGATAATGCGAGCACAAGGTTCGTGTCAGAGAACCGCCGCTTAACATGTTAGCTATTATCATATTTCTGTGGTAACTACATGTATTGGGATTGCACTAATGCTAAGGTTACAATAGTGAGACTGGTGGTCAGATACAGGTGAGTAGGTACTCTAGTATCCTACAGTCGCTAAATACTAAGTAATTCATTGAGGTAGCAATGTAATCAGGCCAGCTGACGCCATCCTTACTGAGAGCAGATAGGTATCTGTAAATATGATTTTATTCTCCATAAGCAACTTCTGCAGTTTGCTGTACATAGTTGTACCAGGGCTAGAATTAATGTCACCTGTGATGAATAATGGCGAGGCTGTTGTGGCCGCAAGTAAGCCTTCAAATATTCTCAGGAAATGTAGTTGGTAATCAGATCCATATGATCAATCAAGTAGAAATACATTCAGAAAGGATGAATCAAGTAGATATACATTTAGAAAGAAAATGGATGTTTCCGGTGCCTCGTGAGGCCTATGATTCTCATATCTTATTTGCAAACTAGGGATGTACCGAATAGTGAATTTTGCCGAAGCCGAATAGTGATTGGCGAAACCGAATATTCGGCCGAATAATAAGTTTCGGCACGAGTCAAAAACGAAAAAAAAACTGATTAAAGTGACTGGAGTAATAGGGTGCCACTTATTTGAGGGTGTTTGTTTTTTAGATTTGTTTTCAATTGGGACGGGTGCGTTTCTGGATCAATTTCATTTAAAATACATTGCATGTAAAATAGTTTCGAAACAAAATAAGAATTATGATTGCTCCAAGCATATCAAAGTTCTCATTTTAGCCTGAAATCAAACTTTTTTGAGTTTGTTTCTGCTTCCCAGGAATACGTTTGTTACGAGTTTTCCCAGTACCAACTATGTACATTCTCTGAGTTCTGAAAATGCGCATTAGCTCCGACAATAAGAAATGAACGGCGCCCGATCTTTTTGAGGCCATGGACCGCAGAATTATAGGTACGATAGAGTCCTGCCTACACAATGCAGGCGCTTCAGTACTTTTTTATCTTCACGGTCAAGAAGCCGATTATATTATTACGATAGCTATTACATATAGTGGGACACAGTGCCTAGTGTGATGGCCATAGCCGATTATACGATGGCGATGGTGTGAAGACGATCGATATCGGTCGAACTACGATTTTACGTTCTATCATCGCAACAAATCCATCGGCGATGGCGACCAAACGATGGTCCGATGGAATTGTATCAACCAGTCGGTGATGGCCATTTTTTCAATTGGCGATGGCATTAAGAGGAAGCACTAGTCAAATGAAATTGCTGAACATCCCATCGGCGATGGCATACGATGGGCATCGTCATCGGTTTTACTTCCGATGCCGATGAAATAAGGCGAAAACTACAGAAAAACAGCATTACGAGTTTGAAACCTTTATATTTTAGCAACATGAAAACAAAGAGGGTCATAAGAGATACTGTGGTTTGAGATCCTTGTATTTATCACCCATGCAACGAAATAGGAGGAGTGATAATGTTTTTGTTCACGATTTAATTACGGTATGCATACTTTTATATATATATATATACCTGCTAATATATATGTCTGTCTACACAAAAACAGGTAGAAGTTGAGCAATCTTCATAATTTGTTGTGGCGAGTTTGATGAGTTGACCTAGATGTGATCCACACCAAAAATTAGGCCTAGCTGGCCATAAAAATGACGGTGTTGAATTTGCCTGCACCGCAGCAGATTGTCTTGCGCCATGAGGCGGTCTATTTTTCTTATGTTATTATTATAGTGAATAGTTTAAGCTTCAGTTTCCACCACAACGACGATCTAACAGAAGGAGAAACAAGGGACACGCGGGCGATTGTCTTACGCCACGAGGCGTTCTAGTTTTAAAATGTGTTTATGCGATGGTACATCGCCAATAATTGTTACTCCCTACGATGGCCATCGTCGATGGTTATTTCATCGTTGGTCATCGCTGATNCAACCTCTTCAGGGGGAGCGACGTCATCGTCGATAAACGACGGACAGCTATAAGCAAGTAAGCAAGCCGGCCCGCTTCATGGACAACTTGCTAAGCAGCAGAGGTATGTTACTCAATAACATGAATCTGATTGCGAACAGGTTTACCAGGAAGAATACATGGAAAGACTACAAACTTTTTTGATGCGAGTTGTTTACCATCACCAAGCCTAAAAACTACTGATGAAGCCACTTCTGTTACACTGGCCCGCTCGTCCCCATTCAAGGTTTCGAGAAAACACTGCAGCCATGTTTCACCGCACACAGTACGTGAACAGCCAAGGTCAAATAATATCGACCCGATTAATTCACCTAGAAGACTATATATATATATATATAAGTTTCATTTCAGTGTCTGAAGCCATCAAGGTAATATAGCACTCCTTCGTCCGACTTGGCCGAATCTTCGGCATAAGGGCAATCCCTTGCTTAATGCATGGTAGAAGAACATACGTTGCATGTGGTGATACGACCATCCTTGCCAACTGGATTGTGTCCCTTTGCTTTACCACGCGGAAATCCTCCACAACTACGACTACGCCCATCACCGTAGAGCGCCTCACTTTGCTCTGGTCAGCCTTCACAGTTTCTAATTTTACTGGCTGCTCCTCAGGAGCCGGAGAGGCCATAGCCCCGCCACTCTCGGTAAATAGCCTCTTCAGTGTACTCCTCATGTTCTCAAAGGTCATGGAGGTCGTAGTAGAAAATGCCAGCTGAAAATGCTTATCACTCAGATTACAACTCTTCGCCAAGCGACACGCCACCACACCGTCGGGAAGAGTGACACCACATTCCTTCAGCTTATAATACCGCCGATCAAATTCACTCACGAACTGATCGATGCTGTCAGTTCGCTTCCGCCGATAGTTCTCCAAAGCCAAATAGTTATTAAACACTCTCCAGTTTCCATCTTGAAGGAACACGCGGTCAAGCCTTTCTAGCAAGTTTTCATTGCCGTTATCAGCTTTCAACTCGTTGACTGTCAGCTCTGAGGTAGCCTTGAGTGCCCGCCTGTCCAACGACAAATGCACAGCTATCGCCATTTTCTTTCTATGTCGGTAAGCTAAGTCCATAGAAGATCTTTCTTCCACTCTTCATAATCCATGGCGTCTTCCGGAAACACGGGCGGTGATTTAATGTTAGCTACAACAGAGGCCATGTATAGTAAACAATACAACGCCTTATTTCACAACAGCAATAAGCACCAAACTCTTGGTAGCTATCACGCTCTGCTACCATGTTACGCATTCCGCTCGAGAGCGTGCTCACCTCACCGAGACCAGCTGCAGACTGCCGGCGACCCCGGCACAACCACATACGTCATATGCCACGTGCCGACCCACATCAAGACAACGCCCACATTACGCCAGACTCTTAACATAACCTTCATCAGATCATCCAGGATAAAAGCCAAAGTAAAACACCTGGTAAGAAAAAGTTGCAAGGAGTTTTACCAGCCTTGGGAAACTATATACTGTATATTCTTCAGCAGGGATATGGCTCGCCCCTGATGCTTTGTTATTCTTAACTTTGTGAGTGCTCGCCGAACTTCATCTTCAACACGGTGCATTGTTCATTAGGTGAAGCCAAATTACCAAGAATGTTGTCAACAAAACCTTAATGATTATCATCAGCAAAGCAGTTCATGACACCAGTATAGTGAGTTCTCACCTCACCCATTAGCTAGGCCTTCGGGACGTCTGTCTTTCTTGCCAACTTTGCTTCCTTCCTGATTTCATACTCCTACTTGCTCATACTTTATATTCTGTCGTTTTTCCCTACTTGCTGTTCCCATGCACATTGATCCGGTGTGGGTACACCTTCGTGCATGGGTTCCCATTTCTAACGACATGCTTTATGTATGTCCCTTGCTCTTTCCTCTGTGATATCGTTCTGCTCGGAAACGGTGGCTTGAATCGTCTGATGATAGCTAACTAGTGAATTCTCTAAAATTCAAAAATTCAGCAATGTTTCTTTCTCCAGTGAATACCATTCATTGACTGAGAAACAGTGTGCGCTTTCGGCTTTAATTTTTTATTTCTTTCTAGAAAGCAATGGATTTATTTTGAGTAAGCTCGTTAGATAATTTTTCTGCTCTAATCTCGTTTTCTCGCCTCCGCACTTGTTTGAGCGCAATGCGACACAGATTGTACAGCTTATTTTTCTCTGCCACAGTTTACGTGCACGCGGCCTGCCTGCTTCGTTCCAGTTATTATACGCAAGCCTGCTAGCTGTCTGAAGCTCTCAGACCTTATTAATCCATCCAGGGATGTTCCTGTCTTTCTTTATGGGTTACGGCGCCAAAAACATGGCGCCCTTTACTCAACGAAAGCAATTTGTTTATCTGAAAAGAGCTTCCATAGTCTCGCTTCAGTGGCTACATCGGCTTCGTCGTCAATTGTCTCCAGAGAATCATTAAGTCACATCTGATATGCGAGCACAAGGTTCGTGTCAGAGAACCGCCGCTTAACATGTTCGCTATTATCATATTTCTGTGGTAACTACATGTATTGGGATTGCACTAATGCTAAGGTTACAATAGAGAAGCTGGTGGTCAGATACAGGTGAGTAGGTACTCTAGTATCCTACAGTTGCTAAATACTAAGTAATTCATTGAGGTAGCAATGTAATCAGGCTAGCTCACGCCATCCATACTGGGAGCAGATAGGTATCTGTAAATATGATTTTATTCTCCATAAGCAAATTCTGCAGTTTGTTGTACATAGTTGTACCAACAGGGCTAGAATTAATGTCACCTGTGATGAATAATGGCTAAGCTGTTGTGGCCGCAAGTAAGCCTTCAAATATTCCCGGGAAATGTGGTTGGTAATCAGATCCATATGATGAATCAAGTAGAAATACATTCAGAAAGGATGAATCAAGTAGATATACATTTGGAAAGAAAATGGATGTTCCCGGTGCCTCGTGAGGCCTATGATTCTCATATCATATTTGCAAACCTTCACATATTTGGTAATTCTATCCGACCACAAAATTGAAACACCGCCGCTTGGCCGTCCAACATGCAACAGCTCTGAGCTATCCATCCCGGAGACAGAGAATGATCTGTAAGGTTCGACACTCAAAGGAATGTAGTGATCAAATAACCACATTTCTTGAAGCATCAGGAGATCTACAGCATTTAGTAACTCCGCAATATGCTCCCGGGTACTACTATACGTATAACAATTAGATGTACAGAGCAGATGCATATTAGCTTCCAACATTAGCGAACTGTGATGCTAATATTTTTTTTAGGAGCGTTACGGTTTCTTTTTAATATAGTCGTATCTTCGTGCCCAGTGGCCAGAATTCTTCTCTGATGAGTTTGTGGCATTTTGCGTTGGTCCTGGTGATTTTGAATTCAGAGAACTGGCGGTGAAGATTTTCAAGCTGCAGCTTTTCCACAACAAAGTTGTCTTTATTTGCCGCTAGCGAGATGAATTCTTGTTTGATGAGATCAGCCGAGTAAGTAGTACCGTGTAGTGATAAGACAAGACTTTTGTTTCAGGAGGTACTTTTAAGGTATTATGCTTGGGGGCACATTCTTTCCAGTTGTGTACGTCAGTCGAGGCAACTGTTTCGTGTTGCTTTCCCCTGGAACTTTGCAAGGAAGCCTTCGTTATCTTGTGGAAGTCGTCCGTCTTGTTTGCTTATCCACGTTGTCTCCTTTTATCTCGCTGTCATCTCTAGTTTGCGGGCTGGGAGCAGTCGGCCACTGTTCTTCATTATCAGGCATCTCATTTATGGCCTCGCTTACGCCTGAATGATGTTTCTTGTCGGTGCGTCTCCACCCTTTTCTTTCTATTTTCAGCTGGCCCTGCTGTGCTAGACTCTTGGGTGCGTTTCCATTGCTGAGGTATATTTCGATGCTGATGTTGACTATCATGTAGATCACTTTGTTGTGTTGTACGTAGGATCCGCACTACTGAAGCAAAGAGTGGCGAGGGCTGGGAAATCGAGATCGCTGGGTTGGTGGCCCAGGGGTTTCACTTTCAGGTTAGTTTGTGTGCGCCTCTAGATTTTTTCCCTTGTACCAAACTGTGCTGAAAAAGCGTTTTTTACTTTGGTTAAGGAAGAATTACCCCCCCCCCTCTCCTGGCACATGTTTCAGCAAGACAGCGCCTCCTCGCACACAGCCAAGTAAACGAAAGTATTCTTGACCTCGGATGGGATCGAGTTCTGGCCATTTTCCCAACCTAAACTCCCTGTACTACGCCATCAGGTCGCGAATGGACAGGGAGGTCAACTCCGAGGAGCAAAGCAACATGGACAGTGTTGAGAAGGCCTTCAAGAAGAGCTGGAGGCACTTGGACGACGCCTTCATCAAGCTCGTGACCGGTAGCTTCCGCCGCGACCGGCTCGAGAGGGTTCTAGATGATCAGGGGGCCAATTTGTCTCAGTTCTGTTAAGAATTTTGATGCATGCGAGTGCTAATGTTGGCTGCAAATATCGTCAGTGCTGCGATTTCATCTTCGGCAATGCAAGAAATGTTTTTCAGACATATGGTTGCCCGATACTTTGCCCTAGACAAATCAGACTAAGCCTTCGGTATCTTCATTGTCTGAATTCCAACTGTCGCTGATTAAGATAAGTTTGTATTCATCTGCAACTTGGTCGATTTTCTACCACTCTGTTTTCAATGAAGCTTGACAGGATGACCATGGACAGCCTCCAACTTGGGCTAATTTCCGCCTGTTTTCTTACAGCATGAGAGAAAATGGATAAACAAATTATTAAACAGATGAATATACCTATATACATCGGTCTTTATTATATTGTAGATGCTGGGAGGGTATATGAAGCAACAAGCAGGAGCTGAAAATAGAAGTATAAAAACCTTAAAAATTATAAATTTGGGATCACCAAGAACCTGTTTTACCTAACTAGGGTTAATAGCAAACATGCTTAATAGGTTAAAAACAATATTCACATTTGCAATGTCTTCTCTTATAGTTATGACTGAGGACCAAAAATTCACAGTATTTTTTTTTTTTTTGAGGGGGGGGAGGGTTCTCCGGAGTCGGAGTTTGGCTCTAATTTCCGACTCTGACTTCTAAAGCGAGATGATCTCCGACTCCGACTGTGGAACCCTGCACAAAATGTTTCATAGAAGAGAGGAGCACAGCCACAGTTTGCCGTCTCGGCAAGTGATTATTTATATTTATTATTTTTTTCCGATAGCCGCTCCCTTCACCAGTCATAGGTAGGCTCCCACCCACAGTTCATTTACTACAGATAGTTATGTCAGTTCTAAGGGAACGCCTTTTCACCAATCTTATCCATTCAGTGACCGCCGTGCCACCATCTCAGCCAATCAGCGACTGGCGTCAATTTCAGCCAAAGGGCGACTGCCACATCACTATGCTGGTGTAAACAAATGAGGCCGCGAGCGGCGGCTCCTTGTACTGCCGTATACCAGAAAGACTTTCCCGCCAATTGTTCATCATTTATAACCACAAATTGGAACTACCCCTACTGGCCATACACTTAGCTAATTACATAATTAAAGGAAACTTACAGACCATAGATTTTATGTATTGCTTCTTAATTTTCAGCGCCATCAAAAGAACTGAGAAAATTACCTGAAAATATTCACCTAAGTTGAAGCGAAGGTTTTTGCATGCAATAGAGTGATTCGCATGAGTTTAAAAAGACAAAATTAGACGATTTTCGTTCACTAAGAAAACTTTGCATTAGAGCAAGTTATAAAGTAGAATGTTATTCACACATGAAAAGTACAATGAACTGCAACTGAACAATTTTACCAACGTATATGTAATAATCGCTACACACACTTAACCTCTCGCACACACGTCATGTTGGAAATTACCCGAGATGCCTCTGTCTTGGCATTACCCAGGATGTCCCGGTGCAAAAGGTGCGACGCTATTGGCGTATTCATTTTTGTGTGACGCCACTATGCTGCAAGTGCAGGTGAAGCAGGCTCTATTGCTTGACATACTATCCGTAGTGAACGAATTGTGCTCCCACTAATCTCAGGCTCCTAGCTATTCTTTCCCACTAATCACAGTCTCTCAGCCATTCGTGCAGTGAGTGAGTCAGCCTTACTGGAACGTTCTGCTCCCGATCTCCGTAGTCATTGCTACTTCCTATTAAATCTGGGACACACACGCTGTTGCCAATTCAGCCATGCTTCCACTGACACTACAACGTACTGTGATCAACATGTTCCATAGAATCGTTCTAAAAATGATGAAAGTCTTAGCCATCTAGTTAGCAGCTATTCAGTTGAACTCCTGTCTACTTACTGGGCGAGAGAGACTCGTAGTTGATGGTTAGTTGTGGAATATTCTGCAAAGTTGACACACTTGAATGAGTTGTATTGACCAGTAAATGATATTTCTGTAACTAAAATGAATTGCGATGGAAAGATACGTTGCTCTTCTGTGGAGTAGTCTCAAGTCTTCAGGGGTTTATACTTATGGTTTCTTTCCATGCCGAAATATAAGGGTTATCACTCACCCTGGAGCTGATCCGGTGCATTTTTCGCTAGAGATGTTACATCTGGCTGCAGTTCTTGCTAACGGCGCTAATTTGTAGAGATGATGTTTTTCCCGTTTGCGTTTTACCAATGCTCTACTTGCTTTACAATATCACCACAAATTTAAACAATTTGCACCCGTTTAAACCAAACTTGTATAACAGTTGACAATTTTGCAAAATTACTTGAACAGTTATGCAAAACGTTTAAACTGTTAATAATTTAAACACTTTGCATACCGTAACTGTTCAAGTAGTTTTGCAAAATAGTTAACTGTTATACAGCCAAGCTGCCCCCGTGTGCTGTCTTCATATCGTTTTTCATTTCGTCTTTTTGTCCTGTGCCGTATGACTTAGCGAACGGCTGTGAGTGTAGAGTTTTCGATGTGTTGCACCTTAGTTTCCTGCCAGTAGTTGCGCACTCACCACTTTGAGACAACAGAATCATCTTAGTTCGCATTAAACTCGAGACTTTCCGGCAGAGACGCCAAGAGAATAATCACTGAGGATCCGGCGCGACGCGCTAGTAACCATTCTAACACTACTACTTGATGTAGCAGCATCGCAAGTGAATGAATCCTGCGACTGATTTGTTTTATAATTAAAGTGATTCATTTTATTGCAATTGGAAACAAACAAAAAATAAACTAGTAAGCTGCATTTGCTGCTGAACAGTGCCTCATACAACTAACACTGAACTCTGGTGTTCAGACTGGCACTAATCGGACACACAATGCTGTTTCAACTACAGCTCTTATTGTCTCTCTCCTCTAGCGGGCGATAATGAAAACGTAGCTACTGCCAAACATTTTTTTCTTTGAGTATAATTGTAATTGAAATGTAAATTGTTGTAACATGATATTAAATGTTTTTAAATTTTCAGGGTGTAGTGGCTCTTATGCAGCATGCCATTGTGGATGAATTAGCAGAGTTTCTTCAGCTGCCTTTGTATGAAGTCACATATTTGAGACATTCCATTGCAGCTGACAAAAAGCTTGGTCTCCATAAGAAGCAGGCTTTGGTCACTGTCCTGGAGGTGAGGTTCCTGGTGCAATTAGCTTTGCACAGTAGAAATAGATATCAGGTATGTGAGAGAGGTCGCCATGTTAGTGGTTCGTAGATTGTAGGTAATCGTCTTGAGTACAGACCAGTGACTTGAGTTTTTATCAGTATTATTGTACTTTCCTCGTTGGTGCCATACATCCTCCCACTGTCTACAAAGTTAGAGAAAAATTATACTCAATCATTTAGTGCAATTTGTTGATTGGCTACATCGCAGTGCGTGCAGCTCAATTCTAAGTCTATGTTGCATGTGAAGCCCCATTGCTACACCTTAGGTTATTTTTTTAGCATAATGGATTTCTTTGGGCCATCTTCCTGGTCGTGCACAGTTACTGCTCTCCTCACAATCCTTTCTATTCCCAGCCAGAGTGCTCTGCCGTCAAATTGTTGGCAACGAATGCGTGTGGGCCTCACTCTTTTTGGCTGCCAAACAATAAAGCGAAAAACTTGACTTCAGCATGCAGCAAAAGAGTAATCACAATGGTATCCTAGCTGCAAAGACTGATTAGTCAAACCTAAAAAAATTGATAGAAATCTCAGTTCACTTTTGGAGCCTATTCTGTCTGGGAATATCATCTATATTAAAGATGGATTAATTGAAGAAACAAGACTGAGAGCAATGGAAAATAACCAAACCGATCGGAATCTGAATAAAGTTGCGCATTTAATGCTGTTTAATAATACGTACAGCAAAAGTAAAAAATGTGAAGCAGTAGGAGCAACTTGCTATCAACGGTAGTGGAGCCTTTCATTTTCCAAGCTCAAAAGAAAAACTTCCAAAAATATTTGGCAGTATCTTTAGTATATTCATGGAACTTTTCTTTTAATTTGAATCTCGGATTTCCTGTCTTATCTTTTTTACTTTTAGCAGATGAATAATGATTTTATTGTCAATTCCCGTTACTTTCGGAGCTCAGGAGGTCAACATATGTGTAAGATTTTGCGCTACTCTTGGTTATGTTAGAAGCATTAATGTTTTATTAGCGGGACCCGTGTAAATTCCACGGTTGGTTAATGATCTCACTTTCTAAAAGGAAGCAATCCTAACCTTCGCTACTATAACTCACTTTAACCTACCCCATATATAGCGCCTATCTCTTATCCTTACGAACTGCGTTTAACCTCAAGTTTGCTGCATAGGTACAGGAGTTGAAGCATGGAGACGTGTCTCCCTAGAGGCCATCTTTCCCGTTACGCTGCTGTGTATCCAGTTTCGGCTTGTCTAATATTTTATTCGAAAACTGCTTAGACTCTGAGCCGCGGCAGGTATTCCGCTACAGCGAGGGCCACTTGCTCAGTTTCGAGTCTGTGAATTGCTATTTAATTTCAATTCGCAATTGTACATATTTCGAAATCAATGTCCCTTAATAGATTCAGCCATTGGCACTCGCACAGAAACATGTATTCCTAGAACGTGAAGCACTACCGTATATTCATACGCAGGAGGCCTAACGTAGCCCGTGTATGTCCGACACCATGTCACCGGTGGACCTCGCAGATGTTTTACCAGCAAAGTTTTCGCCCTTGTATTTCATAATCTACCATATAACGAAGACCGATGTGTATCTATCTTGTTTCGTTATTTATCTGTCCATTTTCTATCACGCTTTAAGAAAAGAAATAGGCGGAAATTAGCCCAGGTTGGAGGCATTGGTCGTCTTCTCAAGTTCCAATGAAAACTGATAACCAGAAAATAAGCCGCGTTGCAGATGATGGCAAACTTACACTATATCTGCACGGTGCATTCCCTGGTGCCCGGTAGACCGTGATAATTTCACGATTCCAGCTGAAAACGAATTGGTCGAACTTTGACGAGGTTCCAGTTGATAACAAACGTATCCTAATCAGCGTCAGTTGAAATTCAAACAATGAAGATATCGATGGCTTGTTTGATTTGAACGAGTATTACCTTCGCCCAACAGCGAATCTATGGCAAAGTATAGGGTGAAGGCTTGCAGAAGTTGAAATCCCAGCACTGAAGATCCTGTATCTAAAGCTTCTTTTTGCACTCTCATGCATTATGATTCTTAGTTTCTTCCTTCAGATTATTTCGTTGCACCAGTTATTCTTCTAACCTTAATTCAGTGGTCGATGAAACAGCTTTCGCGAAGCATCGGACCTATAGGCCATCCTACCATATCCTTGATACCAAATCGACTAGTTATAACTTTCAACTTTGCTGATTGCAATGAATTTGCTCCTGTCAGAGAAAACTTTTGATGTTCAGCAGTTGTGAAGCCGTAAATGCTCATCTCCAGATGCTTTTAGTTTAGCAATAACGAAGGATGAGTATGATCAATGAAGACGGTTCATCACAAATTCTTCGCTGTCATATTTTGACAGCGCGGGCTCTCTAGTATAAACATAAGACAGCATAAATATAGCAATCTCGCTCTTCGGAAGTATTTTTCTCATTGCTTTCTTCTATATTTACACGCCTTTGCTTACCTTTGTTTCTCATGGTCTGAAGATATTATTTAGGCTCATATTTTTAACATTTTCATTTTTCATCTGCAAATTTGATGATTTCAATTCAATAGCGACTTTATTTTATAAGTGAGATAGCTTTCCCACAAAATAAAAACACAACAGACTCAGCCCCCGTTTCCATTAATTGATTCATGTCCCCTAAAGCACTTTTTCTGTCAGCTTAAGTGTTTTTTTTTCAACATCGCTCGTTCACTTCAAAAATGCTTTAGAATGAAGTACAGTAGTTCTAGATACGAATTTTCCATATTTGGATCGTTATGCGACTTCAGCAACGTAAGTATTTCAAGATAAGAAAATACGTCGAAATGGAACTTAATATTTTGCTTCGAAACTAACTGAAAATTTCTTTAAGAGCAGGCGAAAAGAAGACATATTCTTATTGAGATATTATTGGCAAGTTAAATTTGCCCCTAGCTAATAGTGAAAAGCGTAGCATACAAACACAGGGAATGGACGTACGGACGGATGGAGCCTCACGCAGAATTATAATATAAATGATCAAATTAAAGGTAAATTCAACTTAGACCACACCCTCACCTGGGAAACCCAAATGCACTGGTTCGTGCTGCGGGTATAGGCCCACTGGCCCCAGATGAGTAAGTGTAGTTGCAGTCGACCTCGGGTCAGCAACCACTATGGCGCCAATTTGCCGGAAGGAACAAATGACCCGAGACCCCCACCCCCTCATTTCTGAGGAAGGCAGTTCTGCCACGGCGCCGTGCATGCCCACACAACTGCCGAGTCAGCTCACCAAGATCTGGAAAGAGCTCGCTGCCTGGCTATGATCGAACGTGCGAGCGATTCAAGGTGTTAGAGCTGAGAACGGAAGTATGCTGCTACCGTGGCACTGTGTTCGGCACAGTATGAACGAGTGAGGTCGAAGCGTACTACGCGAGAAATGGCTCCAGTCATCACAACGCCACTTCTCTGTGTATTAAATTGGCCTCTAAGCACAGAAGTGCCACAGAATTGGAAATTCGTCCACGTGACTTCAGTTCATAAGAAGGGAGATAAGAAAATCCCAGTCAACTTTATTTCAGTCGTTGGCAGTACCATCGGATACCTCAGGAGGAAGCGCATCACTGACCACCTCAGGATGCAACAACGCACATCTGACAATCAGCACTGCTTCCGAGATACGAGAACTTCGTTTTGAAAATTACGGAATGTGTGGACCTCATTTGTCTTGTCATCCTCAAGACATTTGGTAAAGTCTCCCAACAATGGCTAATTGAAATACTGGAAGCGCCATGGAGACTATTCATGCTGGATCCAGTCATGGCTCACTGGTCGATGGCAGTGAGTAAAGCTACAAAGAGAGACGAGCGAGTGGACGCCGGTCTCATCTGGGGTTCCACGAGGTAGCGTGTATGGTCCACTGCTGTTCACGATTTACATCAATGATCTTGACATCCGCAGTAAAATCAACAAAAATATGCAGATGACACCAAGCAGTTTTACCCTGCCAGGGATAGAATTGAGCTCCAACAAGAATGTTGACAAATGTATTGCACATAGGGCCGGAGCCGGAGAACCACTCAGCCCAATTAGAAATGAACGGGCTAAAATTAACAGCTGTCGCCCAACAACATAGCTTGAGAATAATTTTTACTAACAAACTACAGTACAGTCGACAAGTTGATAAGAGTGTGAAACTGGCACGCAGAGTACTGGGATTGATTACTAGGAATCTGGAATCCAAATCCTAGTACATAATCATTCCTTTGTATAAAGCACTATTGCCCCCTCATTTACAATTTGCTGATCAATTTTCGTCGCCACATCTATGTAACGTTGGGAAGAATCCAACGCTGAGAAACAAAATTGATACCTCTGCTTCAGAACAAACCATAAGAGTGTCACAGGATATGGAACTCGTCTCTCTCGAGCGAAGCGACTCATTGAATGTGTCAGTTAGTTGCCTCCTGAGCACGTCGTTGAAGCCATTCAAGTACTTGAATGGCTTCAACGCCGTGCATCAACGGGAATTTTTGGCAGACGTTAATGATCACCTGCTGCCCTGAGGTGTATATTCTGGCGGGCCCTCCTCCCTGCCACAATATATTTGGGCCTCACACAACCAAGGGTCCTGAGTGCCTTTTCCGCAAGAGATGTTGCCGCTTGCCGCAGTTCGTGCTTACGAGGTTAGTTTTGTATAGTTAGGTAGGCTCTCAATACTTCCCCTTCTGTTTCGGGAAGTGGGCTGTCGATCGAGGTTGCCGACCTATTCCCGCTAAACTTCTACTTTCTTGTATTTCGTTTCCTTCTCCTGTGTGGCGTAGCATAGCCTAAGCGTTCAGCCGTGCCCCGGGGTTAGAGATGCTCAACTTGCGCCTTTTTCCTGTCTGTAACGCACTGACCACTCTGAGACCAACCGGCGGAAAAGCCGAGATAAAAATCATTGACAATTTAAAACGCGCCCTAGTGGCGCACCACAGGAATAGTTCGGCGCGATATAGACGTGTCCCTGATGCGCTGGTAACACTTCTACTACTGCTACTACTTCTGCTACTACTACTACTACGACTACTTCTATTGCTGCTGCTGCTACCACCACTGCCGCCGCCGCCACCACCACCACCACCGGATGGCCTGTTAAACAATGGCCAAAAATTTGAAGATAAAGAATGGAGAACTGCTCTAAGCCGGTAGCTTTTCCACTACTTCCTAGTGAATATTTGGAATAGACTCCCCTCTAAAAGTATTGGTACAAAAACAGGCAATACGTTTGTTACCGCGCTTCTTGAAACGCGCAGTGAAGAACAAGACCAATCAACATTTAAGAATTACCGGCGTGAGACACACTTCTGTCTAAAAGCTATTTATTTCTCAATATAGCGAATGTGCCATTAGCTTAGTTACACTTTGACCAGTGGTGATGTGCCAGACCCAGTGTGACCCCCTCTTTGTGCTCCTGCTGTCTTTTGGTTCATAATTCCCCTTCTTTATGAGCCATGCAGTTCCCCTTTGCAGTATAATTAATTATGACAAAATTAAGTTGCCTTTCCTTTCGTACTAAAATAACGCTCAATTCTCATGGCTTTGAGATATAATAGTTACCGGTATGCAAGACTGACAGTTGGGCCTATGGGATTTCTGGGTTTTGTGCCCACTTTGCTTCCTTTTTGATTTCGAAGGCTACTACTTAAAGCCACGTTTCTGCCAGCATATTACGTGTCCCTTCCTTTTGCTCTCTTGTCTCTTGAAACGCCATAGTTGTGACTACGGAGGCTTGAACAACTTGTATAAT
>LQNS02276882.1:72708-85281 GCA_001587735.2 Parhyale hawaiensis
CTCTACATCCTACTAACATAATGGCAATAGCTCATAGAGGGCCGGGGTGTAAGTCCCGGTGTCTCTTTGGGAATGGGCCTTTTGGTTCGTCTACTGCCGCCTATCTAATCTAATCTAAACATCGATATCGTTCAGACCCTCTCCAGTGCTCTGACACTGGTACTTCCTACGCTTGCGTAAATGGTTAGTTACCCTGATGGTGGTTACCCATTATGTTGAGGGGATTGATGGGACCTGTCTAACCTCCCTCAGGGCCTAACTCGTTTTTTCTTGGGGCAGGAAAATTTCTTACCGCGTGTAACCGGAGAGCCTTGGTCTCTCCGCTGTTCTTTACACAATGCCCGAGGTACTGTATATCTTATACATTCTTTTGTTCACGGATAGTCAACTCTTGCTGAACAAACGAGGTACCTCCCCAGGCCTTCGACGTCTGGCATCTTCGGAGATGGAAGTTTTCGGAGAGCTTTCACAGACCTCCTCTCCTACCACTTCTCCCTAGCGAGTTCTTTTCAGCGTCTATTATTGTCTATGCCACATAGTAAAATATATAGACCTCTCTTATTGCCGAATCTTGGGGACTCCGTAACATCTCTCCTTCTCTTTCTTTCCAGAAAGCTGGAAGTTCCTCCCGCTCTCCAAAATCCAGAGAGCTTCTCTTAGCTTTACGGAGAGCTTTGCGGAGCCCTTTCGGAGAGCTTTGCGGAGATCTTTACTGAGAGACTTCTGGAGAGCTTTGTGGAGACCCTTTTGGAGAGCTTTGCGGAGACCCTTCCGGAGAGCTTTGCGGAGAGACAAATGGAGAGCTTGGCAGAGACCCTTCCAGAGAGCTTTGCGGAGACCCGGAGAGCTTTGCGGAGACCCTTCCGGAGAGCTTTGCGGAGACCCTTCCAGAGAGCTTTGCGGAGACCCTTCCAGAGAGCTTTGTGGAGACCCTTCCGGAGAGCTTTGTGGAGACCCTTCTGGAGAGCTTTGCGGAGACCCTTCCGGAGAGCTTTGCGGAGGCCTTTCCGGAGAGCTAGCATCACCCATGAAAATTTCATGGTCTGGCGGGGCCTTTCAGGTTGGATCCCTGGAAATTCTACACTAATGAACAAATATCAAGTTTTATAGTATGCTAAACTGCCCGTAACCCGTTTGATCGTTGTCACCATTTTTTTCCTTTTGCGAAAGTCAAGTGTTATTTAGCTGGTCATAGACAATGCGCTATTTGTCCTCGTTCACTCCTGGTCATGTGGGTCACCGTCACCAGGTCATTTGCTTTGGAAGCCGTATTCAGCACTGCCTGTGCGCAAGGAAAATATATATGTGACGTACCATGCAATTGTATTGCCCGTATCACCTTCAAATTTAGCGTGCACGTTCATGCAACCGTGCTCAAATTCATCTTCCGTATCATGGATACAACCAAACTATATTATATTCTAATTTCCCGCTATCTGTTGCTGATGAAGAGCGTAATACGCGAATGCAGGACCAATGCTATTAATATAATAGATTTACATTGCAGCCAGATTTCGACACTTGAGGTTCAACTATCGGTTGGTATTCTGGTTACGGTGCGCCCTGAGCATTTCCAGTGAATTCTTTTGACTGAACTATATTTTCTCAGTGCTGCTCAACGTTTGACCAATTCTAAGCTGATATCCGCACCTTATCTTGCTCTCGTAAAACTCTTGGCTGTACAACTTACGTTTCATAATGTAGGATCAGGCCTACTGGGTTGAGACCTATTTTACAGCAAAACCAATACTGGGAATCGTAACAAGAGAAAACTTAATCATAAAATTACTGCCGTTAGTTTTGAAGGCTGGGCCCTCTAATATTGTAAATACCCACCAAAAAGTGTTACAGATACCAATAAGAGATTTTATGTACTTAATTTCAGTTTCAATATTTTGTACTGATACAACGTCCATTGATGCCGTTCTGTGTGTTGTTCGTGGATGATTCTTAACCACCCAAGTGTGCGTTTCATCATCAGCGGCTTCACACCCAGTGATGTACCACTGATTGAAAAGAACTCGTACTTAACGAATTTAGCCTTAACTAGGTCTTCAGGACTTCTGTATTTCTTGTCTACTTTGCTTTCTTCCATTTTCATAATCCTATTGATGCTTTGTTCTGATCTTTCTCTCCCTCCCAACTTGCTGTTCCTTGTTTCCATGTGCACTCACTGATTCATTGTTCACTTATTGCTACAGGAATATGTTGAATTTTTTTTATCCTGTAGTTACTTGCTTTTTTTGTGGCTAGATCTCTCTGCTTCATACTATGTAGCTTTCTATTCCCATGAAAAGGAGGAAAAATAATTTTAAGAATGCAACACTGTGCATAATATAGAGTTATGGTTTGATACATTTTCACAGCCCCTCAGGGAGCATAGGATGGGCCACAGGCCATAGGGTTAAGTTAGTTATGTCGCCCATCGTATGTTACATATATGGCCCGACAACCCCATGGGGCTCGTCTGGGTTACCTCAACCATTACCTAGGTCTTCGTGCCCACTTTGCTTCCTTCCCGATGTCATACTCGTACTTGCTCATGCTTTGATTTGTTCTTCCTCTTCTTTCCCGACTTTCTGTTCCCATGCGCGTTGATCCTGTGTGGGAACACCTTCGTGCATAGGTTCTTCGTTTCTATCGACATACTATCTATATGTCCCTTGCTCTTTCCTCTTTGATATCGTTCCATTCAGAAACGGAGGCTTAATCTTTATCTTTCTGACTATAACTAAAGGCTAACTGTATATTTCCACAGCTGCATGCAATTAGCCAGGCGGAGAGGCTGCTCAGCCACACTACTTGCAGTGTTGAAGACTTCACTTACCTGGCAGAGGCAGCAGGGCACGTGCGCTCTCTTACCGTCACCGGTTCATGGAAACAATATCGGTTAGTAAAAGCAAGCTTCATATGCTGTTTATTGTGAAGAAATAAAAAAAGCAAACACCGCTGCAATACGTACTCTACCACATTGTCCTGTTTCTGAATGAAACTTCATCATTCTTTCGAAATAGATATTCCAAAAATGTAACCGTGTATTACATGTGAAACTCGTGGTTCCTTCATGCTCCTAAAGAATGTAACGCCACTTTCTTTTTACTCATACGCTTTTAAATAAATTTGAGCATTTCGTAACTCTTTACTGAGCGATTGATAAATGCCCAATATCGCCAACTACCGACCTATTACGCTGACGCCCATTTTGTCGATTGTGTTCGAGAAATTGTGGCCTGTAATCGTGGTCGTTTTGCTGCCTGAGGCTATGGGTTTGCTACCTGCTGGTCAGTTTGTGTTCAGAACTGGTTTGGGTTGCTGTGACGCATTGTTGTCGGTGTCACACCATTTACAATCTGCGCTAGATTGTAGGTCTGAGACACGCCTTGTACAGTTGGTGAATTTAGCGTGACGTTTGGCAGAGTTAACCACAGAGGTCTACTGTACAAGTTGGAGTCGTTTGTTGTGGGTGGTAGGGTTCTGTCAGTCATTCGTAACTTTACTTCTGAACGAACGCAGAGTGTGTCTGTTGACAGATTTTTGAGTGCCTCAGTCACGGTTGAGTATGGCGTCCACCGTCCACGTTGCGTATTTGGCCCGCTGGTGTTCTTTCTGTATACTAGTTGCATGCTCTTTTCGGTAGAGAACACGATGATTAACTATGCTGACGATTCCACTTTGATAGCAATGATACCTACTCCCAGCATGCGTAATGATGTCACCCAGTCTCTGAATTGGGACCTGTCGCGCATTAGTGCATTGTGCTCGGCCTGGAGTATGAAGCTGAATGCCAGTAAGACCAAGTCTATGACTGTCAGTTAGTCTCGGACACTTTAACCGCAGCATCCACATATGAAGATAGATGATACTTTCTTCAGATGTCTATTGTCAAACCAGCGGAAGCAGTCCTTTAGGGTGGGGCTGAATTGAACGCAGCCGTGCCAAATCTAATCTATCAACTGATGCACTTCGGGTATTCGAATATAAATATAATTTTATCGATTGAGACAAGTTATACCACGCGCTTAGTGAGATTTGGCAAAGTTGTTTTGCGTTCTTAGCCACACATATCGGACTACTTACGCTGGTTTGACTATAGCTCCTTGGAGATTCTCGGTGTTGTCTTTGGTGAGAAGCTTACTTTTGAGCCGCAAATTAGGCGACTGGCGTCAGGTGCTTCCAGTAAGATTGGGCTTTTGCGTCAGGTAAATTCTGTGCTTGGTGAGAAAGAGGTATCCCGCAGATGCTTTCATGCTTTTTTGCTGCCTATGTTGGAGTATAGTAAAGTGGTATAAAAAAGTAATTACCCACATTAGGGGTCAAAAATGAACACCCTCTCTTACAGTAAAAAATCCTAGATCATTTTTTAGCCCTAATTCATTTTAAGCCCACTTTACTACAGTTGACTATGTTACCTCTGATTATGCAAATAAAATTTTTTACTCACTTTTCAAGATAGACTAAGTGTCAAACATTTAAAATGTTAATAGTAAGTTAGTGCAAAGGTATGTTGCAATTAGAAAAACAATTAGAGTAAAATATAATGGAACCATTTCCAACGTTTTGGCAATATTTGCTTATCACACGGGGTTGTGCTCTTACGTCAGATTATGCAACATCACTCTCTAGTCAACATGGGCAAAATAGCGGTCTAACCAGTGAAGAAAAGATTAAAGTGACCTCGTTACTGGCTTCTGGTAAGACAACACGCGAAGTTTCCAAGGAATTGCACCGTGATCACTGAACAATTAAAGCTTATGCAATGGAAGGTAAGGTCAACCGGAAAACTCCGGAAAGAGCATCTACGCGGAAATTGACTGCTCGGGATATGCGACATGTGAAGGTTTCTATGGATAGAAAGCAACTTTCTACAAGTAAGGCGATATTTGAAGATGCTGGAGCCCCAATACTAAGAAGAAAAACAAGATGTGAAATTCTGCAGAAGCTAGGGAAAGTGAAAAGGGCAATTAAACGACCACTTCTAACCAAAACTCACGAAGAAAATAGGGTCAAATGGGCTGGAGAGAACATGAAAACTAATTTCTCCAATGCCACCTTTACTGATGAATACTGAGTCACTCTTGATGGTCCAGATGGATGGGTCCTCCATGACCGACCTCAACAGACTCGACTTAAGCGTCAACAAGGTGGTGGAGGTGCAATGTTTTGGGCCGGGATAGTAGGTGACACCCTTATTGGTCCATTTGAAGGGGTAGAAGGAGTTAAACTGAATGCAGAAAGGTACTGCCAGTTTCTTGAAGCCAACTTGATCCCATGGCTTTATGAGCAGACTATCGCACGCAGATCCAAATTGGTATTTCAGCACAATAACGCTCCCTCACACCGAGCACGGTACACTGCTAACTGGCTTACAGATGGAGGATTTAAATTAAAAAGGATTATGACCTGGCCAGCGAATAGCCCCGATTTAAATCCCATTGAGAACCTCTGGGCAATGATCAAAAAGAAGGTCTTGAAGGTGGTCGGCAGTTTTCGAGCAAAGTAAGACTGTGGAATGCAGTAAAACAGCTGCAGATTCTATTCCACCATCTGAAATATCAAACCTGACAAAGCCTGTTGATAATTGCTTTATAAAAATTATGAAAAATTGAGGTTGTGATGTTCAAAATTAATTTATGTTTACCACTACTGAACCCTTATTTCAGTGTTCATTGAATTGTTTTGGTTATAATTTCTTGTTTTTGGACGTTTAATAAAATTCCTATTCACTTGTATTTATTTTTTCTTCATGATGTTTTATAAACTTGTTTCGTAATCTGAGGTAACAGTAAATAAAACCCGTAAATAAGCAAATTGTATGATGACTTAGCAAATGGCTAAATATTTATTTTGCAAGTGCTGTGTATATTTGTAACATAGCCATACATTTAGTTAATATTGATGTTTCAAAGTTAGACACCTATCTTGAAAAATAAAGTAGAAAAGTTGCATTTGCATAATAAATGGTAACATACTGTATATTGCTCACCGGTCTGGGCTTCAGCTGCTGATAGTCACTTGCATCTGCTAGACAGACTTGTTAGGTCAACCTGTAGGCTGTGCGCAGAATCTGTCCCCTAGAAGAGGGGTAGCCGGACTTGGTATGTTTTATAAGGTGAACGACAATGAGAGCTATTGGAGACCAGCGTTCCTCAGAGTGCTGTCCCTGCCCACAAAGTCTTTAGGTGGATTACATGTCCTGCGGTTGAAGCGCACTCTTTTTCACTTTGGAGAATGTTAGATGCCGAACTCGTCAGTTCAGTCGGTGCTTCTTGCCCTGGTCCGTTTCGGTTTGGAATACATTGCCAGCATTGGCTTTTGGTCGTGTTGGACTACTATCAGCTGTTAGTGGCCTTCTGTTAGATTTTTCTTAAGCAGGTTTTCGGGCTTCCCGGTGTTGCATAATGCAAAACTAGAGCACTCAGCGAGCACATACCTCTGGCAAGCTAGGCAACGTTAATAAAAAATTTAATTTGGTTTTGAAATTAGGGTCTACTTCTTATCAGTACCAAAATCTGTTCGTTTCTGCTTTTTGACTGTAATAACTGCTTCTGTAATTTTATTGAAGATCCGTTCATAAGTTTTCGAGTTGTGATGCTGACAAACGTTAGTCAAGCTGACAGACCAACCTATCACCAAAATTTGATCATAAATGTCTCTGAACATTTCTAGCAGTTATTTTGCTAACAAGCAATAAATTGAACACAGAGCCAAACTAGAGCACTCTGAGAGCGCACACCTCCGCCAAGCGAGGCAACGGTAGCAAAAAATTCAAATTGGCTCTGAAACCATAGTTTTCGTTCTATAAACTCCAAAATCTAATCATTTGTGTCTTTTGATAGTAATAACAGCTTCTGAAATTTTCTTGAAGATCCGTTCATAACTTTTTGAGTTATACTGTTAACATACGTTATGACAAACATGAGTCAAACCTACAAACGAACCAACCGATCTGCACCAAAATTTAATCAAGATGTGATATTTTTTCAGTTATTTTGCTATTAAGCATAAGATTAAAAACAGTGACAAATGAACGAACAAACGTATCATTACCAACAATTTGGTGATTTACTGTTTGTTATATACCTAACAATTCGTGTTAATTTCATAAAAATCCATCCTTAACTTTTTGAGTTATGGCATTGGGAAAAATGAGGCAGACAAACAAACGGATGGACATATCTTCACCAAAAGTTAATCATCTGTTCCTCCTAACATACATAACAATCCCTGTAAATTTCGTCCAAATCGCTTCATAACATTTTGAGTTATCTTGGTGACAGACAGAAAAACACGACGGAAACATAACCTCCTTGGCGGAGATAACAAGTGAATGAACAGCCGATCATCAAAGAAATTTGGTCGTTCACTCTTTGTGATATACATTTAGCAAGGAAATTATTCCTACACCCTCTACTTTTCAATAACTTGAATACTATTGTTTATACAGGCCTAAGTGTTTTACGCAATAAAAATTACGTAGCAGGAAATATCAAACACAATTTACAGATCCATTGGGCATGTTTTAATACCCCAACAAGTAGAGGCCCGTTTACACTAGCGGACAGTGTTGCCCAACTCGCAAAACCACCGACAGAGTCCAAAAGCTTGGGAGCATTCACACGACAGCAAGCCACGTTTTGTTGTGTGAGTCCGCTGTCTGATACTCCCAGAACTGCCGTTATTTGCTGATGAACTGATGTTTAACACAAATAGCAAAGATGATGTTATAGAGTTGCAATAGATCCGTAACGTGCAGCGTATATCTAACTGTACTATGTTTATTCATTAATATGTGTAAATCTCTTCACTCTCTGCCATCAATGGCATAAAAATGTTTCACCATATACCGTACACTGCGCACCGTAGCTATACAAGGTGTCTACGAGGTAATTGAGGTGCTTGAAAGTAATAGAATGAGCAAAGTGCTTGAAAAGTAATTGAACTCAGGGTGAGGTGCTTGAAAATTGAAGTGGATTCCATTGAAATATAATGTTTTATACTGTAGTTTCTGCAGGGCATAGGGGATTGTTCCTTTTGGCTTTGAGGGAGCTTGACATTCCCTCTGCCCATACGGTAGTGAACGAATCTACCTAGTTTGGGTTCTTGATTAAAGGTCGCTTTTTATATATGTTATTATTGGAAATAGACCGTGCGTGGCAAGTGATAGACATTCCTGACAAGAGTAATTTTTCCTGTTCATTTCACTGTCGACTTACGTTTGACTTTTTTTAGCTAATTACTTACCTATTAATAATGCCGGGTAAAAATCAGTTCCAACTTAAATGGTGTGTCACGCCAGATTTCCGTGTTGGCTCTGTCCTGGGACAGATAAATATTTGGCACAGTGTTGGGCGCTAATGCCTCCGAGGGTGATGCGCCGTATCCTAACGTAGTGGCACATTGTTCTGTCTGCGCAAAGGACTTCAGGATAGATAATGCTGGTGTTGCCAATGTTCGGTGCCACGCAAAGGGAAAGGGGCATATCGGTGCAGTCCAACTGCAAGCAAGAGTCAAACAGCCCAAAGTTCGAGCCACGATGTGTGAAAAGTTGACAGGCTACCTCCACTGCTGTCACCTCCGCGGGTACTGTCTCCACGGCTTCTAGCAAGGAGTCAGCCTCTTCTGTACATTCACGATCAACAACTAAGAGACTCCATTGTGCAGTCTGAAATCTTCCAGTGTTTGCAAGTAGTTGACACTCGTGTCCCAGTGTTTTTTGCTGATCTCAATGGGGACATCTATTGAGTCATGTTTCCTGCTCCTGAAATCGCAAGGGGTAGTAAAATGTCGATAAGATTGGATATGTGCTGACGTATGAACTTGGAGAATATTACCGTGAAAAAGCAACCGATAGCTACTCTGTTTTCTGCTGAACAGTGTGTTGTAATGTTTGATGAATCACTAAATAAAGTACTGGTATCTGCAAAGTGTCAGATGGACCTCCATCTGCGGTACATCAATGGCAAAAATGGTGGAAACCAAGTATATCTCATCTGCATTTCTGAGGCATCCGACTGCCGTTAACTTATTGAAAGGTCTCCAAGACTGCTTACTAAAGACAGGGAACCTGACGAAAGTTCTCTAGCTAAGCGCGGATGGTCCATCTGAGAATTGGGAAATGTTCATTCTTCTGCACAACGAACTTTCAGAAACGCCCTACCAATTGTTAGATTTAGGCTCCTGTAGAGTTGGTACCATTCATAACGCCTTCAAGATTGCATTCAAGAAGAGTAATTGGCCAACTGGATGTGTTTTTGCGCTCCTGGAACTACGTGTTCTAGGACTATCTTGCGTGACTAGCCAATTACGCAAGAGGAACAGTTTCGTCAACCTTTCCTCTGAAGTTTGTGAGAGTTTGGTAATTGGAGAACCAATGAGTGGCTAATAAGATTCTTGTTCTTATTCCACACCTGCAGGCATCTGTGAACCCAATAGAATCGGAACAACTTTTGACTACACGAGTTTTGCAACTGTGATCGCTGAGTGGACGAACGTCCCTTACTTTCAGGCGAACTCGACCCATTCCTCCCCGAATTCCAGGCCAATAGTCCTATGGCTCCATTTCTCTACGAGCAGATGCAGGCAATTCTGAGAAAACCACTTGCCTGAGTTGTCAAGAAAGATCTTGTGGCATCTGCTGAGACAGGAATCAAACTTTTGGAGATAGATGTAGGAAGAGTGCCAACCTGTTGCCTGCACATGACGTTGAGATTGGTTTTGGGGCAATGCGAGCCCTGTATGGAAGTTCTGAGACTCGGCCAGATCGCAGTACTGTGAAGACTTTCACACCCGACAGAGTATCCTCAAGTATTGTTGCAGAAATAAGGGAGAAAAGTCCGTATAAGTTCAGCCTAACAAGAGGCATCAGTTCGTTGGACCCGTTCATCATCGCGTCACGTCCCTAGGTATGCAGAGAGCGATTCAGAGTGATGTGTGAAAAGCTGATCGATGCTGGTCGGTTGACGGCGACCCGTGCGGATGTTATCAAACGACTTGTGGAGCGATTTGACAGCAACATCGTCTTGTGGATCGAGCAAGCAATTTTTCAAAGCACGTCCTTGAAGGTGACCACGACAGGAATCAGGACCACCTTGACCTGTTCTACCACAGTGCCCTTGGATCCAAACAGCAGAATAATGTTAACTACTTTCTATTAAGATTATTCTGCTGTTCTGCTGTTCTTAATTACTTTCTATTGAGATTATTCTGCTGTTGTCCTATGGGAATGCAGAGGTGGAGAGAGGATTGTCTGTAAACAAACATTTGTAGCATGAAAAATCACTCATAGCCTAAAGACTGTTCCACCAGGCAATCAGGCAAGAGAAGTGCATCCCCAACCATCATTACCTCCGCCAAGGAGGTTATGTTTTCGTCGTGTTTGTCTGTCTTTTTGTTTGTCACCAAGTTAACTCAAAAAGTTATGAATCGATTTGGAGGAAATTTACAGGGATTGTTAGGTATGATTGGAGGAACAGATGATTAGCTTTTGGTGAAGATATGTTGATCCGTTTGTTTGTTTGCCTCATTTTTCTCAATGCAATAACTCAAAAAGTTATGGATGGATTTTGATGAAATTAACATTAGTAGTTAGGTATATAACATAGAGTGAATGACAAAATTTTGGTAATGATCCGTTTGTTCGTTCGTATGTCACTGTTTTTAGTTTTATGCTTGTTAGCACAATAATTCAAAAAATAATGAATGGATCTTTATGAAATTAATGGGGTTTGTTAGTAATGTTGAAAGACATAAGTGATCAAATTTTGGTGCAGATCGGTTGTTCGTTTGTATGTTTGACTCATGTTTGTCAAAACGTTTGTTAGCAGTATAACTCAGAAAGTTATGAACGGATCTTCAAGAAAATTGCACAAGCTGTTATTTCTATCAAAAGACACAAAGGATTAGACTTTGGAGTTTATATAAAGAAAATTATAGTTTCAGAGCCAATTTGAATTTTTTTGCTACCGTTGCCTCGTTTGGCGGAGGTATGCGCTCTCAGAGTGCTCTAGTTACTATTATTCTTAGAATTATTATTTTACCACCCCAGACGCACTCCAAACATCATGATTGATCATAAGATGCTGACTGCTAGTAAATTGAGGCGTGTATTACTACAACATCTGAAAGACAAGAAAACGCTGAAGAACAAATTCGTAGAATTCGTGAGAGAGTAAGCACTCGGATGTTCCGGAGCTGAAAGCAAAGCGGCAGAAGCTTGTTGCAGAACGCAGTAAGCTATAAGCCTCATTGATGACGAGTTGAGCTTGAGCCAGATGATAAATAAAGCAATTTAGTGATCTAACTTGCTACTAGTCTCAGCTGCTGTGTCACGCGTAACGTGTTTGTGCTGCAGCAGCATCCCTGCTAAATTTTGCTGTCTCATTTTCTGCTAGCTTCGACAGGCAAGTAATACTAGATATAATGTTATATTTTGTTTCTGTCATTTTTATAATTGTCAAGCATGGTTAGAATTTGAACTCTTTTGTTCAAGTGTTTATATCATTATTATAGTGTGTATAAAGTAAGGCATCAGTTAAGTCAGATCATATTTTGTATGGAAGTTATCTAAACATTTTTCTCACCTCCAGCTCACTTGACACCGTAGAGGACTTAGCCCAGAGGATCCTACTGCCCTTTACATCTGATCCACTTTACGAGTGGGAATTCTTATTACCGCTACAATTTCACTCAGTCTGATTACTTCTACTGTATAAGCGTTTAAAATGGGGGCATAGGGATTAATCTCTGTTCTTTTTTGAAAAATTTTCACGATCGTCCGCCAGGCCGCTGCCAGACGTAACAGCGCTCCGCCAAGCCGAGCGGTGGTCAGTCGAGCCAGCGCAGCCCTCAGCCAGGTGGCGCGGTAGCCAGTCAGCCGGCTGGCGTCTACCTCGGGGGTTGAGCTGGCTCATCTCTCCATGCCTACTTATGAAGTCGGCTTGCGCAGGTTCTCTTGTATCTGCCTCCTCTGACTTCACGTCTAGCATCGACACCATTACTCCCTGCGAGCTTTGCCTCGTACCTATATATGCCCTTTGGTAATATAAATAAAAGATATGTTAAATTGATCTTACATAAAACTTAAAAAAAACTTTGAAAAACTTTCAAAAAAACTCAGATACTTGAAAAAAATTAGAAAAGAAATTCTACCTGCAATGTACAAGGGAACACACCCCATTGCCTTTGGCTGTCCTCTCCCGTTACCGTCTTAGAGGTCTAAGACAACAGGGGCAGAGATATATGGAAAAAAAAACTTTCAAGAAAAAACAACTTCTACCTGCAAAGTAAAAGGAAATAGACCCCATTGCCGTTGGCTCTCACCCGTTACCCGTCTTAGATGTCTAAGACAGCAGGGTAAGCTATATATGCTATATATGCCATCCTAGACCGGCTAGGAGACCACAACATGATTGAATTTACGCTCAAAACTGGCAATGGATTCACCGCTAATGAGTGTCATCTCAAGCTGCCAGACTATCGACGAGCGAATTTTCAAGAAATGGCTACTGAAATAGAAACAACTGACTTCGAAACCCCGATGAGAGACGCCAGTGTAGAACAATGCTCATATCTTTT
>LQNS02276882.1:192620-204604 GCA_001587735.2 Parhyale hawaiensis
AAGGCGGTGCACTTCAGAGGATCTGAAAGCAAAACCAGAGAACCTCGGCTCGGGATCACATGCTAAAGGAATGCGCACCCGGTCCCGGCTCTGCTTCCCATCAAAGTAGCGCAACAAACATGAGTCAAACATACAAACGAACAAACCGATCTGCACCAAAATTTGATCATTTATGTCTTTTAACATTACTAACAACCCCTATAAATTTCATAAAGATTCATTCATTACTTTTTGAGTTATTGTGCTAACAATCATAAAATTAAAAATAGTGACAAACGAATGAACGAACAAACGTATCATTACCAAAATTTGGTCATTTACTCTTTGTTATATACCTAACAACACATGTCAATTTCATTAAATCCGTCCATAACTTTTTGAGTTATGGCATCGAGAAAAATGAGGCAGACAAACAAACAAACGGATGGACATATCTTCACCAAAAGTTAATAATCTGTTCCTCCTAACATACCTAACAATTCCTGTAAATTTCATCCAAATCGGTTCATAACTTTTTGAGTTATCTTGGTGACAGACAGACAGACAAACAAACAGACAGACAGACAAACACGACTAAAACATAATCTCCTTGGCGGAGGTAATGAACTGTAAGTTTTCTGCTGTTGTTTCGCTTTGGTTGAAATATTTGATAGTAACATTACAAAAAGCGTAGAAGTAATCTCTTCTATTATAATTTATGTCAGTCCAGAGGTTCTACTTTTCGTTCTTCGAATTCAAATGATTTCTTGCGTGTTAACAACACACAGGTCCCGTAAATCATATGATTTTTTATTACCTTCAATTTTTGTAAAATTGTTCTTTGAAGGAACGGCTTCTTTTGAAATTTGTGAAAAACATACATATGTTTTTTTTTTGCTACCTTCCATTTTATAAGATTACTAGAGTGCCAGCGATGTCAGAAATCACAGCGAAGAATTTGTGTTGATCCTGCTTCATTAACCAGGCTTTCCTTCATACAATTGCCAACTTTGAAGTCCATGCAGATGAGGGTTCACGGCTACCTAATAACTGAGCATCGACACTCTTATTTATATTTACGACGTTGCAAAAATAGTTACCTCTGCAGGCAGTTCAGCAACACTCAAAATTATTCGATTTGGTATCATAGATACCCGAGTCATCATACTTGTCTCATAGTTTTTTGGTTATTAAAAGCTATTTCATCGACAATTGCATCAAAGTTGGAAGAATAACTGATGCAAAAAGTTTATCTGTGGGAGGAAACTAAGACTCAAGATGCATGAGAGTGCTAATGGAAACTTCAGATATCTTCAGAGCTGAGATTTCAACTTCGGTAATGCAAGAAGTGCATTCACACATAAGGTTGCCCTATACTTTCCCATAGATTCGATATACCTATGAGAAAGTAATATGTACCTACTCGGACAAATTGAACTAAGCCTTTGATATCTTTATCGTTTGAATTACAACTGTCGCTGACTAAAATACGTTTGCCATCATCTGCAACCTGGCCTATATTCTACCAATCAGTTTTCAATGAAGCTTGACAGGATGACCATACACAGGCTAATTTCCGCTTATCTGTTTTGTTGAAGCGTGACAGAAAATGGCTAAATACATAAACAGATATATAAACAAACAAACAAGCGGATAAATACACATCGGTCTTTATTCTATTGTAGATTATTAGAGGGAAGGTATTTTTTTTAATAACTTACATTACCTATATATATGATTTTTATCATCTACCATTTCTAGTAGATCACGAGACTGCCCGTGACCCGTTGGGCAAATATTATCATCTTTTTTGCTTCTCAAAAGAATATTCAACACTCGGCCGGTAAGAAAGGATAAATATATGACGAGTTCTGGTTGTATTTCCCCTATTGCTTGTACATTAAACGCAAATGTTTATGCAGACGAGTTCAGGCGGATCCCCCATTATACCACCATTGATCTAGTCTCATTAATTATTCAACAGTCGAACTTCTACCTATCTGATAGTGAAGATTCTGTGCACGGTGACACACAAATAAACACGCTATTTGACCGTCCACTCCTGGTCGTACGGATATCATCTCAAAGCGCAGGATTCGTTGTAAACCAGCAAGTAAAATAAATAAGAAAGCAAAGCAAACAAAGTCCACAGAATTGTAGTATTATTATTAAATAGCACCAGACTAATAACGTGGGAACGGAGAAACTCCATGAGGTTGACAAACCCCTACACAACCAGCCCGGCGAGCGAAGGAAAAAAAAAAGAAAGAGAGAGAAGATCTGAGATCACAAAATATCTCTGCGTACAGATCGCTTAAAGCTGCCATTACCCGCACCAGCAAAGACAGAGCCATCAAGACCATGGAAAAACGAACGAGAATACTGGCCCGTATGCCATCATAAAGGTTCTAAGGCAAACTCAGGAAAGCAGACCGCACCAACTCTGCGACGATGTGCCAGATCACAAGGCACGACACCATTAAGCATGAACGCACATCGACGAACCACTTCATCAAGCAAACACAGATGATAATCGGCAGCAGAACCTCAGTATTCCATAAGAGGGAGGACATAATTAAAACAGCGACGTGTCAACTCTACCGAGCCAAAAACCCTCCAAGCACGTCTCATAAGACAAATTTTCTGAGATGCACGTGAGAAAACAGAACGAATGTGAATGTGGGGCTTAAACGTTAACTTGGGATCAAAATTGACACCCAAGATTACCAAGTCATCAACCACAGGAAGTGGCACACCATCCAGTGTGAGTGCAGGGAAAGGAGGTCTCACTGCGCGTGACCTAGACACGAGCATGGTCTTAGTCTTGCCCGCATGTAGCTTCATCCCCCACCTAGAACACCAGGATTATCCAAACGAACGTGATTTTTTACACTTTCTGTATAATTCACGACATATGATTTGATTATCTTCCATATCTATCAGATAATTGTTAAATTTGAAGAAGGTGGAATTTTACACGAACATGTTTACAAAACTTTGGTATTTGAAGATTTTTATGTATAAAGCGAATGATAGGCGGAATATAGAATGGTTGGAAATTGAAATATTTTCCCGAAATGGTCAAGATCATCACGATCATCATAATTTGAAGAAAATAGTTGTGCTGGGAACGCTTCCGCAATACTACTAAGGGCATTGCAATAGAACAGAGGGGATGGGATAGGTGTCAGGGGTTGCAGCGGTAGAGGGTGTAGCCGGCGCCGTGCGTTTGTGGAGGTAGGTGGGCCCAAAAGCGCAGTTACGCCTACACAAATCAAAATCGCTCTGTTCATAAATATTCCCAAGTGAATCGAATTCACAGACTTACCTTGTTTTCACCAGGTAAAGGCTCAATGCCCGTAATTTTTCTGCCTCTGGAATTTTTGCCTCCTTTAGTTGAGTGGACGTTGAATTGAGTATTGTACTTGAGTTGATTTGTGGTGTAGAAGAGACATCGCCCGTCGTACGTGCCCACGACAGTGTACGCTCCATTCTGAGAGTAAACAATAACAATTGATATAAATTTGTGGCGGTGGTTAAGAACTTATAACTGTATTATGCTAAGTCTTAGTCAAAAGACGATAAATGAGTAGTATTTGATAATTACGTAAGAGGAGAAGAGCTAACGAAGGACTAGCTACTCTCAATTCAAAAGCTCGGTTAAAGAAATAGTGATATGAAATTTTGTCATAATTTGCGGAAGACTAATACTGATTCGAAACAGTGAATATTTCATTTTTGTAATGTATACAAACGAAAAAGTCACATAAAGCCAGCATTGTAGCAAGAATGTCTGCACGAACGAAGATATAACTCTGATGAACTCCCAATGAGTGGATGCTAAATGGTTATGGATAGGCTGCAAAAGCATTAAAACATTATAACACTTTGCCAAGTTAATTTCAGTGCACAGATGCTGGAATTCATGGATTGAAAAATACTATGATTGGGACACTGGACGAACATATTACAGATCACAGTAAAAAGCTTAACTTCCTGTGCATTTCATGATAATAGATTTTTTGCTCCCTGTCTTCAATATCGATTTTCAATGCCATCCTATCCAATACTGATGGCGAAACTTTAATTACACACGATTCATCCCAGATAAATTGTAAAACATATCGGTCTGGTTTTCCTGATTATCCCGAGTGCAATACGGTTCAAAGCACCTAACTGTGTTTTAGTTATAACCCGGTTTTCAACAAACAACGGTGTAATGGAAACATTCTCCAACCTGGCATAGATTTCATTAATTTATTTAGGTGACAGCAGGGCACGATTGATCCAAATCAATAAAAGGAAGATTATTGTATATTGATATGTTCATTCATCTGTTTGCTGATCAGTTTACCCGGCGGTCAAAAATGACGGCGAAAAATACATGACAATATTTTTTCACCGATCATAATTTAGATAGAAGATTGCTCATTTGGATGTATTGCAACTACCAATTTGAAGGAACTCAAGAGATTAGCATTCTATGCCTAAATTCTGCTGAGCAGCGCAAACCATTCCTACGGGGACAAGCAAAGAAATAATTTACTGAAAGTGGGTATAGAAAAAAAAGCTCCGTAGAGAGCCCCTGGTAGAAAAGCCACAACTATCACCTAGAGCACAATCTATTACCCCTACTAATTAGTTATTTTGACGCAAGCTACATTAAAATAAGTTAATTTATACTGCACTATATTTAATTACCCTAACATAATGAAACCAAGCCTAACCTAGTGTAGCTTTTTCTGATTGAACCTAGCCTAATCTAACAGCATCTAACTAAACTAAGCCTATTCTGACCTAACGTTATCTAATTTCTGCCAAATTATTCTGACCTCACGTTACCTAACTCCACCTAACCTGACCTAGCCTCGTGTAACCTAACCTCTTCCAAGCAACCTAACCTAACCTGACCTCAACGTTGTTTATAACTGCGACTGAGCGAAAACCAGGCCTCGCTCCTTAACCTTAACTAATGGTTTGAATCCTTGCATAATTACTCAACTTTTTGTATGTAAGGATTTTTGTCGGGTAGGCTTAACACAAGATACTCGATTTTTTTATTTGAAAAAAGTCCAAGATGTAAAAATTGGGCTCCTATGCATATAACATAACCTATTTCACTAACCTAGCATCACATAATCAGATCTCACTTAACCTTACATAAAACTCACCTAACCTTACCTAACCCAACTTTAAATAACCAAAACGTAAGCAAACTTAACCAAATCTAACTTAGCAATGCCTCATATAACCTATTTCAGGGTTTTTGGCAACCCACATTCACGCATGCATATGCTAGGTCGTTCGGCCCTCTGCGGACGCCGCAGCGGATCTGCGCGCCAAGCACCCGTGCGCTCCCGAGGACCGTCAAGACGCGCCACACGTCGCACAGGGCGCTATGCCGGAAAATCAGGTGCAGGTCACATCCTCCCCAGTTCTGAGCGCTATCAAATCCTTTCCAAAGGGGTCATCAGGAGGAGTCGATGGGCTTCGCCCGCAACACCTTCAGGATTTGGTTGCAGCAGAGGTTGGTGCTGAGGCAGCAGCGTTGCTGCAGACCATTACACGATTCGTCAACCGTGTGTTTGCTGCACGCGTCCCTATCCTATTTCGCCCCTTTTTCTTTGGAGCGAATCTGCTTGCACTGCGGAAGCCGGACGGGGGAAGTGGCCGATAGTAGTCGGTCTCACCCTTAGACGCATTTGCTCAAAATTAGCAATATGCTCGGTACGAAACGAGGCAGCGGCAGCGTTATCCCCGCACCTGCTGGGTTTTGGGATACGTGGCGGCTGTGAGGCAGCAGTTCACGCGACCAGAACGCACATCGAATCATTGCTGCTCCGTAACTCCCATTTTGTCTTACTCAAAGTTGACTTCAGAAACGCTTTTAATACCATACGTCGGGACAAACTCTTGAGTGTCGTACACAGACAGTATCCCACGATATACCAGTATGTAGAAGCTTCATACAGCCGTGACTCTACCTCGTTTTGGGCGAAGAAATTATTCTGTCGGCGGAAGGTGTGCAACAGGGTGACTCATTGGGCCCCTTTCTTTTTGCCATTACACTGCACGTTCTTGTCGACCAGTTGGAAACTTTTTCAACAGTTGGTATTTGGACGATGGTATTCTGATTGGCCACCCAGCCTCAGTGGAAGCTGATCCAAGACTCATAGAGACGGAGGCGGCCCGGCTGGGCCTACATTTGAACAAGGCGAAGTGCGAATTTCTACCGTATGACTGTACAGTTCAGGAGAGTTCACCTCTGACCGGATGTGGCCGGGTAACCCTGGAGAATCTTAAACTTTTGGGATCTCCCCTGGGACGGAACTCCGCTGAGGTCATGTTGCGTGAAAAGACGGAGCTGCTCTCCAGGTTCTCCTCTCGCCTTACGCTCCTCCAGCCGCATCAGGCACTGTTCCTGCTCATACACGCTCTGGCATTGCCTCGTCTACTGTACAATCTCCGTACGTATGACTTTGGAGGGCACGAGCTGCTTTCGCAATATGACTCGACTCTTCGACAGGCCTTAGAGCGCCTGTTAAATGCGAGAATAAACGACAGACAGTGGCTTCAGGCGTTCTTGCCTGTGAAGCACGGAGGTTTGGGGATACGTGCGGCAACAGATGTTGCATTACCGGCTTTCATATCGTCGAGCCGAAAAAGTAAATCATTAACCGCAGAAATCATCGGTGTCAACAGTGAGGACGTGCATCGGGAGCGGGAAGCAGTAGCCGAATGGTTGACCAGGGCAAATGCCCTGGCACCAGAGATAAATGAGCAGCGCGACTGGGATCTTCCTCTCATCGAACGAGCTAAATCTCATCTTCTAAATGGAGCTGTTGGTGTGAGGGAGAGGTCACGTCTTCGCGCAGCTGCTGCGGAATATTCGGGGGATTGGCTACACGCTTTGCCGGCACCTTCCTTGGGGCTTCTTTTACATCCCCCCGAGCTCCGCATTGCTGTGGGACTGCGTCTGGGCTGCAGAGTGGTTCATGCGCATGATTGTGTGAGCTAGGGATCTCCTGTTGATTCTGATGGCGTTCACGGACTGTCTTGCCGATCCAGCTCTGGTCGGACCTCTCGACATCAGGCAGCTAACGATGTGTTAAAGTGCGCATTGGCCAGCGTTGACGTGCCATCAACCTTAGAACCGGTGGGGTTAACCCGACATGATGATAGGCGACTTGATGGCCTCACATTGATCCCGTGGAGAGAGGGGCGCTGTCTTATTTGGGATTTTACTTGTTCTGACACCATGGCCACCAACACACTTGCCGGGGACCTCTGCCAAGCCGGAGCGGCGGCTCGTGCAGCCGAGGCTAGGAAGTTGGCCCATTAGCAGACCTCTCTATGGACTACATTTTTGCCCATGTCGCCTTCGAAACCTTTGGCCCCTTGGGTCCGGAAACGAGTGCGTTTATTAAGGAGGTTTCAAGGCGCCTCATTACTGTTACAAAAGATAAGAGGGCTGGTTGTTTTTTTCGTCAACGTCTCGGCGTTGTAGTTCAGCGGGGCAATGCCCTGTCGGTGATGGGGACTATGAGTCGAGGGGAGCTTCTTCTTTAGGTCGCTGGTGCAGGTAGAACGTTTATTAACTCGTGATTGTAACTATATATATTTGCCACGCATTATACTTCACTACACACATATTGTGATTATACCTGTTTTTATGAAGTTTAGTTTACTTAAATATTGAGTGTTCAAAATAAAAGAATAGAGCTCCTAAATCTAAATATTGCTTCAAGAGAGTTTTTCCCGGACACCACTCCAAGCACGCATCAAGTATCACTGATAACAAAAAATTGAACTCGAGGTTTCGTCGATACGCCATGTGGTGGACGTTTTTTACACACGCGAAAAGCTATTTCGTCGATAGAAGAAATCAAGTTAGAGATCGATTTTGCACAGATATTTTGATGTTCTTCACAAAAATATGTTACCTTCTGTTCCATTTATCGTGTACTCAACTTCAGCGTGAACTCAGAGTGGCTGAAGTTTCTATGTCAGGGACGAGCACTAATTAGGATACATGAGAGTGCTAAGAGTAGCTGTGGATAGCTTCATAATTTGGATTTCAACGTTGACAAAGCAGTAAGTGCATTCATACATGAGATTACCATACTATTGCCCAAATCTACATGGCTCATTTTTTACACTGAGAGTGAGAGAATGGCCTCAGTCTCAAACCTGGACTAATTTAAGCAATGTTTTTCAACGTAATAGTATAATGTATAAAAAATAAATAAACAATTACACGTTGGTCTTCGTTATTTTGTATGAATGAACTGTTTGTTCAGCTGTCCACTTTGTCACGCTTGACAAAAACAAGACATTTAGGTCAAGTTGGAAACTGCGGCCATCCTATCATGCTCTGCTAAGAATTGATAGTCAAAAACGGGACCGGGTGGCAAATTCTGGCAAGCGTATGCCAATCTCAAATTTGGATGCAGTTCCTGTTTTGCCAATGTCGAAATCCAAGCAATGAAGATATCTATGGTCTTCTCTCCGCACTCTTATGTATACTGATACTCCAGATCAGTGGTGTAGCCAGGAAAATTTCTATCGGGGGGAGGGTGTAACCATAAATCTAGAAAAGCAGCCCCAGCAGCGTTGAGCGGCATTCCTTCCCTTTTCTGAAAATAAGCTGCTAATGCTTAAATTGAGTTCATGAGATAGCAGAATTGGCATCCTCAACATTCAACACTGCTAGGCTACCAGTTTTTTCTTTTTCATCTCAAGATGTCGGCCAAATGTCCGAAATTTCAAAGAACGTCCTACGTCCACCATTTCCAAAATTCAACTTATTTCTTGTTGATCCAACTATCGAGAGTTGGAAATTGTATAGGGATTGCTCTGGCGGGGAAATGGTGAACAATAACTTCCATCATCCGGTTAAATAATGATTAGATAGCTGGCAGTAGCTGGACCAACTTACTAATTATCAAGGAGCAGGACAAACTGACGCTCCTGCCCTCTATGAGTTATTGCCGTTATGTCAGATGATGCAGATAACTGTGGTTAAGAGAAGGAGAAAGAGAAGTCACTTAAGCAAAACTACGCTACGCCCAAAATGTGACTGTGTAAGAGGGATTTGTGCAGCACAGACGTTCGGTTAGATGATGCATATGGTTTAAAGTGGCCACTGAAGCCTTGACCAATAGAGTTTGTCACTCCTGGTGAAGAAATTCGCAGCTGTGGAGGGTGTTGCTCTGAATTTTTATCGAGATTGTTTTTAACAGCGTTCGTTGTCTGCATTGGCAACTTCGGAAGGTAGTCAATTCTAAATGTTCACTATGAAGTATAGGAAAACAATTATTTCAGAGAAGTTCTCTGAAAATTTACATTGTAGCTTTTGGCCGTTGTTTTAGAGATGATAATAGGTGAAATAGGTGAAAACCAAGCCCACTTATCCATGAGTTAAATGAAGACCCATTGGTCACCTTAGGTGACTTTTCTCTTTCCATAGACTCATACCCTATAATATTGGCCATCTGTTGGACCCCAGACTCCTGTACCCTAAGTACGCTCAGGAAATTCATAATGGTATGTCTTCCAGATTACGATCCTGAAATCCCTGGCTGATACTAGCTAGGGCAAGCAGAAAGAAACGTTGATTTTGACGTATATGCACCATTCGGTCCGTCATCACTTACGCCGCCCTGGTGTTGGTATCTCAAGTTTCACTATCATCCATAAAGAAACCTGCATGTCGTTCAAATAAATGCGGCATTGCGAGTGACCGCAGGTTAACACTGTATGGCGTCTCTTGTCACCTCCACCACGCGTCTCAAATGCCTCCAATCGGAGACTCCCTTGACGTTCTTGGCAGATAATACTTCCTTTAAGCTCTGGTTCCAAATAATTCGTCGCATGACACGGTCACAGCTCTCCGTTAGGCATCTCCAGATATTTCAGACGAAGTCTCAGATTTTTTTATAGACTCATTCCTCCTTGCACCCTCCCTTATTTCTCCTTGGAGCCTCACTTAAGTTATGAGATGAGCGATCCCTCTACCCAATACACCATCAAAAAGAAGGGGTTTGGGCTGTGAGGAGCCTCCAGAGAGGTACTCTGCTCTCCATCACCACAGTAAAAGTGTTCATTAGAACATTCAGACTTGCAGCAGCTTGCTCCGGCAGAGTAGCTCTATCGGTAGCACCGAACTACCAGCAGCGGAGCGGTAGCGGCGCAGAGATTTTTTTTTGGGGGAGGAGGGGGCTTCTTGCATGGAGGTTGCTTGGCTATTACCAAGGTTGAACGAGCTATAAACCTATTGGTCTGATGCCTGAGCTCGCTGCGATCTGCCCTCTCTGAGGTAGGTCTTCTACTACGACCCAAGCAGCTGCCGTAGGGGACACTTGATACCCCGCGCATCTTCCGTGGTCTTCTGGACCACATTCCAGGTAGCACAGGCCGCCTTTTTGCCTTATCAGACCATTATGACTGAGGCGTCGCACTCTGGGCGTTGCTTGTTTTGCCTCATAGTGGGGAGTTTGTGCCGAAGGCTAAGCCGTTTCTGTTGCGTTTTAGATTTACGTGTCATATCTTTTCTCGTAACAGGATATCGATAAGGTCCTGTTACGCCGAGTGACCAGACGCCGTTGAGCTGGGCTCCCGATCCGGCCTCAGGATCTGAACCTCAATTTTTTTCCTGACAGTCAGAATAGGAAGTCTTGCTCTTGTATACNCCCATCAAAATCCTGTGCCAGTAATACGTATAACAGGAAAATTACGATAGTCCAGTTCAGTATAAGAGCGGGATTTAGTCATCTGAAATCCTGCTCCTGTATAGGATATAAGGCCGGGACTTTGACGAATCCAAAGTCTGTGATTATAGGTTGCAGGAGCAGGACTTAGTAAAAAAAAAAACATTCGAAGGACTGCCTTAGGGCTGGACTTAATCAAAATCTGAAGTTCTGCTTGCAAGTATAGGTATAAGACAGGACCTGAAGATTTTTTTTACACTGAGTCAAAGTTGGAAATCCTGCTTTAGTATAGGTAATAACCTCAGGACGTTGACCCATTTAAAGTCCTGTGCCAGTATTAGGAATAAGTAACAGGATTTCGAAAATATACAAAGTCCAGTTTGGTTTAAGGATAAGAGCAGAATTTAGTTAAAATCTGAAGTCCTGTTCCTGTACGGATTGAAGGCCAGGACTTTGACGAATCCCAAGTTCTGTGTTTATACGCCGAAGGAAGAGTTAATAAAATTCGATGTCCTGCCTCAGGGAAGTTCTCAGTCATAATCTGAAGCTCTGTTCTTCAAGCACAGGTACAAGACAGGGCCTGAAGACAGTCAAAATTGGAAACCCTGTTCATGTGCAAGCATAAGGCCAGAACTTTTTCCATTTCAAAATCCTGTGTCTTTAATAGGTATAAGTAATAGGACTTAGTGAATTTCCAAAGTCTAGTTCCGTATAGGGATAAGAGTGGGATTTAGTGCCAATCTGACGGCCTGCTCCTGTATATGCATATGGCGAGGGATTTGACGAACATAAAGTCTTGTGTTTATCGGCCGAAGGAGCAGGATTAGTAAAATTTGAAGTCCTTCGTCAGGACAGGACTTAATCAAATTTCGAAGTTCCGTTCCTGGCTAGGTATGAGAACATGAGAACAGGGCTTATGCCCTGGAAGTTCTCTGGAGATACGAGCGACCGGACTTTGAAAGAACAGAGATCTTGAACCCACATAGGTACAAACAGCAGCAGGACTTAGTGGTAGTTCAAAGTTTTGCATAGGCGAGCGGTGCAGCAAGTAGGTACTTCGAAGCTTCAACGTTAGGCGGCAGTATTTCGACGAGCTGTTTGATGTATTGAGTGCTAATTAGGATTCGTGCACCTTCCTAGGTCTGAGAGCCGGACATTAGCTCATGAGAATTCCCGTGTCCGTCGCAGATCGGGCCTTTGGGCTTCGCAGCTCGTTGTTCGCCGTACGAGTATTTCTAGATAGCCTGTATTCCAAGGTCTGTGACCCACTTCAGTACGTCCGGAACTTAGGCTTTG
>LQNS02276882.1:216963-233365 GCA_001587735.2 Parhyale hawaiensis
TCTTGCTCGCATTTAGCCTCATCCCCCACCTAGAACACCAGGAATCAATCATATCCAAATCATGCTGAATAGAGTCTGAAACCTCTGATCTATCACTAGGCTTATCGCAAACAGCTAGCAAAGTAACATCATCAGCGTAACCAACAAGGAAATTATTAACAAGATGAAACAGACCCGCCGTATAGCTATACAATGAACAACAAAGGGCCCAGAACACAACTTGTGGGACACCAGAAACCAAATCCAAAAACTCACTCCTCTTCCCATGAACAACTACACATTGACGTCTGCCAGATAAAAATTGGCTAATTACCGCGAGAACTGAACCACTAATATCAATGTCCTCACTTTTTTTTACAGTATAATGAACCAATCATAAGGTACGCTGTTATAACTCACGTTCGACCTAATGCAGCTGCTCAACCTAACCTACCGATAAATAGCGCCTGTACCTTAATCCTACGGAACTACTACGTCAAACCTCAAGTACACTGCACACTAGAGTCAAAACACGGCAACGTTGCTCCCAATCTTTCCCCTTGCGCTGCTGTGTATGCAGCTTCGACTTATCTAACATTATCTTCAAAAAACTGCTCAAACTCCAAGCCGCGGAAGCCATTCCACTACAGCGAGGGCCACGTGCTCACTTTAGGCTCTGTCTTTGAATTACTATTGAGTTTCAATTCACAACTGTACATACATTTTGCAATCGATGTGTCTTACTAGATTCAACAGTTATCATGCGCACAGAAACATCTGTTCCAAGAACATGAAGCGTTCCGGTCTTCCAACTCGTAGCAAGTCCATCCCTGATAGTGTATGCACACTATCGTAATAATTGCGCGGCTTAACTTTTCGCTTTGGCCATCATGCTGCCGTGACTACAACTAAGAGCGCTTGAAAGTCAGGTTAATACTATGAGTCATTTCAACTTTAAAGTAACCCAAAAGTAGAAGGTACATATTTCTAAAGCTTGGCCATTGCTGCTTGTTATAAAGTACAAACTGCTAGAAACGACTCAAACCTTAGATACTCTTTGTAGTGGCATAGCAATGTCCAATCAGATACAGATTTGCGTGGCAATGCAACTTTTACTTAGGCGTGCTCGCGCCTTTAGTTACCCTGTACATGCACAGAATATCTAGACACTATATCATTGGTGGATCTCGCAGATATTTTACATGCAAAATTTTTGCCATTGTATATCATGATAGAAATTTAGAGGAATCTCGCTTTTAGGAGGTACTTTTCCCATTGCTTTTCGTCTATACTAGTGGACCCGTGCGTGAAAAAATTCACGCAACAATAGATATATAAATTTGCCCAATATAGACCGGTGCGGAATCTTCTCGTCTTTGACTTGCTTCTTCTTCTTCATCACAAGAAATTTGTGACTACATTTCTTCATTGAATGTACTTTCCTTACTAAAATACATATGGAGGAAAACGCTACGACGGCTAACTCAAATTATCATAAGAGATACGTGCTTTCTACTGAGCAGTACACTTCAATTCGTCTTCAGCACACTCCTTCCCTTCTTTACATAACATGCAAAAAAAAAAGATAACTTTATTAGTAATCACTGAAACATCACTGAATTTCATTTCCGCTGCGTATCCAAAATACACAGTGAGATAGCTTCAGTATAACAAAATTTTCGCGTCCAAGAAGTGGATTAAATAAGTACTACGTCTACTGTACAGGAAAAAATTGATTTCTCTACGCTTCGCTGATTTGCTACAAAATGTGTACATCGTAAACCAAAAGAAAATATAATTTCGATGTAGAGTAAAGTAATGAATATCAGGCGCCACGGGAACAGCAAGAGAAGCTGGAAGAGCAAGAACTGCATTCATTGTTACTAACGATTAACAATATTCTTTACGCACAGTCGATATTGCTTCTAATAAAATATGGGGGTCTGTATCCAAGATACTCGAGGGTGGCATATAACTCGGATTCGGATAAAACTTGTTCTGTTGAAAGAAGAACCCAAAATAGAGAAAACCATTTGCTGCCAAGAAATCATTGTGGTTTTTACGCTCGTGCTGACCGCTGAAGAATATCTTATCATTTGCCTCGATAATTATGCAGTCAAAATAAGATGATCAGTGTAAACTAAAGGCGGTTGAAGCTTTGATGGAGAAGACCTCAGAAGAGAGTACACATCACGATGGAAGAGATTGTTTAGAGAAGCTGTATGCATCTGCATCGAGTGGACTTCAAATTTGTCACAGAAAGACCGAAATCAGATATCCTGTTCGAGTGCCATCATCAGCAACCGGGAATATTTTCAACCCATCAGTTTCCTATGAAGCTTGGCAGGATCAGCACAGTCTTTTAGCCGATAATCAAACTGGTGAAGCCAGGAAGGCCAGAGCTAATTTTTGCCTATTTCGTTAAGAGCGTGACACCGAACATATAAATAAATATATATATTTATAAACACACGACGGTCATTCTCAGTATTAGATTTACACGCCTTCGCTATCATTTGTTTCTTCCATTTAAACTTCCATATCTTTAATGTTTCCATTTTTCATCGGTGTATTTGATGATTTCAATTCTACTGCGGGACCCGTGGCTGCTTTACAGTTGATGTGCGATAGCCTGCCAACGTAATACAACACTCAGCGCATAAAAAAAAACAAGATTCATGTTGCTGAAAGTACTTTTTAGGTTAGTTTACGTCATTTCACTAAACATTGCACAAGTACTTGAAAAATGCAGTTTAGAATGAAGCAGTTGAAAACAGCTTCGTTTCAACCGTATTATGGCTATGATTGGATTTTCCCATATTTGGATCGGTATGCAACCCCAGCAAAGTTAATATTACAAGAAATGAAATTTGGTATCATGGTAGGTATGATACGTGCAAAATGAACTTCATGTCTTTGCTTCGAAATTGAATGAAATTTTTTTTCAAGTGCGAGCTGAAAGAAAACAGCTGTGGTTGAACTTCGTCCATCGAAAATCAGAGCACCTTAGATGTTGAATTTTCCCCATGTATTTATTGAAGAGTGTAACACACGAAGGAACAAACGAACGAAAAAACAACACTATTAATAGTATAGATATTCCTTTTCACTTGTATTTATTTCCTCTTTATGACGTTTTTATTAACTTGTTGCATAATCTGAGGTAACAATAAAAAAATTCGTCAATAAGCAAATTGTATGATAAACTTAGCAAATGGCTAAATATTTATGTGCTGTTTATATTTGCAACATAGCCAGAAATTTAGTTAATATTGATATTTCAAAGTTAGACACTCATCTTTAGAAATAAAGCAAAAAAAATCGTATTTGCATACCGTAGTTATAGTACGGTTGCCTGAAATTGACACTTGAATGCAACATAGCAATACATACATGATCACTTGCGAAACAACTGTCAAAAACTCAAGCATAAAGCTCGAAGAACGACCTTAAGCCAGCAGTTCTTTCTGTATTTCATAGTAAGTATTTGGAATAGACTCTCCTCCGACGTTGTTAGTGCGGAGTCAGTCAACGCTAGCAGCATAGGTATTGGAGTCCTGTCGCCCAATTCTCCAAGATGAAGCCCGCCAGCACCTTCCAGCCTTTGTGGACCATTGGAAGGAACTACGCAATTTTGTACTAGAGGACAGGTTCCCTCCCGCAGTAACGGGCCCCCTCAGAGACGCACCGATCTTTGCGAAGGATGGAGACCTCTTCCTAAGGAGGTAGTTAATCACCCAGACCATATTGCTACTTCTGTCCACCCAAATTCCTTTCGCCCTGCTAAGAACTCCCTACTGGCTACCAAGGAAGCGAGGAAGAAAACACTCCACTTTCGGGCTGCTGACACCTGCTCGAAACCAAAGTTATCCCAGGCTCAAACCACCACGTCCAAAACTCTGACAAACACAACCAACCAACATGCTACTACGCTGGGCCTTCTTCCCACATGACATATGTGACACGGCCCTACTAGGCCGACTTACGTCCAGAAATAAGCTAGACGCGCCGTAAGGTTCAATCCAGGATAAAACCTTACTACCCAACGATTGAAGTACCTCAAAGACTCGCCCCAGCTTCAACCCACATGTTTGGAAGCGTGAGTAGACTCCACCGGCAACCCGAGCCTCTTGTCTATTCCGTTAACTTTAAACTCTTTATTACGAAGCAGTTCGTATTTGTTATATTCCTAGTTATCAAGATTGCTCTACTGCGTGTTAATGTTGGTCGTCCACCTTTTGCTTTGGAAGTTCGACCTTATTGTTCTACCACTTTATTATATACTTATATTGAAGTTATATAGAAGTTAATTGTTCTGCGTCATGACCTTTCTCCACCTTTTTACCTGGAGCTGTTCATTGGGTTATGACCGAACCGAAACTATTGGGGATTACTTAAAATATTGACCCTTTGACCTTGATTTACACAATAGCCGCTACATTTCCTCATGATATGTGATCGCGTTCTTGACCATTACCTGTTCGGGCTTTAAAATATGTCCTACACGGTGTCAAGTGCGCCACAGGTGGAAAAATACGCTTTTGACAAGCTACGTGCTCCGGAACACGCCTTTTTGCCTACCGTTAGCGAACATGACAACGTGGACACCTGCCCGCCTACGCTTCTTTATAGATATCGGCTGGCTCGCCGGGACGCCACCTATTTGATGGCTGCGCCACTCAGCCGATCGCCGTGCAGCCTGGCTGAACCCCGGAGTGGCTGTTGCTCCACACGGTGGACTAGAAAATTTCTCAAAAAAGAAACGTAGATATTATTTAACCCTACAGCGTGCTGAATCGCTTCTCAAGATATTAAAACTGATTAAATTTGTAACGGTTTTAATGAGTTACACTTGAGAAGATATGGTCAGATAGTAAAAGGCAGTACAATCCCCTGAGCTTAGTCCTACACGGTGTCCAGTTTGCTAACGGTGGGAAAACGGAGTGTTCCGGCACCCTTAGCTTGTCACAAGTATAATTTCAAAAGCAGGAAATTTCAATACATTTTGCAGAAACACGACATCCCTTGTTTACAAGGATCATTGAAAGGCTTCGGCGAAACGGGTTGATATTTCAGTGGGCAACATTGATACTGAAACGTCCACAATAGCCCTCCAAATGTCTTTCAGGCTGTAAAATACCTTCCATTGCCATAAACCCTCATTTTGAAGATGGTCCACAGGTTCTCAATGAGATTCAAAACCAGTATCTCTGAGCCTGTTACAAGTGTACTGAGATCTATGAGACCACGCAGAGGCATAGTTTTTCATAAATACAGCGTTTACTCACCAACCAAGACACGAAACATTGTCAAGTAAACATTTGTCAAATCCATTATTTTTTAGTGTCTGTGGCCTTTATCGGTATAATTTTAGTGTTGTGATTGTTTTAATAGTCGTGAAGCCGGATGGGTTACACAGGGCTGGTCGACAAATGCTATAAATTCGCAGTTTATGAAACTCCAGATTTTGGTGAAAAATATTTCACTTGACTAAAGGTAATCTCCTTTTCTAGATGTATATTTATGTCAAATATAATTTCACTTTTCATTGCAGAAACATCGCTCTGTATAATCAAACCTAACGCAGTGCAATTGCTGGTCAAGCTACTATTAGAGGCACGACAAGTATGTACTCAAAGAAGAAGAGCTTTATTCAGATAAAAAAGGGGTTACCATAATTTTGAGCAAAGATCAGCTGGACATTTATATCTAAGTAATTCCTGGATCTAAACCAGTGGCATAAAGATTTTTAACTCTATTTAACTTCTGAAATGACAACAACTCTGGAATTATGAAAAGAACTTATAGAAACAGTAGATCAACGCCAGTATGAATTGATATTTCATAGTTAATGATATAAATACAGTATGGCCCATACCTGACAGAAGTTGGCTGCAGTGATGAATGTTCCTTCTACCTCTGTCCACAAAACAACACGCTTCTCTGGTATACTCCATAGGCGAAGCTTGCCATCCAGAGATCCAGAAATGAAATACCGATCATCCTGCAACACATACAGAAAATTGCGCTGTTAACTTCAGACTAAGATTTGCATTTAATTACCCATTAGCTGGTTATTGGATCGAGATTCGAGTTTTGTTTCATGCTGCCTTATTATTACATCGAGGTTCGAGTTGAATTGCACATTGCCTGATTATTGCATCGAGATTGGATTTGAGTTGAACATTGTCTGATTACTGCATCAAGATTCGAGTTGAGGGGTACACTAACTTGTTGTTGCATTGGGATTCGAATTGAGTCGCCCATTAGTTATTGCATAGAGATTCAAGTTGAATTGCATGTAACCGATCAAAACATTCCACTGTTCCCTTTGCCAAGTTTTAATGATTTTTCCTTCAGCAAGATACAGTTGTAGCAGTCGCATAGTGGTGGCATTCCAGCTAAGGGTGGAATAGCAGGGTAGCGGGAGCTCAGAAACCTTGGCAAGCGATCTTTCGAAGATTTTGTGCTATCCGAAAAGTAAGCAGCGGGACGAGCTAATAGCGCTTCGGGCATCACGTCCGCACACGGACTTCAACATGCACACAGAATTGAAGCCTCGTCGGCGGTTTGGGATTTTAAACTCATTACGGTAGCTTCTGCGTCGTTATCAAAACTAAGTGTATGGCCTAGCCTTTCCCTTAAGTTCTGCTGTAGGCTAAGAGAGGGGCAGGGTTGCTTAGACAACGGCGCGTCTCAAAAGCCAGATGCCCTAGCTGGCACCCTAGAGAGACTTTCAGCGTCTCACCACTCCAGTGACGTCAATACTAGCAGCCACAGTTACAGGTGACAGTCCATGGCTCGATTGGCCAGGGGCCTGGTGTCAGGTGCGGCTCCTGACTGTGGAGATCTTCAGAACTCACTGAACGGATACCGCCCGCCTGAAGCTGAACATCTTCAGCCAATTTGGTGCTGCCCCAATGGTCCATTCGACAGTTGGATAGGTAGCTAAATGAGGCTGGAAAAAGTCTAACGCGTGGGTAGAAGCCTTGCACAATCTTAAATGATTGAGAAACAAAGGACGCCTAAAAATTATGTTGGGCACATGGAATATGTACGGACTACGTCTCCTGGCTTCGCAGAGGACTTCGAAAAGATAGACGACACTCGTTAGATGGCAATCATCGACAGAGAGCTGATCAGACTTCGGGTGGACATAGTGGCACTTCAGGAAACCAGACACCCTGATAGTGGTTCTGTCGTGGGCAGCTGGTGCGCTTTTAGAGGTCAGGGGCGGGTAGAGCACCCTAATGCGACCGCAACAAACACTAGAGCTGCCGCCGCCATACAAGGCTCCCTTTCCTCCCGACCAATTCTGATCCCACCTGTCCCTGTCCTGACCCTCTCTTCAACCTTAATTGCTAACCTCTAACTTAACGGCCTTGCGCCACTTCCTCAGGACTTGATGGGTCCCCGGTCACCTCTGTGCCCTAGCCTGGCCCGGTTGATCGCCCTCCTGTTTAAAGCAACATTATGCAGCGACTCCGTTGTGAAGGATCTCCCCCAAAAACTACAGTGGCACCTAGTGTTCTTGAAAGGAAGATAGACTTCTAATGAAGTCCTCCGAGCGTAGGTTCCGCTCTGCCTTCCAGGGTCTTGTGGGGTCGCGCTACGCAGCAGGTAAGGCTAAGGGAGGGACTACGAAGAGGGCTTGCAATCAGGGGACTAAAAACGGGCTTGCAAATGTCAGGGTAACCTAAACCGCACCACCTCTCCATGAACAAGTGTACAGCCTCATGGCCCTCAATAGTCTAATGAACTGTAATATGTACTGTGTAATGATACTGCGTGCTGTATAACGCTGCAAGAAGCTGTTGTCCAACCTTGCAACAATCTCTTGTAACCTGTGGACCACTGCAACTATAGTTGCAGCACCTTGCAATTTCCTACCCTGCTGTTACGAAGTTAGCAGACCTAACCAGCAATGACGGCACGGTAGAGACAGCGAGCGCAGGTTCCACTACACTCCTGGCAAGAGGCCGTATCAACAAGCTAGTCAAGCTCACTAGTTATAACCCTGCACACTCGCTTCAGGCAAAAACGCCGTCCCCACAAACCTAGTCAATGTCGGGAAAGTTGCCACAAATAGAGGATTATTGCGGATGAATGAAGTCGATAAGCTCGTGATAAAAAGAGAAGAAAGTTGCGTATGTAAGCACAATTGCGTAGGGGCTACATCGTATTAACCAGCAGCTGATCTAAAGTATGGCTATTTGCCATATTGGGCCGCTACCGGCACAGAAAATTACTCCCTGCGAGTCACTGTATCCGATTAAGGCCAACGAAGACCTGTCACTTATCTCATAACGCTAAACACTCAGTGTATCAGCTCTTGCCGGGTTGTGGACGCATATCGTCTGTATTAGAGACTGACTAAATCAGTAGCACGTTATTAGAAAGGGTCAACTTAGCGAGCACAGCTATTAAAGCAAGGCCCTTGGAGTGGATTGAAAAAAATAATCCTCCCAAAAACTTCAATTTAAGAAATTTTCTTCCTTTCCATTTACCTCTGAAAAGTTAACATTCTTTACATTCATTTTACACAGCTAAATGTTAATTATCATCATTTTCTGACCTCAGGCACGACAAATTACACGCGGTTGCCGATAATCTATGGAAAAACAATTACAACAACAACGTTCTCTTCGGCATAATTGCAGGTGTCTGGTCTGTCGGGCCATCTCCAATGTTTTGGGTCACTCTAGAACAAGTAGTTCATTATAATGTAGTTTTTACACACTTTGGTAGCCAAAGCAGGGAAATATGAGCCCTCAAACTGGACAATAACAAGTTTTACCTTCCACGAGTTGTACTTTTTTTCCGATGGTCATAGCCAATTCAGTGTCACCATCAAAGTAGTTATCTCCGCCAAGGAGGTTATGTTTTCGTCGGATTTGTCTGTGTGTTATTCAGTCCGTCTGTCTGTCACCTTGCTATTTGTGGACTCACAGAGGGATCTTGGCGTACATGTAGTTGTAGATGATGTTTTGCGCTTCCATTCTCATGTGCGGATTGTTGCTGGCAGAGCAACGAGCTTAGCTAATAATCTGCTGCAGTCTACAGTGAATAGGGGTAGGGAGTTCATGCTGACTCTATATGTGATGCATATCAGACCCATCTTAGACAATGCATCATGTGTCTGGGGTGTGGGTTATAGAGCTGACTTGAGGTTGTTGGAGGTGGTTCAGATAAACGGGACTAGGCAGATTGAAGGATTGCATGGTTTGAGTTATGGTGATCGATTGAAAAGTCTGGAACTATACTCTGTCAAGGGAAGGATGTTGCGTGCTGATTTGATCGAGTAATGGATGATATTGTACTCAGGGAGGGATGTGAGTGGATTGGATAGATTTTTTTGTACATACCCCTGATCAGCGTTTGAGATTGAGAGGTCATAGATATAGACTCTTGATGCCCAGGTGTGTGACAGAACTGAAATACAGATTCTTTCACGTGAGATGCGTGAATGTGTGGAACTCTTTGCCGGTGGGTGTTGTAGAGACGGAGACTCTGAAATCATTCAAGAGAGAACTAGATGCCCATCTTGGTGAACAGTTGTATAACTTTGTCGATTAGTGAGTGGGGGCTGATGTGTGGCTGTGTGGAGTCTTGTGGTCGTGGGATTGATTGGTGGTGGTTTGATTGTTTCATGCGGGTTGCTTCTCGCTTGGGGCTTTGGATGCTGCAATGTTGCGGGTGAGCGGATCTTGCTTGTGCTTCTGGGCTGTGCTGGTGGTTGGGTCTCTTTGGTGAGGGTGTTGGCTGAGGTTGGTTAGTCGACTTCTGTGGTTTGTTTTGGATGATTATCTGCAGCCATGACTGTGGGGGAGGTAGGGGGATGGGGTTAACTATGATTTTGTGGTTTGTGAACTGTGATTTTGATAGCTATAAGCACACATTCCAACCTTACTCTCCGGTCTTGTGGTGGGTCTTTACATTGGTGGTTGGGGCCGCAAAGGTGAGTTATAACTCAAAAACTTAAGGTCAGATTTTGACGAAATTTACAGGAATTGTTAGGTAAGTTAGGAGAAACAGATGATTAACTTTTGGTGAAGATCCGCCCGTCCGTTTGTTTGTCTGCCTTATTGTTCTCAATGCCATAACTGAAAAAGTTATGGACGGATTGTTATGAAATTTACATTACATTATGAAGAGTAGCTAAATGACAAAATTTTTCTAACGATCCGTTTGTTCGTTTACTCGTTTGTATCTGTTACTAATTTCATTCTTGTTAACACAATAACACAAAAAATTACGAATGGGTCTTTATGAAATTTATTAGAGTTGTTAGTAATGTTAAAAGACAGGATGATTAAAATTTTGGTGCAGATTGATTGGTTCATTTACATGTTTGAGTCATCTTTGTCATAATGTTTGTTAGCAGTATAACTCAAAAAGTTATAACTGAATCTTCACGAAAATTTCATGAACTGTTATTACTAGAGCTGGGATTTATTACGCTTAAAATATTGCAGTTATAGCTCTTACAATTGCTCTTATTGCGCCTAGAAGTTGCTGTTATTGCACCTAAAAATTGCACTTATTGCACCTAAGCAGTAGGAGTGGAAGAAATAGGAAACAAAAAAGGCAAATACAGCAAAAAATCTAAAGGACCAAAAAAAAAGTCTGATAGCAAACGGGAAGAGCACGTCAGTGGATCAACGGATACCTATTTCAGTTCCAAATACCAATTATTAGTAGGTATACAATGCGCTTGTGCTAATTCCTCCCAATGGCGAGATCGATTCTCGTAAGTATCCCGCTTTACCTGTTCACATGATGTTTTCCCTGAACGAAAAAGGTTATAAAAATTTAATAGTCAGATTTTGCAACTAAATTATATTTTTACCCCAAAAAATATATGGAACAGTAATTGATAAGGGAACCAATTGTCATGGCGTTTGCAGTGTTGTGACACGTGGCAGTGATAATAAGTGCCATGAGTTCATACGTCCCTCATTGTAACGCATTCAATTACGAAACTGAACACGAGCTGTGCGTCAACTTTTTTGTCTCTCTCCACTCGTAGAATTGTGCTTCATTCATATGAATGACGCTGCGCGTTCAGTTATGGTATAGTTTCTTTACATTTTCGCTTATATTTTGCATCGTTTTAAGTCACGTTTGTATCCCATAATCTTATAGACTGATTTTGATAGGAATAGCTTATTTTAAGACTAGTTATAGCCTGATAAACCGACAGAAGAGAACTCAGCACAGAGTAATCAGTTGAACTCCCAAATCAAAGATGGCATCAGTGTTCTTACAACATTTTCAGGTTTTCTAGTTTTCTTCTCTTAAACGGGAGTACTATACAGTGATTCTGATCATTAAAGTGAAGATAAAAAAATTGTCGACTTGTCCATGATCTGTGAACGCTGCAGAGGATAAATTTAGCATTATAAGCTCTGTTTACTGAACTTGAATGACGCAGCGCGTTGAAAAAAAGGGACATGCTTCATTCTTCCCAGTCTACCGCGTTTGCTGCAGCTGCTTCTCTCAAATCAACGCGCCGCGTCCATCAGTTTGAGTGAACGCGTTACAATGAGGGACATGTGACCACGGCCTAATATATTGCATTTATAGCTCTCATTGCAGTTATTGCACTTATTGTAGTTATTGCACTTATTGCACTAACACCGAAAACTGCAATAAATTCGAACTCTAGTTATTACTATCAAAAGGCAGAAATTATTAGATTTTGGAGTTGATACAAAGAAAATCATGGTTTCAGAGCAAATTTTTATGTTTCGTTACCATTGTCTCGCTTGGCGGAAGTATGCGCTCTGAGAGGGCTCTTGTTGCTATTAGAATCAAACAGTAATGTGCACTTTACAGCTGTTCTTTGGACTTTGTTATATCTGAAATAACATCTGTTATATGATTAAACATTATAAATTGTGACTGAACATGCCTGGAACAAATTTTATTCTGTATTACCCGAATTACCCCCGGTCAAAATAATGGCGTACCTACAGTTTCGAAAATATGAATCGAATTCAAAGAGTTTATAGCTGATTAGATTCCTAAAAACCTAAGCTTTTCAACGGTATATTTCCCTCCTCTCTAGCTTCTCAACTTTTTGAGCGAGCAGAAAGTTAATGAAGGCGTTTTTTACAAAAGCGTTTTCTTTTGTGAATAGCCACGAGTACAACGTTTCACAACCGTACCTAATAAACGAATTAAACCTATGAGTAACTATTTATTCAAATAAAATTCGAATAAAATAATCTTAATTGACGTAAGGAGCTCTGTCCCCTGAGTAATGCAAGCTGAGGACTCATTTCAGCAACTTTGCTGGGAGGATTTCTTCAGATAGTATATGAACTTCTTCTATATATGTAGATACAGTTTATAAATTTAACACCAACAAATCTAGATTTTGGGTAAATTTTCCGGCAATTATAGGGAAACTGTACACATATCTCAGTTTATGACGGAGTTTAGTGATAGTTACAGTCTGATCACTGTATCAAGTTCGGTCGTGGTCAAATTCCTCTAGAGCGGTGCCAATTCTTTGGGTATTTCTGAGATTTATCTATATACAGTTAGTGGGCGGGGCTAAGATATGGACCGAACAAAATCTCAGAAATACCCATAGAATTAGGAACGCTACAGAGGAATTTGGCCACGACCGAACTGCCTTCATTTAATGGTCAAACTTTGGTGAATTTCATTTCAATAGTTTCTTGTTAGTTTTGGCATGACATGTTTCATTTTGTAGGCGTTGACTCTATGTACAAAGAGCAATTGGATTTTATATTGTTATATCATCCAATAACAGTGGGGGCATTTCTGAGCTGCCTTATGCACGCCTGACCATATGCACAGTAAGGCTTACCTTAGGATGGAATGCAATAGCAGTCACGAAGTCGACGTGCTGGAAGATACAGAGGCACTCCTTACGACTGATATGCCACAGTCGCACTGTCTTATCCATCGAAGAAGTAAGCAAAAAATAGTTCTGAAACAGAAATTTCAGTTCGAAATAAAGAAACTAACGATCAGAGGGCAGAAAAAATTCTATAGATCTTCGAACGAGAGAAAAAATAATTACAAGCTGTACCTAAATTTTGAAAATACAATTTTCAATAAACGCCAAGATTAGTACGACTGTTCCAATGAATACTTTTGCAGTGATAAACGGGAGATAGAGTACCTCTATCGACAGCACCAAGAACCGTGTTGCCGAGGGTTTCTTCACTTCAGGACAAGTCCGAGTTTTCACACTCATAGTACGACAGAAAGGGTATACTCTACTCCAGTTTTTTCTCTTTTTTGGCAAGGGCTCAAAAGCAGTTCCTGCTCTTTCTGTATACGTACAAGAGCAGGAATTCTGATGTCTTTTTTGCCGCAGCTGCTCCAGCAGACTACCCACTACGCCTATATAGGCAGCACCCTGATGGTCCAGCCTCACTGAATTTTGAAAATGAGCGCCACCTGAGCTGCTAAACAAAGGGATTTCGGACGGTAGAACACTACAGAGGTGCTCTGCCCTCTTACCAGTGCAAAAGTATTCACTCGAACATTCATACTATTTGCAGTGGCTCGCTTTTGGAAGAGTACTTCTCAGTAGCATACCTTACCCCAGCAGAGCAGTAGTAGAGCAGAAAAGGATTTTGAAGCTCGTACACATAATTCCATTCTCTTAGAATTCTTTCCCGACTAATTTTAGCAAATTTAACCTCAATCCTAATTGTCTGCTGCCTGAGCGTGTGCTGTTTGTTACCAACACCTATGGTCCTTAGTCTCGGTCTTAACTACGGAAACACGTCTTTGTCGAAGATGGCCCTCTCAGTGCAATTTTCTGGGGACAGCTGCTCATATTTAGCCCAGGCTATGTCTACGGACTATGAGATCACTTTTAACATGATCCCCGAATGATCTTGGACATCTAAAGCAAGTTTCATCATTTTGTCAATTTATCGAGGCTGAACCTTACTAAATGGAACTTTACGCCAACTCCCTGCATAACAACCTATCTTGGATACATTAATTCTGAACTCTTCACGAAGTTTCATTCCAACACTCCGAGATGGAATGCATGTAGCGATCATTGCTTACTTAGCTAGCATGCAGTTCTAGTTTTGAAACTCCAACTGTTCTCACTAAGAAGCAATTGCCAGATATGAATAATTTTTTCTAACAGCGAGAGGGGTTAGAAGCAAATTCGCAATTCCCATTAGTGGATTAGGCTTCCAGTAGAGGCTTAGTTTCACTCTACTCTCCCAAACCAAAACAGCGGACTCAAGATCTTTCTAATAGACTAGATATCCTTGAGGTCCTTCGGCCGAGGCAGTGGGTCCATCTTTCTTCTTTGCCCCTAAAAGTCAGAAGATAGATTAGGACTTTGGTAGGTATATTTGTTTAATTATTGGACTAGGATTTGTTTCAAGTTCCACGGTCGTAGCAATGGACGAGAAGTTCTTTTAAGTTTCCAGCTCCGCGGGTAGCCCACGTTTGGGTACTTTAATAAACAGTACATCTGTTACAGTGAAAGTGTGAAAATAGTAACTTCATGAACTCCTGAAAATTTCAGTCATTTCGTGTAAAGACTTTCAGTCAGGGATTTCAAGAAAGTACTAAAATATTTAAGAATTTCATGATATTGCTGAGAAATACAGCCATGAATTTCAACTGAAGCCCAAACCTAGCACTACAATCGGCAATATCTGTATTATAATTTTGTTGTCCCTTCCTTTGTTAGTACGACCGCGACGCTTTCATCCGTATCAAATAGGGAGAAAATCAGTGCCTTCTCGAGGCATCCATGAAGTCCTCCACCTCAAATAGCTCGCACCACATCACATCGGTTTGTAAGGAATAGGTTCAATACATCATCAAGACGTGTTTTTTCGATGAGGCTTAAGAGGCCTCTAAACTAAGCTTCAGATTCATTAGAGCCTCCAAACGAACGACCACTGGGCCAGTACAACAACGGGAAATTATAATCCCCATCATAAAAATGGTTGGCACAGGATTTTCAAGCCCATTAATGACATCCGTAATGCGGTTCATTGTTGGTAGTTTCATTAGTAGGTGGTCGATAAATATCCATCACAACAATACGCGGCTCTTCAAACCACAGCACTTGGTGGTCGCCAACACCGTCCGATCTCGATGTCACAACAATGGCTCCTCTAGCTAGATTCTCTCTGATGTACATGGCCGTACTTCCTTTTTTCTACTCTGCATTCGATCAGCTCAAAGCAACTGGTAGCCAACAATCCTTACCTCTGCTTCCTCAATGTCATCACACAGATGGGACTCAACTAATATCACTGCAGCCTTGTTCGACAGAGCCTTATCTCTCAGTATCTCCAATTTCATTTTTTATCGGTGGGTGCGGAGGCCAGTAATATTGCAAACTGATGATTGTACTGCATGAGGACATCTCTACCAACTGCCTCAGCAGCTGTAGACTAGTCTTCCTCGGTGGGAGGTATCTGTACCCCATGTCGCTCATTAGTTCGTCTCGCTGGCTCATGATTTGCTTCACCCGCTTGCTGAAATTTAAAAATGCCACCGAGTCAACTTCCTGCCGTGGGCTCGCTGGCACAGTTCTCGAACTGGTTGAAGAGACCGAACATAATGCTTCAGGTCCATAGACCACCGTAGCATAAGATGCGACTTCGTCGGGCGGTGCTTCCAGGGTTGCTGGCCGAGCGTCTGTCGCACCACTACTCCCAGCTCTTTCCAATTTTTTTGCCAGGCCGGAAGGGTGGGAAAAGCTACATTTAGTTCGGAAGCAAGTAGACGTCCAAAGAAGAGCTTTGCGAATTATCGGACGGCAGAATTAAGAGTTTTTCTCTGTCATACATCATTTTTCATGTAAGTGTTCAAACTTTGTGTACTTTAAACAAATTTGTATGGGCGAATTGACATCCATCACCTTTACGTCCGTGCTTGCACTTCTTGGCAAGACAAAAACGACACACTATTGTCGAAATGGGAGCCGCTTCCCTATTCATTGAGTTCAGAGAATCTACCTCCATGTCCACACCCGTCGATCGCCGGGCCTGACTCGCATCGGTAGCCGGTACTTATTCCCGACAACGAAAGGGCAGACGGTGAGTGGCCTCCTGGAGACATAGCCTGGCACTCCTGATCGAGCTTCGCTTTACACTGGCATCCAGCTCAGATACTACCATTTCCAAACTATCCTTGTATTTCTCGCCACTCTCCTTGACGATGCAATCCTCACATTTGTAAGAGGCTCATGTGACTTCAAGTCGAACGAGTTGATATTCCGGTAAACTGAAGCAAGGCAAGTGGGTGAAGTCGCCGGAGTCCCCACACTTATTATTATTATTATTATTAAAACTTCACGCTTGGGCTCCCACGGACAGGTAATACAACCCAAATGAAGCATTTGCAACACCGGGAAGCCCAAAACGCTGCTACAGGAAATCCAGCAAAAAAC
>LQNS02276882.1:244382-281534 GCA_001587735.2 Parhyale hawaiensis
TCCTCTATATCCTACTAACATAATGGCAATAGCTCATAGAGTGCCGGGGCGTATGTTCCGGTGTCTCTTTGGGAATGGGCCTATTGGTTCGTCTACTGCCGCCTATCTAATCTAATCTATTCTTTTTAGAATTAAGTAATATCCTGCATTTGATCATCTGTGGTCCGACACAGGATACGGTGCACACCAGCTTTTTGCAAGATAGTCCGAGATAAAACGAGCTAAAGAGATACTTTGGTTTTGCTTAACCTTCTAGCTACGTTTTTCTCGGAGGACGGGTTACGCCTGAGTGTGTAACTTGTCAGGAAGACAGCTCTTGCAGTCTGGCACACGGCCAGGAACACGTACTGGTTAGCCTTAGCGGACTGGAAATGGCGCAGAGAGCACTCTCAGGTCTTCCTAGGATCCCTCCGCTAAAGCCTTAGCGGAACCACACAGCGATTGCTGCACCTTCGTCTTTCCAGGGTCTGCCATAGTCTGGCGCCCAAGGAGAGATCTCCACGCTGGCCAAAGCAGCTAGCCGCTACGGCCTACAGCTATAGCCCGCTTAGCATAAGACGGACGGCCCGTGCGTATTACCGGGACCGCCCGCATAGGCATCATATTGCCCAGGCCCGTCAGAGGAGGACGTTTCACGCAAGCCGGACGGCCCGCGTGAGCTATAAGGGACCGTCCGCCCTCAGAGAACCCTGACAATAGGTCTCTTCCCAGCAGGCCTGATTTTCCATTAGTGAAACGCAAGCTGCAGAACCATAAGTTTTGCGATAGCAAAATATCTCCCCCTGTAAGATAAGGAGTGAATATCAGCTTGGAATTGATCAAGCGTCAAGTTGCACTGCACTAAGAAAAATATAGCTCAGTCCAAAGAATTCACTGAAAATGCCCAGGGCTCACCGTATTGTGGATAACAACTGATTGGTGAACCTCCAGCGTCGAAATTTGGCAGTGATGTAAATTCTATATAAAAAGGCGTCTGCTCAGCGTGAAGATTCAACTACTTCGTTATCATTCAGCAATGAAAGCGGGGATTTAGAGGCTGGGGATCCAGAGGCCGGAGATCCAGAGGCCCGAGATCCAGAGCTATATTTGTCACTGGTACTCCAAGCGCTGAAATTGTATAGTATCTCAACTTGTTTTATGTACATGAATTTTCTCCTATTAAACTCTTACAGCGTGACGGACAGACGAAACAACAATGGAGCAACGAGAGAGCAAGAGAGCAACCACGCAAGCGACTAACAACTGTGTTTTATTATATAGTGGATGGTCTCATTTACTGGTACCTTTGTAAACAGTGCATCTACGTCTAAAGAGAGAAGCTTTTGGGTCGGTTGCAAAGTTATGAATTGCAGGCGTAGCAGAAGCTCGTCAATGCCGGGCACAATGTTCCTTGTATTTAGATATGATCGGATTAAAGTACTCAGGATCTGTGTAATACCATATGTGGCAGTTCCCGACATGCTTTTCATAGGTCTCAAAGTAGGTTGTTCATCGTTTTTTGAGCAGCTTTTGTAATCCATACAAGTGATCATTGCAATACTCACCTTGTCGTTGAAAATGTTTGTATAAGGTTTTATTGGTATTCTTGAGTTGGGCACCCAACTGATTTATTTTCTGTCTGTTTGTTTCCTGACTGGTTTTGTGGACACTTAGTGAACTTGGAATCGTTTTGTATTACGGTGTTTGCTTAGTCCTTATAATACTAAGCTTTCAAACAACCACTCGTCCACCCTTGTCAGCTCGCTGGATGACGATACTAGGGTTTGTTTTAGGACTTTAGAGTAGTTCTTTTTTTTTTTGGGTTAGGTTCGGTTTGAATTATCGGGAAAATATTTCATACCAATGTTTTTCAGCTAGATTTTTAAATCCTTTTCTGTTTCAATAGTGACAACCTGTTTTCTCTCTTGATATTAAACAGCAGAAAAAAGCTTTTCCACGGCAATTTCCTTTTCATGAGGTTTCTTTTTAATTCCATAATATAGACCGCTTTAGAAGAGACGATTTAGCCTGAGTCAGCACGTAGGAAGAAGTATTAGTAATTTTTTTTTTCGGTAAAAACACCTCGCTGCTAAATACGTTCTCTAGCTTTCTCCGGTGAGATGATACGATATGCGCTTCCTGTTGCTTAATAAGGCGGGTAAGTAGTTCAATGGTTGCGTAAAAGTGCAGTCCCCTGGTGCATTGTCGGAAAGTGATCAATGGCTTGCCGGCTTCTTTTTGAGTCTTTGATGATTCTCCTTTTTACCTCCGCGAAGGAGGTTATGTTTTCGTCGGATCTGACTGTCTCTGTTAGTCACCAAGATAAAAAAGTTGATGAACGGATTTTGACGAAATTTACATGGATTGTTAGGAGTGTTAGGAGAAATAGATGATCAACTTCTGGTGAAGATCCATCCATCAATTTGTTTGTCTGTTCGCCTCATTTTTCTCGATGCCGTAACTCAAAAAGTTATGAACGGATTTTTATGAAATTTACATGAGTTGTTAGGTACATTACGATGTGTAAATGACCAGGTTTTTGTAATGATCTGTTTGTTTGTTTGTTCGTTCGTTACTTTGTCACTGTTTTTAATTTTATGCTTGTTAGCAGCATAACTCAAAAAATTATCCACGAATCTTCAAAAAATTGCTGAAGCTGTTAACGCTGTTGAAGGGCGCAAATGATCAGATTTTGGTGTTAAAACAAAGAAAATTATGGTCTCAAAAACAATTGAAAGTTTTCGTAAAGGATCCCTTGCTTGGCGGAGGAATGCGCTCTCAGAGTGCTCTAGTTTACTTTTGATTTCTCGTTCCATCAGTTGTTTCTTAAAGTTAATAGTAGTGATTGATACTCAACTGTTACGTCACACAATTAAAATTCAGAAATTTCAGGAGCTGATCGCTTAGGCAAAAGACAAAGAATTTTAAAACAACATTAAGTTTATAGTTCAATTTAAAAGCCTTTTCCGACTTCTAGAAAATTTCAAGGCAACCACTTGTCAGTTCTTTTAGAACTATTCAGGAACAAAATTTGGTTACAGAACTAATCACTCCATTAAAATTGTCGACGTTTCGGCTTTAATAAAACTCATGACATCTTCGGGTCTAAATATAATATCTGTGAACATGAGAGAGCAACTTAGCCTAAATTTGACACAACACTAAAATGATTTCATAACTCTTTTACAACGAAAATATAAATCAGGAGAAAATAGCACAGTCAACACAGCGTAGTATAAATTATAGAATTAAAAAGAAAAAGAACGCCGTAAACCAGAAAATCGTCATTAAAAGTTTTTTTCTGATGATAAATATTGAGAAAGAAAACAGGTTGTCAGTATTGAAATGGAAGAGGATTTAAAAATGAATCTGAAAAATGTACTGGACCTATGTAGAATTTAGCAAAAAGGTCTCAAACCATGACTAGCAATTCTCCCTCCGACTGTGCTTGTCCGTTTTCCCCCGCTTCTCTTACCGTCCATGCGCACCACCCTGTCAACGCCCCACCCTGTCAACATACCAAAACTTAGGTCATCTTAAATAAAACAAAAAATTTTGTTAGGCATCCTTTGTTGTTTTTATTAGAAATTTTTGATGATGGGAGGAAAAAAATCCCGAAACGGTAAAAAGTTTTATTTGTTAGTCGACATCTGTAATTATTTTGATGTTTTAGTTTGAAGCCTTTAATTATATTTGTAAATATATACTTATTTGTATATATGTCAGTCCACCCAAAAAGTGGTTGAAGGAGTTGTGCTGGCTCAGAGCACCCCCGATCTCGTATGGGGTGAAAAGATGTGTCTGAGGCTAACGACGCTCTTCCCTACATTGAACGTTAACTTCTATGCAGTTTCCTAAATAAATAGAAAAATAAAATAAAAGCCTATTTTGGGAAATTATTGATAAATAGCGTTGTGAGGGGAAAGATGCCAGGGGTGCGGGATAAAAACATTTTCCACATAATTCAAAATATAACCTAACCCATGAAAAAAGAACTGCGCTAAAGTCCCTAAATACTATTATTAAGATGCACTAGACTGGCGACGTGAGAACGAAGGAACTCCATAAGGTTAACATAAAAAAGCCCCACGCAACCAGTCCAGCAAGCGAAAAAAGAAAGAAGAAGATCAGAGATTATAGACTAGCTCTGTTTACAGTTTGCTTCGAGCTGTCAATACCAGCACCAGCAAAAGCAGAGCAATCAAGACCATTCCAAACTTCTACATATGGAAGAAACGAATGAGAATACTGGCTTGTACGGCATCGTACCGGTTCCAATGCAAGCTCATAAAGAGCACAAGTACACCGAGTACACCTCACTCGAGAAAATAGCTCCAAAAGAAAAGCCGCCAGTGGATGGCCAGGGCAATTATATATTTCATAGAAAAAGCAGACAAAACCAACTCTACGACGATGCGCCAGTTCACAAGGCACAACACTATCCAGCATGAACGCACATCGACGAACCACTCTATCAAGCAAGCTCTGATTGCTTAACCCGACCATAGCAAAATACAAACTACAATGAGCCTGGCAACGACGAGTTGCAGCTAGCCTGCAATCCATAGCTTTACAACCGACCCAACAGCTACTCTCGTTAGAAGTTGAATCGTCGTTTAAAAATGTACCAGTATATGAGACCATCAGCATAATAGTCACGTCTGTACACCACCCCGAGATTTTAGCGCTACCCGACCTGCCTCAAGAAATCCTCCGCAATCTCCTGAGTATCTGCGCCACGGGGACGTCATTCGCCATCAATAAAGAACCGAGTCTCGATGGGGACACCATTGGGCCTAACGTTCGCCGGTTCTTACATGTCCTCTCTAGGAACAAATCTATTGGCCCAGACTCGACAGTCTAATCCTGCATTTTATTTACATTACGTTGATGATATTCTAAAAATTTTCAATTCTAATACCATGTACATAATTTTATAAGGCGACTTGAGACCAACTCCATATTGAAGTTCACCAAAAATGTCAAGCGAAACAATACATTTAATTTTCTAAACGTTCTGTTACATGTTCGGAAAGGTAGAATTAAAGCATTTGTGTATTCAAAGCCCACAAATACGGGCTGCTACACGAATTTTAATTCGCACACGCTGACTAGTAACAAAAAGTCTATCGTTTTAAGGACTGCAAAGTTATCGAGCTCTTGGACTACTTTTGACGTTGAAATTCGTAGAGTAAAGTAAGTTTTTGCCAACTGTGATTTCCCACAAACACTCTAGAGAACGTATTCGCAAATATACTAAATCAGAACTTCACTAATAGCAGCAGCACTAACGGAGATAATTCAGTTAGGCTTTACGTAGAATTTGATGTTTCTTCATACACTGCCGATCGGAAGACACAAAACAATATCAACAAGCGCCACGTGAAACCTGTTAATAATAGCAATTCCATACAACTGATCCCCAATTACAGACGGTGTAAACTCATCTCATGTTGCTCTACAAGACCTGTAAAACCCACTGCGCATAGGTAAGGAGTTGTATAGCGAATTAATTGCACAGAGGAAGGCTGTAATGCCTCCTTCCTCCCTTATATGACAAATGTCTTACTGAAGCGGTGTAAACAGCACCGATACAGTTCAAGCAGCATTAAATCCCACTTTTCATACGAACATCACATAAATGCTCCTCCAGCCAATACTTTAATTAATGCATAGTTTTTCGATTATTTTCAGCCACCACAATGGCATTAATCTAAAAATAGCTGAAGCAATTAGCATCCAGCAAAGTAATCTATTAATAGATGAGAAGTACGATCAAGGTTTCATCTTCTCAAACAGACGGGTAACCCTCATTTTGAACAAGGGGGTGCTAGAGTGAGATTTTCACCGTGATGATACCAGTGAAACCTAATGTACCTAATATGCTACATAAAATTTTGACTGTGATATTTTTCCTGATCAATATTTTCGTTAGAAAATCATTTTAGTGTTATGACAAATTTAGAATACAGTAAATTACTCTCTTATGTTCACAGATATTATTTTTAGCCTTGAAGATGGCAAGATTTTAATGCGGAAACATTGCCCAAAATTTTAAAAGAGTGATTAGTTCTATTACTAAATTATATTTACGAATAGTTCTAAGTAAATTGACCAGTAGTTGCCTTGGAATTTTTAGAATGGGAAAAAGGCTTGAAAATAGAACTGTAAGCTTAATGCTGATATACAATTTTTACTATTACTATTATTTATTATGTAGTTAGAATTAAGCCTTTGTTATGTTGTTTATTCGGAAATTTTTTTCCGCCGATGATAGTCAGATAGCAGTCGGAAAGGTTTGGGTTTTACTTATTGATGGCCACATAAAATGTCTTTATGGACACTTCTTTTAGCCTTGCTTTCTAATGTGAGGCTTCACAACGTCAATTCTGAAGATTTTGGAAACTATGCATGAAACGACACTGTCAACAGCGAATACTGTACTTACTTTAGACCAAGCAATATCGAGAAGATCGGCAGAATGGCCAACATAGACACAGAAAGGATGTGGCATAAATGGCTCAAGATCTTCTCCAGAATCAAAGCTTGCATGGTCTTCATTTGGCCGTCCTTCTGCACGCAGTGAACTGAGGCTCTCCTCTGATGGAGTTGGTGACACCTGAAATGGAAGAACAAGCAAATGGTTATATTCCTTACATCAGTAGGCAGCACGGAATAAGACTAATAGTTATATTGTGAGTAGCTTAAGCCTCCGTTTCCACTACAAAGGCAGTCTCACAGAGGAAATAAGAAGGGACATATACCGTATATATATATATATATATATACTGTCCATAGAAAAGGGGAACCCATGCACAAGGATGCTCCCATACAGATTCAAAGCGCATTGGAATCAGTATCTACTATATAATAATTCACGTCGTGTTTTTCATAAATATATTTCTATCTTTCCCGTCACGCTCTATGGGAATACGATACAAAGAAATTCAAGGACGCAGCGAACCGATGAAATTATATTTATATTTTTCCAGTCATGCTTTATGGGAATAACAAAGGATGAAATTCAAACGCGTAGCGAACCGGTGAAACTTTCATAGCTTGCCGGGGCCTTTCAACAATGGGGTGTTCCTGAAGTACTACCGGTAGTAATGAGTATAACTTTCAACTTCAACTCATTTTATTTTTCATGAATAACAGTTTTGGGGCAGATGCTTTGCTTTAGAGACACTTCTTTTCACAGTGATTCGTCTGCATGATACTGATCTGAACTACATAGAGCACTATGAGAGCACATACCTCCGCCAAGCGAGGCAACGGTAGCAAAAAATTTCAAATTGGCTCTGAAACCATGATTTTCTTTGTATCAACTCCAAAATCTAATCATTTGTGCCTTTTGATAGTAATGACAACTTGTGCCATTTTCTTGATGATCCATCCGTTCATAACTTTTCGAGTTACACTGCTAACGAACGTTTTGACAAACATAAGTCAAATATACAAACGAATGACCCGATCTGCACCAAAACTTAATCATTTATGTCTTTTAATATTACTAGCAACACCTGTAAATTTCATAAAACTAAAAACAGTGACAAACAAACGAACGAACAAACGGATCATTACAAAAATTTTGTCATTTACTTTTTGTAATATACTTGACAACTCATATGAATTTCATAAAAATCCGCCCTTAACTTTTTGAGTTATGGCAAATGGATGGATGGATCTCCACCAAAAGTTAATAATCTGTTCCTCCTAAAATACCAAACAATCCCTGTAATTTTAGTCAAAATCCGTCTATAACTTTTTGAGTTAGCTTGGTGACAGACAAAGAGGCAGACAGACAAACAGCGAGAAAAGACCCGACGAAAACATAACCTCCTTGGCAGAGGTAATATCATTGAAGAGCCATGCTTTGTTCTGGGGAATTTCAACAGGTTTCAGGTACTTGTAGCTCTCTTCCAAGTTTTCAGGATTCATCGTAAAAAATTATTGAAAGTTCGCCCAGTTGGTGCTACATATATTCATGAAGTCTATATCCTGTCTACGGACGTATAATAGAAGGGCAACGTGCCGAATAACTCACGAATTTCAAACGAAAATGCTAACGAAAGCTTGACACTGTTCAATTGTTAGTTATTAGTTGCCCAGTAACAAAGAACTTAGGAAATGAGACAGCTTTATCAAAGAAAAAAATATACATACAGGCGACCCTCACTTTATATTGCACCTCTTTATACAAGCACCGAATTATAGCGGGGCTATTCAGTTTCAGAGCATCAAACTATATCACCTTGAATCCTCTTTGTAGCGTAAGTTTACCTAAGGTACCCCTCTTTTTACAGAATAAGTTTTCAATGAACCAATACCTATAAGCTTAGCAACTTAGGATGTGCTGTGAAAGAGGACACGGTTAGTAAATGAACAATTCACGGCATAGAAAATATTTGTAGAACGCTCAATTCCCGATTTTTTCTTAGAATATCATTTTCTGACTTCTTCCATGCGGCATCATGGACGACATCACTTATAACGGCAATGGAAGATAGCACAGACTGATCTCACGACTTCTGTGGTTGTACATAATCATCGGTGAACCACTTTTTTTGTGGTTTTTGCCATATGTTTTGGGTCGTTGTCCTGCGGAAAAACGAATTCTTGTGGTAGCCAGAAATTTTGAACCGATGCATGCAAACGTTCTCTCAAAATGTTCTGATACACGTGACCGCCCATTCTCCCTCCTATGATATGAATGTTACGTGTGCCCAGGCTGGACCTTCTCGTTGCTCATATGGATGCATGTGGAGCACAATGATAGGGACTCTTGATTGTATAGCTACTACTAACACAACTATTTTAACTCTGTATACCTATATGATGAACTGAATGTTTCTGTTTATTTTCTAAATATTCATCATTATTTACTTATACATTTCATCTAATTAGCTATACGGTATGTATATAAGCTAGCTACTATATATATTTTTCATAAGCTCCCGCCAGAATGGTTCTGAAGTTAATCTAGAGTGCTATGATCCAGTTCCTCAATTCTCCCACAGAATGCTTGAGATGTGGGTGCAATTAGCTACCCGTACTGACCCTCCATAGGAATTTAGCAGCTGAGAGCTGTCCTGGGGTCCCATTTTTTGGAGTGGATGGATTTTTTAGGGGGGGGAGGGGGGGTGGGGTCTCACCTTTTTCCATCTATTTTTCATATTCCAGTCCTGAATATTAAGTGATAGTTGAAGTAAATAAAGGTCCACACTTGAGGCTGTATGGGCTAGTTCTCGAATGCCTCAATAAAGTTTGATTGAAGAAGAAGAAGAATGTTGCGTGTTCAACGTGATGAAAAGCATCTCCAATTCATAACGCAATCACCACCAAATTTACAGAGGGAATGGCGTTTTTGGGTGTGAATGCCGTTCCATTCTTCTTCCACACATAGTTCTTCAAATTTCATCCAAATAACTATGTTAGTCTCATCCGTCCACAACCCGGTTTCCCAGAATGATTCAGGCTTGTCCTTGTGCTCACGGATGGATTTCAGATGAGTTCCTCATTTCGTTTTACAGCAGGGGAGCTTTGCGAGGGTCTAGGATAATTCGTTTAACTCAATTATTCTAAACAAATTCATCTAACTCAATTCGTCTAAGAAAGTTTAGCTAATGTCAAATTCGTCTAAGGAACAATTCATCTAATCGCAGTTCTTCTAAGCCTACTTTATCTATAGCAAATTAGCTAACCTAACCTATCCTAACCTAAACTCAACTAGCCTAAACTAATCTATCTAAACTAACCTAACCTAACGTAACATGAACTAACCTAAACAAACCTAACCAAACCTAAACTAAGCTAACCTACACTAAGCTAACCTTAACTAACCTAATTTAAACTAACCTAACCTGAACTAAATCAACTAACCTAACCAAACCTAAATTATGCTAACCTAACCTTAAACTAACCCTATCTGATTTAAACTAACCTAACTTGATCTAGGTACATACATTTTTTTTACAGATACATTTATAAACACTAGCTTNTAGCCTTGCATTATCAGATACTTCCAAACGTATGTAGCTCCTTTTAGTTAAGGGGACCGTACGCCCAAAAACATTCGTTTTTAACCACTAAACAAAAGCTATACATGAGACGAGCTCGCAGGCAAAATTTTAGACAGTCAGTGTAACCTTAAGTGGGTAGAATACGGGGCTGGGGGCGGGGAGTGACATTTTTTGTAACACTTCATTTTTCACTTAAAAAACGTTACTACTAGCCCGATCTTTATGAAACTTGGCAAAACATGTAAAATTGGAAAAAATGGGGGATTTGACTCTTGTACTTTTTTCAATTTTTGCCATAGAAAACGAGTTACACGACGAAAACGGAAAACTCCGTTTTCTTTGAATAACTCGTTTTCTATGGCGAAACCCACATTTTTTTCCGATTTCACATTTCACACGTTTCATCCAAATCTGTAGATAAAAAAGTTCTGTTTACAGTCGCATTCTCGAATTTCATGACAATAAAATCAGAGACGAAGAATTCAAATTTGATTTTTCATTCATGTACCGATTTGAATAACCATGGTACAGATATGTAAAATCGGAAAATAATGTGGGTTTAATTCCTGTATTTTACCCATTTTCATCAAAGAAAACGGAAGCACAGACTCTCCTCAAAAGTTTATTTTTTTCGACTTCTAAACCCTACTAGTCCTACAATTTTTGAGCAACAGAGATGATTTTGGTCTGAAACACAAAGCAGAATTTAATTTTCTAAAACTTCTCGCTTGGGTTTTCTGAATTTCGAAATAGGAAACGAGTGTCGACTACAATTTTAAATTTTTCCCGTTTTTTTCAATTTTCTCAAAATCTAATTTGAAATTCAAAAAACCCAAGCATGAAGTTGTAGAGAATGAAATTCCGCTTCATTTGATACCTAAATCATCTCTGTAGTTCAAAAACTGTAGGACCAGTAGGGTTTCCCCCGCCCCCCTTTTTCACCGTTTTCTTTCAATAACTCGTTTTCTATGGCGAAAATAAGAAAAAGTATGGAGTCAAAAAATTTTCTTCTCTATTTTACATATGTACACAAAGTTTCATCGAAATCGGTCCAATAATGAAGAATTTTTTGGGGGCGTACGGTCCCCTTAACATTACAAGAAGTCAGAGTCTTTACTCAGTCTTGAAATGAAAATTACCAACAGAACCGTCGTACTTGAGAACATTATTACTCAACCAATATTCAATGGTAAAATAATCGATGGAACAAAATTTATCAAAATAATACAACCAGTAAACGTTTTGGGTCTTCACTCATCTGCAGTACTTCTGAAACGCACAAGGATTTGGCTGCACAGAAAGTTACTTAAAACATGAATAAACACCACTAAGACACTAGTGGTTAACAATAAAAAGCGAATTGGCTCTATTTTGCTCAGTTTAAATAGGTTTTTACAGGCAGCATTATTATAAGATTAATATTAGTATAAAAAGGAAATGTTTTCTTTTATTCAACTTTTAATTTATATTAGAGGACTTGTTCCTTAGACGAATTTTAGATTAAACGAATTGCGCTTAGATGAAATGTTCCTAAGACGGATTTGACATTAGATAAACTTGTTTTAGGCGAATTGAGTTCGATGAATTTGTTGAGACGAATTGAGTTGGAGGAATTTACCAGCACCCGTTTTGCGAGGGGTCCGAGAACTTCAATGGTTTTTGGTGCAGCTCGTTGCTTATTGTACGAAGGATAACGCTTGTCCCGGCTGCCAACAAGTCCTCTCTAAGTTCCTTGCGAGTAATCATTGGATTTTCGGACACTTTCGTGGCCATTTTTGTGGAAGCTCTAGGGGAAATCTTTCGCGACCTACCATATCTAAGTTGATTTTCGACGGTTTCCGAACTTTTGAACCATTTCATAAAAGACCCGATGGTGGTAAACGACATTTTGAGTGTCTACGATATTTGCCTCTAAATTTTCCCGGATTTCTATTCTTTAATAAACTCTCTTACATAATTCGTAAGCTCCTTGCTCTTTGCATTGGTTATAACCTTCTTCTACCCAGTCGGACGCAATAATGAACCCAAAGCTGTTCATGGTCATATTGCGACTCGTGTGTGCGTCTCCCTCATGAGGTTGCGTCGGAGAATGCAGGGTCATTCTTTAAGCAATACTATGTATTAAGAAATACTATACAGGCTTCTTATATTATATAAAAAATTAGCGGACCCGTGCGTGAATAAATTCACGTAATAATCGATATGTTTGCCTAATACCTATAGGCCGGTGCTGAATCTTTTCTCAGACTTGCTTCTTCATTTTCTTCATTGATCCTTTGTCATGCTCTCATCCTTAGGTCTGTTATATTGACAGGAAGAAGTAAAATCTAGAGTAAAACACTGTAAAGAGTGTTCAACAGATGCTACACTATAGACCCTCAGCTAGGGAGTTGTTAGCGGACAAAGGGAGAGCAGTGATCGGGTAAGTGAAATCGTCGATGTACTTGTGTTCAGGAAGTTGATGATGTCGATGGCATTTTCGCAGCCGTCATGTAGTCCGGTACCATAGGATAGAGTGGGCGGTCTTGTGATAGTTTATCTTTTTGAGAGATGCGAGAACTTCAACGCCACACACGACCTTACTGAAAGCAGCCATCGGTGTTCGCATAGTGCAGCGTTTATTGAAAGCTTTGCGTAGCTCGGCATGAAGAGGGAGTTTCTGGTGCAGGTTGGTACTGGGGACATGGTTGTTACAGTAAAGCCTAGATAATCCTTATTTCTCATAGAGAAAAAGTGTAGGCCGGTATGTAGATTATCCGAGGCTCTGGACGAGTAGGGGGGTTGCCGCAGCAGTCGGCAAGGAAAGGGCCAGAGTGATATAAGTCCCATTGGTATACCACCTTGAAGCATAAGGGGCTACAATCAACTACTGTGAAGCGGCCGCATTGACCTCCTTGTAATTACTAGAGCCGAGTTATCGGAGCCATCAAAGTTTGCCTCGACACCGTCCGGTGCATAGAAACTTGAATAAAAGATCCTCAGGAGGGAGGGGAAGAGGCTGGGCCCGAGACGCACCAGGATCCGCTTGTTGAGAGGCGGAGGAGTGGGAAGGATAGGTATAATCGCCCATGGAGTAGAATGTGCCTCGGATTCATTCTCTGAGGGATATCCAGGGGTGTCATAAGGAGAGAGGTACTCTTTCTCTGATGATAAGAGAAGTGATCAGCCTCGTCATAATTCACAAGGTGAACATGAGACATTGAGGGTCTTGGTCTCGCTAGTAATGGGTATTGGGGCAAAATTACCTGGGTGAGCCGGGGGAGAGACCGCTCGTGGTCGATGTCCCGGGAGTCCATGGAGATCTTACTGGGTCGTTGTCTGTGCATGGGTCGGGATAGTTTCGAGTCAGACTTATAGGATGGTGAGTGTCATCGCGTACGCTCCGTAGGAGAGGGTGAGTACTCTCTCTTGCGCTTCGTGAGAGAAGAGGGGAGAGTTTTTTCCTGCGTTTCGTAGATTTTTCCTTGGCATGGGGTCCGAGTCTGTACCGAAAATTCTTCAAGTGACGTAGGAACGTGCTTCTGAGAGGTCCTTTGTTTCTGAGGCGATATCGAGGTAGTAGGAAGTTTTGTAGGGCCTGCCACAACCGAGCGACCAGGAGAGCCGCTGCTGTCTGAGAAGTGAGACAGCGGGAGTAGATGCAGGAGTTCTTCTTTCAGAGAGTTGGTCTGACAGAGGGCGATGAGCTCCTCATTCTCTATGTGAGACCGCTTTCTATCGTTTCTGGCCAGTCGAAGTACATACAGAGGTGAGTTCCAATTCGGAGCTCTGGTCCCACCTGCAATCCGCACCTCCCATGAAGCACAGAGTACAAGGGCCTGGATGCCTATTATGGTTGCCTAGGACTTCTTTCCGCTTGGAATCAAGCAATTTGCATGTTTGGAACAGAGATGGTTAAACAAGGTTTTTGCATTGTTTACACCATGCTGACAAGCTATATATTTTCTCTCGAAAACGTAAGAGATTATTACAAGCTACGAATACTGGATGAGAATACAAGTGAAACTTTTAACCCGTAATGAGCTAAAAAAGTTGTCTAGGTCGGCTGTCTGGGAACCGAAGCAGTAGTAGTAGTAGTAGTAGTAGTAGTAGTAGTAGTAGTAGTAGTAGTAGATGCTTTACTAGCGCTTCAGTGGCACACTGCCTATATCGCGCCGAACTATTCCTGTGTTTAACCACAGGCTCGTGCGCCAACTAGGGCGCGTTTTAAATTGTCAATGATTTTTGTTTCGGCTTTTCTGCCGGTAGGTCTCAGAGTGGTGGTCAGTGCGCTACTGACAGGAAAAAGGCGCAAGTTGAACATCTCCAACCCCCGGGCACGGCTGAACGCTTTCGCTCAGCTACGCCGCACACGAGAAGGAAACGAAATACAAGAAGGTAGAAGTCTAGCGGGAATAGGTCAGCCACCTCGATCAGCAGCCAGACCTCCCGAAATAGAAGGGGAAGTATCGAGAGCCTACCTAACTTTACAAAAATAACCTCGTCACCAGGAACTGCGGCAAGTTGCAACATCCCCTGCGGAGAAGGCACTCGGGACCCTTGGGTGCGTGATGCCTAAACATATTGTGGCAGGGAAAGGGCCCGCCACAATATGCCCCTGAGGGCTGGGAACCGAAGGCTCAACCTGCCCGCGACCAGGGCTGCTGAAGCTAGAGCCGAGGACATAGGAGATGTTACTCGTAGTGTCCATGACGCTGTGGGAGAGGAGTAGAGAAAAGCAAGAAGCATCAGCTTCGGAAGCAAAGTCGCAACCTAGAGGAGGGGAAAAGCTGTGAAGAGCGAAGCGCTTGGGATCAAGCATCTTGCATGTTAGGGGCAGAGATGGTTATTATAAGATTTTCTTGCACCATTCTAACCTTATATGGTAGCACGTAATACTTTCTCTCGAAAACACAAGAGAAGATGACATGGTAAGAATATTGGATAGTAGGAAAAGTGAAATTTGAAACCTGTAAGGAACCAAAAACGTTTTCTTGGTCGGCTGTTTGGGAATCCAAGTCCTAAGCTGCCGCGACTAGGCCGCTTATCTTAGGGCCAAGATGCGAAGCTAGTTATTTAGACCTCCCCTGTGTCTATGACGATGGTGGACACGTGAAGGGAGAAGTAAGAAGCGTCAGCTTCGGTTGGGAGCGAAGAAGCTACTCGAGAAGAAGGGAAGGCTTTTGAATCTGAGATTTCGCGTCTCCAAAATATCTCTTCTAGAGAATAAGCCATATGAGCTAAATAATCGACGCAGTAAATTGATATTCAGATGAGAAGAAGCAAACACTAGAACAAGTTGTCACTGGAGATGTTGCCTGTGTGGAAATTCAAGACGATCTGATGGTAGCTCTGCTTCAGGCTCGCTTTATATACATTAACCCCTCCTAGAGAATTGAAAGGGGAGTGATGACATCAAAGAAGCGAAGAGAATGAACAGAAGCGAACGTGAGAAGGGCACGCCCAACAATACTTTTCTACCTCGTCTCTGTGGAAATGATACAAAGAAAAGCATATAATTTCATAAAAGCTTCAAGAAAGGCTACCGCAGGCAAACACAATTCTGAAATGTAGTAAGGGAAACTAACATATCAAACTAGAGCACTCTGAGAGAGCATACCTCCACCGAGCAAAGCAGCGAAAACGAAAAATTCAAATCGCTCTGAAACCAAGATTTTCTATCATTACCAAAATTTGATCATTGATGCCTTGTGATAATATTAACAGTGCTTGTAATTTTCTTGCAGTTCCGTTCGCAACTTTTTGAATTATGCTGCTAACAAACATTTTAATTAACTTCAGTCAAACACACAAATGGACAAGCTGATCATCACCAAAATTTAATCAATTATATATTTTAACATGACTAACAATTCCTGAAAATTTCATAAACATTTTAAACATTTTAAAAACATTAGTCAAAGACACAAACGGACCTATCGATCATTACCAAAATTTAATAATGTCTCTCAACATGACTAACAATTCCTGGAAATTTCATAGATTCATTTATAATTTTTCGAGTTATTACGCAAACAAACATAAACTCAAATACAGCGACAAACAAACGAACAAATAATAAACAGATCGTCACAAAACTTTCAACATTTACTCTCTGTAATAAACCCAACAACTCATGCAAATTCATGAAAATCCGTCAATTACGTTTTAAGTTATAGCACCAACAAAAAATAGGCAGGACACAAATAAACGGACGGACCGATCTTCACCAAAAGTTAGTCATCTGTTCCTCCTAACATACCCAACAACCCATGTAGGTTTCGTCAAAATCCGTCCATAACTTTTTGTGTTATCTTGGTGACAGACAGAATAATAGACCCGACGAAAACATAACCTCCTTGGTGGAGGTAACAAACAGGAGCATAATTATCTTACATTGTCAAAAGAGGTACCTATGCTTGAATTACAGTCACGGATGTATCGTACCTTCAAATCAGGATTGTATCTGCTACGAATATCTAGAAAAAAGTTGTAGGCCGCCTTGATAACCCAAACCCGTAGCAGTTGGTCCTGACCAGCTGTCGCCAGCAGCCGACCACATAAGCTGAACTTAGCGCACCACACAGGACCACAGTGTTCATCTGCCCACACAAATAAGTGGATATTAGTAAATAACTCTACATATAAGCTACTCGACACCCTACGACCAAACAACAGATGCATGCAGGGAAAATTGACATTTTTCAATTTTGTGAATCATGTAGCTTGAAGTCCAATTATAGAGTGTCGCTACTTTTTAAAAACATTTAATGCTTATAACCATGTATTTCTCTCCGTAAGAAGGTGTTCAAAGAATAAAATATTACAATACTAGTTCGGAAAACTACTTCTATACAGCATTACAATGAAAGCAAGATTTAGTTACAGATTTAAAGCGTTATTATACTGTACAACCTACAATCTATACACATATAGGCCTGCTGTCAATTAAAACTAGAAGTAACACTAAGTGCGATACGACACAACCTACATTCTAAGCAATACTTTAGAGAAGTAGGCAACTCTGAGAGAGCATACCTGTCAAGTAACCCAATGCTACTGAAAATTTTAAATTGGTGTATGCTAACCTTGAACACTTTTTTACCACCACAAAAATTTGATCTCCTGTTGCTCACAACATTCCTAGCAGTTGGAGTAAATTTTATGAAGACCTGCCAATTTTTGGTCATTTGCTTTTCGTAAAAGCCCTATCATCTGCAAGTATCACAAATATATTAATTAATTTATCAAATTAATAAATATTGAGTAATGTTACTAAAAATATGCTTGTGAAAAGCCAAGGGTACCGGAACGAATCTTTTTCTCACCGTGAGTGAACTTGTCACGGTGTAGGACTTGACTCAGAGGTCGTGCTACTTCTACCTCTTGATATCTGTTTCACAAGTAGAAAATTGTTACAATTTTCCTATGTTTGATTAGTCTTGAGAAGCATTTCATTAGGTTTTAGGGTGCCTAATCGTTGTCTCTCCTTGAGAAGTGTTTCAAGACGCTGTCAGGCGTCAGGAGGCGGCTTCCGCCGCTCTGCTAGTCTGTGAGGCCGTCAGCCGAGTGGCTCCGCCATCTGCCATGTGGTGCCTGGGATAGCAAGCCGATGGCTACCGCGAGGCGCATGCTGGTCCCGCTCTCGATGACCACACAACTAATTGGTCACGACGGGGAGTTTGGAGGCGTCCATAGTGTTAAGTTAGCTGATATTGAGAAAAAGGGCGTGTTTCGGCGCCCTGCGCATGTCACAAGCATATTTTCTCACCTCTCATTCACTTGACACCGTGCAGGACCTGTTACCGACGGCCCAAACGGGCGTACTATGGCAGAGGGAGCGACCAAGGATCAAGGTGTGAAGGCAGATACTAAAGTGCAGCTATCATTAGAGTCATAACTAGAGCACTCTGAGAGCGCATACCTCCGTCAAGAGAGGCAACGGTAGCAAAAAATTCAAATTGGCTCTGAAAGCCTAATTTTCTTTGCATAAACTCCAAAATCTAATCATTTGTGCCTTTTGATAGTAATAACAGCTTGTGCAAGTTTCTTGAAAATCCGTTCACAACTTTTTGAATTATACTGCTCACAAGCGTTAAGACAAATATGAGTCAAACATAAAAATGAACAAACCGATCTGCAACAAAATTAATTCATTTCTGTTATTTAACATTACTAACAAGGCCAATGAATTTCATAAAGATCCATTCATTATTTTTTGAGTTATTGTGCTAACAAGCATAAAATTAAAAATAGCGACAAACGAACGAACAAACGGATCATTACAGAAATTTGGTCATTTACTTTGTTATATACCTAACAACCCATGTTAATTTCATAAATATCCATCCATAACTTTTTGAGTTATGGCATTGAGAAAAATGAGGCGGACAAACAAACAAACGGAGGGACATATTTTCCCCAAAGTTAATCATCTCTTCCACCTAACATACCTAACAATCCCAGTAAATTTCGTCTAAATCGGTTCATAACTTTTGAGTTATCTTCGTGACAAACAAACAGACAGAGAGACAAAGAGACAGACAAAAACGACGAAAACATAACCTCCTTGGCGGAGGTAATAATTCCCAGCAGTATCTGACTGAATGAAGGTATAGGTGAATCATAGACTCTAGGTAACAAGGGGTGGGGGAACGCAACCAGCACGTGACTAGGTCTAGGGACGTTTCTCTTGTCGATCTTGTTTTGGATGTACCTGGTGCTGAGGGCTTGCTCTTGAGCTGTCAGGATGGTGCCTTCTGTTTCCCGTTTCAGCTCACCCCTCAGCTAGTTCCAAGAGTCTGGTACGATTTTGTCCTGAATAGCTTCGAGGTACTAGCTGGATATCTTCATGCTCTTCCATTTGTTAGTCCGATCGAGGCGCCGTCGCTCTTTGAATTGGTCAGCCATTTCGGTCTCTTTCAGCAACTTCGCCTCGATTAAGCAGCGTGCCCACGGGTCGTCGCTCTCTCTGAAGTGTTGGGAGAGAGCGCGTTTTTCCGCTTCGATGCAGTCCTCGACGCTGATGAGGCCACGGCCCCCTTCTCTTCTGTTGATGTAAAGTCTGTCTACGCACGATCTTCCGTGCAGTGCTCGATAGAAGGTCCTGAGCTTTCTGGTTTTGATGTCCATGTCGGCGCAGTCTTTTTTGGTCCAGTTAATAATGCCAGCAGAATATCGGACTACGGGGACGGCCCAGCTGTTGATGGCCTTGATGGTGTTGGCCCCATTAAGGTGTGATTTCAGGATGAGCAAGAGTCGGGTGAGGTACTCCTTCCGAATGGAATCTTTCATCGTTCTGTGGAGAATGGTGTTGTACTCCATGATACTCAGGTACTTGTAACCTGCCTCCTCGATATCCTTGGTGGTACCTTCTTCGATTATGATTCCCTCGGACACAGTAACCTCTCCCCTTTCGATGCTAAGGACTCCGCATTTGCTATCACCGAACTGCATCTTGATGTCTTGGGAGTATTGATGGACTATATGAAGGAGCTGCTCTACTTGGTCCTTTGATTTGGCGTAGAGCTTCAGATCGTCCATCTAAAGCAGGTGGTTGAGCTTCATGGTACGACTGTAGTTGTAGCCCTGGCCGGCCTTGTCTTGTTCAGAGTCTCGGAGAGGGGGATCATGGTCAGAACAAAGAGCAGTAGAGATAGGGAGTCGCCCTGGAAGATGCCCGCTTGATGCTCAACTCGCCTAGGTGTTTATTGGCGCTTGTGAGCTGGGTCTTCCAGTTGGGCATGGTCGTCGCGATCTGATTGCGGATGTTGCCGGCGATGCAGTAAATTACCAGGCATTCCAGGATCCAGGAGTGAGGGACCATATCGAATGCTTTTTTGTAATCAACCCAAGCCATGCTTAGATTTTTCTGTTTGCTCCTGGCATCTTTCGTGAGGAGCTTGTCGACGAGCAAATGGTCCTTCGTTCCCCTGGTGTTCCTGCGGCATCCTTTCTGTTCGTCAGGTAGGAGCTTCTTTGAGTCTAGATTTTGGCAGACTCGCTCTTAGATTATGCCCGTCAGCACCTTCCACATAAGGGGGAGGCACGTGATTCGGCGGTAATAGTTGACCTCCGTGCCCTTTGCCTTGTCCGTCTGGATTAAGAGTGCAGCGATGAGAAACTGTTGATCCAGTAGCCCTGCACCATATCTGTTCCGGGTGCTTTCCAGTTCTTGGAATTGCTCAGTTGCTTTTTGAGCTGTTGACTGGGGATGGTAAGGTCTGGATCAGCTGCGACGTTCTTCTCCTTGACGTCGTGGAGCCACTCTGCGCATTGTTGTGCCGTACCTCTTTGCTCCAGATGCCACTCCAGAATCGGATGCTCTCTTCTGCGTTGCAGGTGAGTCAGAGCTCGTCTCTTTTCCTTTAAGAGTTTGATAAAGGCGTTTCTACTTGGGGTTGAATAGCTGGTTTTGATGGAATCCAGCTACTCTGGCCTCGAAGCGTCTAACTTTGCTCCTTTTAGCAGAAAGCCGCTGCTCTAAGGTGTCTTCCAGGTTCGTTAGACCGACTTCGAGGCACCGGTACCTCGATTCGAGCAACGTCTTCTTTTCATCGACGTGAAAATTTTCTCTACCCCATTCGGAGATCAAGCTGAGATGTTTCCTGATCTCAGCAATGTTCTTCTCGAGGCGGTGCTTCCCAGGAGGATCCTTTTTCCGCTGGGTCCATTGCGGTCGGGGTTGTACCTCAAGGATTCTCACTGCAAGGTCTGCTCTAGCTTTGATGAAGGCGTTTGTCTCAGTGATGTTGGTGTGGATTTCACCAATCACTGAGTTGACGCGGAAAGCAGCTGCTCGAATCTTCGGTTCCGGTAGATGTCGTAAGCTAGGATAACCTTTTGATGTCGTTTCTACGCTGGAGTTTTGGAGTAAGTCCCGCAGCTCCATCAAGTCACTCCGCTGCTGGTCGGATAGGTCAGGTTCTGTCTCTTCGTCCATCGAGTCGCTTAGGCTCAAATCGTGGGCCGGTAAGTGTCGAGGCCCACGTCGCGGCGAGTGGTTGGGGTCATCCGAGTCGATCTTAGATGAGACGTAGTTCGACAGTAGGATGTCACTAAGTTCCTGGTTAGGGTGACCTGGCGTTGATTTTACGCTGAAGTTTCGCAGTAAGTCCCGTGGCTCCAGCGCGTCACTCCACTGCTGGTCAGACACGTCGGGATCTGTCACATCGTCTTCTAACTCGCTCTGGCTCATATTGTGGGCTGGTAAGTGCCTAGGCCCACGTGAGGGCGACCGGTTGGAGTCGTCAGAGTCGATCTCAGACGGGACAGTGCTAAGTCGGGGGTTTCCTCCGATGGAATGGAGGGCCGCCTAACAGGTTCCACAGGTGGGGACCTACGCGAGGTCACAGGTCGGGTTAAATCTGGCGAGCAGGTTCATCAGCGGATGGAGAGGCAACTTGAGCCCCCATCCGCGCAGCGATTTGAAGCCGTTCCTCTTCGCTGAGGAGGTTTTTGCTGCAGATTTGCCGGATTTGGCCACTAAGAGACGCCTGTGGGAAATTGCCTGGGATTCCTGTCTCGTTCCACAGCTGCTTGAGGCACTTGAGATAGCCTGGCCCATCGCGCTTGCTGGCGACGAAACACTCCCACAGCACAACTCGGTCTTCCTTGGACCACTTTTGGCGCGTGCGGCGTTGCTTGAGCTCCCACGGACAGGTAATACAACCTAAATGAAGCATCTTGCAACACCGGGAAGCCCAAAACGCTGTTGAAGGAAATCCAGCAAAAAACCATTAACAACTGACTTAAACGCCTGCAGGCCTATACGACCAAAAGCCGATGCCGGTAACAAATTCGAAACCCTAGCCGACCAGGGCACGAAGCACCGACAGAACTGGTTAGTTCGACATCCGACAGCCTCCAAAGTGAAAGAGTGCGCTCCGCACGCAGCACGAGTCTCTCTCCCAAAAACCTTTGGGGCAGGGAGAGAAGATTACAACAAATGTCTCTCAGTGTTGTACACCTTATAAAACATACATAGCTCGGCTACTCCTCTCATGTGGGACAGGTTCACCACAACATAATCAGCGCACAGCCTGCTGGCTGAACTAACACGTCGGTCCAACAGACGCAAGTGAGTGTCAGCAGCTGAAGCCCAGACTGGTGAGCAATATTCCAGAACAGGCAGCAAAAACGCCTAAAAACATCTGCGGACAACCTGACTCATCGAGCACAGAATTCACCTTACGCAGGAGCCCAATCTTAGTGGAAGCACGTGACACCAACCTCCTAATATGCGGCTCAAAAGTAAGCTTCTTAACAAAGACAACACCAAGAATCTCCACACATAAAAGCAAAGTGTCATGAATCTCCAGTTGGGGATGCTGCAGTACAAGTGTCCGAGACCGACTGATCATCATCGACTTGGTCTTACTGGCATTCAGCCTCATACTCCAGGCCGAGCACCATGCACTAATGCGCGACAAATCCCTATTCAGAGACTGAGCGACAGCATCACGCAGGCGAGGAGCAGGGTATCACTGCTATCAACGTGTAATCGTAAGCAAAGTTGATCATCGTGTTTTCAAGCGAAGAGAACATGTCACTAGTATAGAGAAACAACAGCGGGCCAAGCACACTGCCCTGAGGAACGCCAGACACCACCCCGACTGAGGCGCTCAAAACGCCGTCAAGAGACACACTCTGTGTTCGCTCAGAAACAAAATCGCGAATGATTGACAGAACCCTACCACCCACACCAAAGGACTCCAGCTTGTATAATAGACCAATGTAGTTAACCCAGTTAAACGCCGCGCTAAAGTCCAACTGGACAAGGCGTGCCTCCGACCTACAATCCAGTGCAGACAGTAAATGGTGTGACACCGACAAGAGAGCGTCACAACAACCCGAGCCAACTCTGTCCGCAAACTGACCAGCAGGCAGCAACCCCGTAACCTAAGCGAAACGACCCAGTTTACAAGCGATCAGCTTCTCGAACACCTTCGACAAAATGGGCGTTTGTGTGATGGGTCGATAGTTGGCAACATCGGACGACACCGGACCCTTGGGAATAGGAGTAATATTCCCAGTACGCCAACAACGAGGAAAATTTCCTAACCTTATCAGGCGCCGGAAGATCACTGCAAGCCTGGGGGCAAGAACATCAACCAGCTACTTATAAAACAGAGAAAACATGCCCACCGGATCCACACCTCCATACGGATCAAAGCCATCAAGCACAAACCACCTTTTCCCTAATGATCACACAGCTGAACACCTGGGTGTCGCCATCACCCAGGGTTCCTCACTCCTTACCCATCTCAACATCTGTTTTCCTCCGGCAAGTTCCTGCCCTCTTGGGTATCATCTCGACTCCTCCACTCATTTCTCCGACTCCCATGCTGATACCCTTATAATGTGTGATTTTAATGCCAACAACTCCGATTGGTTCTCTGCCACCCAGGATGAGCGGGCTGCTGCCCGGGCTGCGGAGATCAGTGACACTATCAACAACGGAGCTTTCGGTCTCCTCAATGGTGACTCTTCAACCATGGTCCCTCGTGATGATCCGAGCTCCTACCCAGACCTGACCGTTATCTCAGTACACCTAGCTCTGCTCTCGACTAGACCTGGTCCACCACAACCACCCTCTCCTCTGACCACCTACCTATTTTAATCGCTGCTGAATCCAGTAATTCTTCACCTCCCGGTCCTAGACGCACTTTCATAAATTTCAGGAGGCCCAACTAGGAGGAATTCACATGCGAGAGTGAGGAACTCATCGCTTCCCTCCCACTCCCTTCCTCCAGTAGCGCAGGACTGAAAGCTCTCAATCGTGCCCTTACATCAGCTGCCAAGCATCACATACCAGCCGGCCACCGTAGGGAGTACATCCCTCGGCTCACCCGGGAAACCAAGAATGCTATCACCCGCCGTGACCATCTCCGCGCCACAACCCCTGAAGACCCTGCCTTTCCTCAGTTGCAGTATGAAGCTGATCGCCTCATCTGCAGCGCTGCCCGGGAGGCCTGGAAACAGACCATCCATGACTGTGACCCCAAGAGCAATCCCAACTAATTTTGGTCCCTCCTCCGCTCTTTATCAGGCAAGCGATCTTCCGTTCCTCCCATATAGCCGATCTCCTTTGGAAATCACACGTTTACCCGCAACAGCAACATTGCCAGAGGCTTTTACAAGCAATTTACTGCCGCCTATCCTCCTGCCCCAGCCACTTCACCCGACGCTTTACTGTCGTGGCGTCCCATAGTCACCATCTCACCGTTGCAGCAGCCGCTCTATCAGATCACGCTGATTTGATAACTGGGCACCTGCCAAGGGCCTCACCATCTCAACATCGAAGTCCAACTCAACACTACGGACGACCGACACCCATCAGTCTGGACATAACCCTCGAATCACTGTTAACACTGTCCTTCCTCTGGAACGCCGCCCCAAGATCCTCGGCATTACTTTCGACAACACTTTACTTTTACACCCTACATCACTTCTATCGCTGCCCGAGCCTTCAACCGCCTTAGGTTGCTCAAAGCCCTAGTTGGCACACGCTGGGGCCAGTGGAAGGAGAGCCTGCTTCTTACGTATAAGGCATTTATTCGACCCCTCTTCACCTACGCGGCCCCTGTCTGGTATCCTGGAGCGCGCCAATCCGCCATTCAGAAGCTGCAGACAGGTTAAAACGCTGCTCTCCGTTCTGCGACCGGTTGCTTTTCATGGCATCCATCGATCGTCTCCATTCATCGTCCAAATTCCTAAGGGTTGACCAATCTCTCGAATTTCAGTGCCGTTCGTCCCGAGCACCCAGCCCACTCTGTCGTCACCTCCTAGGCCGGTCGTCGACGCATCCGTCAAAACCTGGCAACCAAATTCCACTCTAACGTCAACCACTTGTAAGCAGATAATATCATGCCATCTGAAAAGTACCGTGCAGCCATCTCCTTCCATCGGTCTGCTGTGCGAGTTTCACTAGACCGTTTCCCTGTAAGCAGGGTTTTGGGTACCGTTCCACCGGAGATTTCACCGGAGGACACAGCTCTTTCACGGGCAGCCCGCTCTACCCTATCGGAGCTACGTTCAGGTTTTTGCTCTGCCCAGATGTCTTACCGCCACAGGGTCAGACAAGCAGACTGCCACAGTGGCCCTCACACTGTGAACCACCTATTCGAATGTCCAGCCCATCCCACCCCGCTCCTGTCTACCTCCCTATGGGACAATCCTTTATCTGTACATGTACTTTACTTCCTTTGCTCTCTTCCTTCCTTTTCATACTTGTTCGACCCCCTCCGGAGACTCCCGCTGCGTAACTACAACAAATAAATCGTACTTGACCAAATGGTCGTACCTCATACACGAGTATGCGTATGCGCCCCGGACATACGGAAATCTTATCTAGGTTTAACACTGCCTTGAACTTATCCCGCCTGACGGCGGCGGGTCCACCTTTCGTTTGAAACTTGTGGCCACCTATGCCAAGGACGTTGACCAATCGTCTGCTAGCTAACCAAGTAATCACACCTCGGTGTCGAGAGGTTTATACAAGCCTCGAATATACGAGAGTCTTATCTCTTTCCGCTAATGCCGTTAAATTGTGCTGTCACGGCGTCGCTGAACCTATCGTTTGGACTAAACTGTCGCCTAGCAACGAGTCAGACCAATAACTCAGTATCTGAATGGTCACACCTCAGTCACGAGCGTGCTGATGCAAACCTCAAAAATACAAATTCATACCTCATTTAACAATGCCCTAAGCTTGTCTCACCCGGCCACGCCGGCGCCGCCACTTTACCTGAACTTGTTCCCACCTCTGACTACGACGTGGACCAATTATTCCACTATCTGAATGTTTGCGCCTCAGCTTTAAGGGTGATTATGTAAATAACGAGCGTACGAGATTCATATCTTACTGTCAATGCCCTGAACTGGCTTCTTGGGGCTTTCAGTTGACCTGAACTTGCTTCGTCTATACCTACGATGCTGACCAATATTGCAGTACCAGAATGGTCGCACCTCAGTGCGCAGATGCACTGACGTACCGTGCGGCGGCCTGTCAGACAACCTGGAAACTGGAAAAAGCTTTAATAATTAATCTTCTTCATACAATTTGAAACTATTATAAAAGCAATCAAACTGATTAAAATTGTTGCGATTTAGATAAGAATTCCACTTGTGGAGACATCATATAGCAAAGGGCAGTAGGAACCCTTGGGCTAAGTCCTAATGGTGTCAAGTTCCCTTACGGTAAGAAGAAGGGCGTATTTCGGCGCCGTTACCTTGTCACAAGCATATTTCCTTTCATCATGCAGGGGCACTGGAACGGGGAGGCAGGAGGAGTAATTGCCCTCCCTGCCCAGCCAGTGGGGGCAATAGGGAGCAGCTTGTGCTTTTTTCTGGAGATAAAATCAATCTGCTCTGCTAACTACAAGTAGTTTTGGTATATACAGTGGCTCAAGAAACAGGCAGTGCACAGGCAATATTTTCATTAGATGCTAAATTACACTAAATTTTATGCTTCTGACCGTAATAAACTATACAACAAGCGATTAATCAACATTTCCTCCTTTAATTACTATACCGCTTAATGAAACACCAATTAAACTAATCGTGTCTTTTCGTCAGTAAAAAAGTACATAATGAAATCAGAGGGCAAATAAAAAGTCCGAATGTTTGAAAAAAGGTTCTTGTAATGAATTTTTAATCAGTGTTATGAAGAAATTATGTAACACTGAGATTTAGTAGCATAACCTTTCTATGATTTGACAGCACACAATCCCTCTGGTATCTCCCCGATTAGTTTCCACAGAACTCCGGTGAAAGGGCGTACCACTTTTCTGTTATTATTATTATTATTATTATTATCTTCATCAAGATTAAAAATATTTTCATAGCCCAACTGGTTATCGATACAATATTATACATTCTCTGTTAGATCCAAGTCTGGCAATTGGGCTGGCCACTCTAAGCAACGTCTTGGCTTTGTAGGAATCTCTTAAGAGTGGCCCTTGTGTATATTGGAGAGCTGTCTTGTATTAAAAGCACATTCACTCGCAAATTATCATCATAATGGGGATAAAATTGCCAGCAACATGTCCAGGCAGATTAAATCGGCTGTTTACGCGAACCAGAGGCCCTGCACCATGAACGCTGATTGCTTCCCATACCATGATAGAAACCACCTTGTAGTGTTAAACTAGTGCACAGATACACACGGACTATCCATCCTCTTGCAATTTATATATCATACTTACTATTCGGTTGATGTGGGGGTGAATACTGTCGTATGCTCGAATGGCCTGTAACACTCAGAGAGTCGGATATGGTAAAGTTGTTCTCATCGCTGTCTCTCATGAGAAGCAGCGCCCCGCACACGACGAAAAGCTCGGCGGTGAAAATAGAGGTCTATGGTAATAGCCGGCATGTTCTAGTTTCACCGGTCGCAGCGGCTGCGCACCGAACTCGGTCTCCCGTTTTAGAGCCATCGGTATAGATGTGGGTAGAGTCACTATGTTGGTCTCTCACGTGATCCGTGAAGAAAGTTTTAGTAAGAGGGAATGGGAGTCTTTCTTTTTTGGATATTGCGTGTTTCCTTTCATATGCAGCAAAAACACAGGACATCTTGCCGAAACGACTATAATCGTTTGCAGCGGGGCTGAGACTCTCAGACAGGTAGTAGGCTGCACCCCCGACTCGAAAGCCCCCTCTTCGGTCCTAAGGGCCTCCAGTAAAAGAGTGGTCCCGGCTAAACCCTGCAGATAGAAGTTCAAAAGATTTTTTTTTTTCAACACTAAAGTTTTTTTAAACTTCCCTTGCAATCTTAAGATCGGTGTTACGGGACTTGAGCGCAATGACAAGCCCCGGAACCTTAAACTCTCAGACAGGTAGAGGGAGAGGACACCCAACGGTCAAGTCGGGTGTACGTGTTCCCTTGTACCCTACAGGTAGAAGTTTTTTTCTGCTAACGCCAAAGTTATTTTTTTTTCAACACCAAAGGTTTTTTCAATACCAAAGTTGTTCAACACCAAAGTTTTTTTTAATAATTAGAATATCTTCTGGCTAAATAAGCAAAGGGCAGATTTTAGTTACAAGCGCTAAGGCCTACCGAGAGTATTGGTGTCGATGCATGGGAAGTCGGAAGAGGTAAGCACCAGAGAACCTGCCCCGACGACTTCACAAGTGAGCATGATGAGGTTGGTCAGGTCAACCTCTGAGGTAGACGGGAGCAGGCTGACTGGCTGCCGCGCCTCCTGGCTGAGGGCTGTGGAGACTCGGCTGGCGCTCCGTGTGTCGGCCTGGCGAATCTGCAACATTCTTTAGAAGAGACATAATGAGAAATCCCTCTCCCGTTTCAAACGCGTAAAGAGTAATCATACCGAATAAAATTGTTGCAATTTGAATAAGAATGCCACTTGTGTAGGCGACCAGATGGTAAAGGGCAATAGAAACTCCCGGACCAAATTCCTGAGGATGTCAAGTGAGCTGGAGGTGAGAGAAAGATTCATAGAGTTATCAGTAAAAATTCACTATATTAGATTAGCAGAGATACCACGTGAGTAACTAAATTTTTGGCGCATGGTGTCAAGTTCCGACTCTATGACATCAACTAAATGACATTGCGCTTGCCGTTATAAGTATCTAGAGAAATATACGGTGGTTATTTGGCACATACTCTATGATGTAACTGCCATTTTAGTGGCAGGGGTCCGTGTGTTGCAAGGCGTTTTCACAGGGGTGCGTAGAAAACTGAATTTAGGGAATCACTGTCGTAGACGGAGGTTGTTGAGTTAAAGTCCGTCAGGGTTAAGTGAATGGCGCTAACTTAGGCGGTGTGGATTCCATTAGAAGAGCTTCATTAGGCTTAAACTTATGAAAGTTGTAATAGAGTAGCGCACCGTGTACGTCACGTAGATTTTAAGAAATAACGACGTTCATCAACCGTGGAATTTTTATGGGTCCCGCTAGTAAATTTTAATTGTGTTTATCGCCTGAATTTCAAGCATAGATGTGATGAAACCTGTATCGTGGTTTGCTACCATGGGAATTCCACGGGTCCAGTTAGCGAGGGCAGCGTTGGCTATAGGAAATATCAGCAAAGAGGCTGGTCGTAAGATATCATATATTGAGTCTCGGTGCTGTTGTGTAGATGCGGCATTGGCATGGTACAAAGTGAAGGTTTCACTAAACCATCTGAAAGGCGTCGCAAGACAGTGAAAGTTTCATGGATGCAGCTAGTTTTTAATATTTCAAACATACAAATAGTATTTCAGCTGCAGCAGCAGGATGTTCCTACCCAACTGAAAATTCTCGCACAAGCATTATTTCCTGTTGAGTGAAGACTAGAATATTTGATGACCGTGTTAGTTTTCCAGATCCCGCAAGTTACAATTACTAGTGCACTGAGTTTTCAGTACTAAAATAAAAGAACTTCAACATTACATCTTACATTCATTAGATACATACATTCCTACTGCATATAATACTGCAATAACATAAATATTGCATCTGCTTGCTTGACTTTAGTATTTGAAATAGCGCAAACAGGGAGTGAAGTTAATTTTCAATTCGGCAAACAGTTACCAATCGCTTTCCTAGCAACGAGATTTTTCCGTAAGAAATAAAAAATAATTTTACAAGTTGACAATAAAAGTTCGATAATATCCACTCCAAGCATCGCGCCTATCCAAGATGACATCTTGGTTATACTGTACTTTATTTTCGGAAAAGTCAATGCTCCAAGAGTAAGAGAAACTAAACCCACCGATAACCAAATAAGTGCATCACTGTCAACATTGTTTTTTTTTTTTCGCTTTGAAAACAGCCGAAGCGTTCGCATCCATATGGCTCGTTGCGATATAATGAGAAAAAGAGAGGAAGAGGAAAGATGCAAAGCAAAATGAGCAGCCTAACAGGTGGTGACAACAGGGCGGGACACGAAATGAGAAAAACGTTTCTTTACAGGAACAATATTCTTTCTTTCGGTTGCAAGTAATCAATAACAAACTAATTTATCGTACACACACTACCGGGACCTTCAAAACGGTCGCAGTAGATCATCCATCAAATTTTGTTCTCAGCTTGTTACCGACTAAGTAAACTTACTGGATATTTCTTGGACGTACATCAGGTCATCCCACTCGTGTGGACCTTTTCTGCCTTGAGCGCTCTTTATCTGAAAAAAAAAAGAAATTACAGTTGCCGTTATGTACTTCAAAGTTATCACTGATCTGGTTAAACCGATAACACTGATATTGTGAACGGCATAATGAAGAAGAATATTAATATACAAGACAATTACACCTCGAACAAAGACGTTTGATGGGGAATACTTGCAGTCAAACAAAATTTATTGGATTTAGCAAATTGACAACAAAAAACTTCTCCGCTATAGACGCACAATAAAGTTATATTGAACGAGGCATTTATCTAAAATGTCAGTAACTATAGTAAAGTGGGGTAAAAATGAATTACCCCTATTAGGGGTAAAAAAAATGGACGCCCTCTCTTGCAGTAAAAAAATCCTAGATAATTTTTTACCCCTAGTATGGGTAATTTAATTCAATTATACAGTACCGGCTGTCGATGTAAGAAGCCTTCAGGTACTCTTCGATATGACTTTTAATGGCGAGACTAATACTATGGTGAGCATCTACAAGCTGTGTTCAAGCTTGCCATATCGAAGTGAATCAGTTCCACATCAAAAGCTTGACGGGCGAGCGCCACAACAGAACCCAGTGAGTAGTTCCTCCATAGAAGCTTGGCAGGCAAGTTTAGCGACCGGAGCACTATGGTCGAGTTCCACAATTCCCCCTTTCAAACATCGAATCAGGGGATCTTCATCTTTGGCTTTATTTCGTGCGCTCTTCATTATGCGCAAACGTACGAGGGCCTCAAGTGCGTGGCCAGGGCCTGATGCGCATGCGCAGTATCCAATGTTTGCAGCGGCTACCCGGTGGATGTGGCAAACATGTCCGCGCTCTTGGAGCATCTGAAGAGCAGAAATTTGTTTATGTATGTATAAGGGGCTGATCCAAGCTTCCTGTGTGCTGTCTTAAGCATCAATTCTCCTTGATCTTAAGGGACCAGGAAACCCGGTCACAATTTAGCTTGATGCTTTCATGGATTGGGATTATCGCCGAAGATGAGGCTTTAACACTTCGGCCCATTCCCCCAGGGAACGGATGGAGATGCAGGCTTAGTATCCCGAGCAACTAATCCACCGAGGAAAATTTCATATCAAATCCGTAAGTCACATTCTTAAACAAAGGTCGTGAAAGTTTCTCGTATCTGTGGCCGGACAACTGAGGATAGGGCTTGTCTACAGAATCTCTTTAAAAACTTTGTTTTGGAAGAAATTTTAAATACCTAAAAATGTCAACTGATAATAACCTTGAAATTGCTAATTAACAAATTTGAACTTAAAATCCTCATGGATACAGATTCTCAGAAGTAATAACTTTTCTTTGAATCGTGACTTTGTCTACACAATCGATGATTTAAAGTCGAATAATTTACTTATCGACTGATAATTAAAACTGAAATCAGCTTATTAGTCGACGGTTTTAAAATTAAAAGTTGGCTTATTTGTCGATGGATGCAAACGGATTAAACTTAAAAAGTTGATTACCTCAATATATAGCTATTGACCGACAAAAATGGACATATCAACCCAATATAATAAACACCGTCGTGAGTTGATTTGCTTATATAATTATATGTAGCTATCATTTGCGTCAAGCTCTTGAAAAAAATAGAAAGGCGAAAAATTGGCCAGACTGCAGAGTTTGTAAATCGATGACAAGGTTGCAGAAGATGGCGAAGGCTGATCCTTATTCCTTTCTCCGAAGACACGTCTCGCATGAAACACTTCTTAAAATCGGAATAATATGTATGCAGCTTCTAGAATTCGATTGTGTAACTTTTTTCTCTCGGGTCACGACGCGTATATTTGGCGGATGACCAACGGAGCACTCACGAGATAATGATTCTTCACGGGTAGTAGACAACTATTTCTTCTAGCTTACCGTCTTTCTCTTCTTCTTCTACAGCAGTATTATCTCTGTTCAGAGGGGATCGCAGAAGCAGATCTTGCTATTCCATGTATTTCTGTTCATTACCATGTATTCCTCCAGCTCCATAATAAGCATATCATCCCTCAAACTGTCGTTCTCTGACGGTGCGAATTTTCATAACCCAAAAATGTCAGCACTTCAGTGAAGCAGATATTCAAGTTCGCAAGACGGTATCTTGGCTACGGAGCGCTTACATGTGTACAAGCTGGCTGGAGTTACATTAAAGTTTATTGCAGCGTTTTACTCGAGATTTATTTTTGCCTCTCACTATATTGAAGACGCACGTCTAATCAAGAAAGAAGATAGGAAACGTATACGGAGTACGACACTGCTACAGTCTACGAGTAGAGAGAGACAGAGATGAATCGTCTATGCGATAGAGTCAAGAAAGACTTGAAGCAGAGAGGTAACAGAAGTGAATGAAAGCTGCTGATAAGCGTGAGCAGGAAAATGTGGAAACGGCAAGTCATAGAAAAGAGGACCTAAGGTTGACAGTATGACTATGGATCAACTAAGAAAATGAAGAAATTCAGAGAAGATTACACAACTGCCTATATTAGTAAAAATATCGATTATTACGGGAACCATTTCACGCATGGGTCCACTAGTTGTTTGTACATCAATATATTAAACGATCGAAAGTGCGCCATCTGACAGAAACGTTCTCTTATTTCGACTCTCGAGCGGAGCAGACTCTTTGTTCGACGGAGTCTAACGGGCGTTAATTAAGATGGAGTAAGTTCAGTTAAACTAATGTAGGTTATAATAGCGTAGCTTAGGATTGCTGCGTTTTAGAGAATAAAACCATTAACCGTGGAATACCACAGATTCCACTAGTACAGTATATACATAAAACGGTCATTTTTATTAGTAGGATCCGTGGAAGTACACGGTTGATTGATATCTTTACTTCTAAAAAGGTACTAGACCTACGCCACGCTATTGCAACTTCAATTAGCTTTAACCTAATGCAGCTCTTCTAACGGAACCCACACCGTCTAAGTTAACGCCACTGACTTAATCCCGACGAACTCAGTCGAACTCTACAACGTCCGTCTACCTTAACATATATCGTCTAAGCTAACGCTAGCCATACATCCAATGCTTCCTATGCCTCTTACAACCTACACCCTACATCAACCTAACAAACTTCATTTAACGTAACGGTGTCACCTAACCTACCGCACATCTTCTAACCTAGCTACTCCATCAAATCTAGCGAACTTGTGCAGATTTTCACCTAACATGACACACCACAGCTAAAGTAACTCACCTCATCTAATATAACGCCACTTATCTAACTCAACTTTATCTCCCACCTAGAAGGTGTGTTCTATGCGTACTATTCTTCAATCGATAATTAAAAGGTTCAAACTAAAACATCAAAATGTCGACTAACAAATAAAACTTTTTATTGTTTCAGGGTTTTTTCCTCCCATCATCAGAAATTTCTAATAAAAACAAAGGATGCCTAACAAAAAATTTATTTAAGATGACCTAAGTTTTGGTACGTTGACAGGGTGGGATCTAAAGGGCTAATGACCATGGTGCGCTATGGGGTTCTTATGTAGGAGTGGGACGGTAAGAGAAGCGGGGGAAAACGGACAAGCACAGTCGGAGGGAGAAGTGTCAGTCATGGGTTGTGACGAGTGGTACAGCTGTAGTCATTGTATTGAGGCTAGGTTATGTTGGATATATAGTGATTCTAGGGCGGAGAGAAAAGAACATGTGCAGTCGGAGGAAAACTGTCGATCATGGGCTATAGTCTGAAAGGTGAATGAACAGAGCTGTGAGAAGGGGCCGGGTGTCAGCTTCTGTGCAGTCGTCAGATATAGAGCTCGTTAGTCGGGGATAGTGTGAAGAGGTACAGCTGAGGTCATTATGTTGAGGCTAGGTCTCGTTCTATTGATATAAGGGGATTCTAATGTTGTGAATTCGATTAGATTAGGAGAGTCAATGATGGAGGAGTCATTTTTACTGATTGGATGGTCGTTTTGCTCAGCATGCATGCGGGGAGCTGAATGTGAGGGTTTTGCAAGTAGTAGACCAGTTCGGCTGGATACACCTAAATGTTGGTCAATGCGGGCTTTGAAATGTTGTCCAGTGCTACCAATGTACGAGGCATTGCATCCTCTGCATTAGAAACGTTAGACAACACCTGACAGAAGCGGTGTGGGTGGCTTATCTTTGAATTTAAAGTAGAACCCTATGGTAAATGTGCTTTTGTACGAAAATTTAAAGTTTATACGTGGGTACACTTCAGAGAGGAATGTGTTCAATGTGTTTGCTGCACTTACAGAGGCTTGGTTGTAGTACGGAAGCGAGTGAAAGAAGTTTAATTCAGGGACAGAGGGTTTGCTAATGCCGGGATCGAACAGTTTGTCTAGAAAAAATTTGCAGTAGTGGTCCAGACGATGGTGCGGGTAACCGTTATTTCTGAAGAAAGTTCGGAAAAAGTAAACTTCGTTTGAGAAGGTTAGGTAGGATATTAACTCACCTTTCATGACAGTATTTCTAAAATTTGTTACTTTCAATTTATGCTGACGAGGCTAGTTTTGTCAAGTTAGGTAGGCTCTCAATACTTCCCCTCTGTTTCGGGATGTGGGCTGCCGATCAAGGTGGCCAACCTATTCCCTTCTTGTATTTTTTTTTCGTTTTTTCCCCTGTGCGGCGTAGCTGAGCGAAAGCGTTCAGCCGTGCCCCGGGTTTGGAGATGCACAACTTGTGTTTTTTTCCTGTCAGTAGCTCACTAATCACTCTGAGACCTCCCGGGAGAAAAGCCGAAAAAAAAATCAATGATAATTTAAAACGCGTCTTAGTGGCGCACGAGCCTGTGCTTAAACACAAGAATAGTTCGGCGCGATATGGGCAGGGTGCCACTGAAGCGCTAGTAAAATTTCTACCATTGAATTTAATTACGTTGGTACACGAAACAGTGCCGACATTGTCGCAAGTTTCCTTGTAAAAAAGCTTTAGGAATGCTTGTCCATTTTTATTCGTTTATGAGCTAGCTGTTCCCATTAAAAAAATGGGAAATAAGAAGCAAAGTAAGACGAAGAGAAATGGAAAAAATAATTAATGAAAAAAGGAATGCGTATTGATAAATCGGTCACATGTGCATCAGTTTCTCCTGTACATTTAACGTATACAGAATAAATGCAGAAAAACATAAGTGAATTCCCAGAAAATTCAATGAATCCCGCAGATGAGGGTACAATAAAAAGAGAAAAAATTCATGAGACCCTGAATGTAACGTAAATATGAAAAAGACCCTGAAAGCAACTTAATTAAATTCGAGCTCCGCAAGAGAGTCGAAATACGAGAACGTTTCTGTCAGCTGGCCCACTTTCGATCGTTTAATATATTGATGTACAAACACCGTTTAAAATTTAATATGCTACGGAAGTTATTCCGCCACGGAGAGCGCTTTGCTCAATTTCGAATACCGGTACCTCTCTCAATCTCCTGCAGAAAAGGCACTCGGGATCCTTAGGTATGTGAGGCTTAAAGCTTAAATATATTGTGGCAAGAAAAGGGCTCGCCAGAATATACCCCCGAGGGCCATAATCATGTTCTGAGAACGTTGCTTGACGTTTGGGTTGCTTTATTTTGATAGATATTAATAAATTTTTCCAAACTTATTTTCATTAGCTAAATCTTTCGGCACTGGTCAAGTTAGTGCTTTTCTCATGACACTCTAAAGGCAGATGAGACCTTCTTGGTCCAACGACATCCCTGAGAGGAGATGAACAGGCTGGTGCCATAGCTGGGTACTCAGTTTTCCGCAGTCTGCTCCTCTCTCCTTTCCCTCGGGTAGTACCACCTGATGCTCTTTTATTTTCCATTCTCTTCTTCCTCTTTTCGGCCAAAGCCCGTATTGGTGATGGCAGGGTCTGGGGCGCGTTGATAGCTGGCCGCTTTCATTGCTATCACGACTATCGATTTGCTTTTTTGTATTTTTCTTGATTATTTCCTTTGCTTATGGTGTATGTTTATTTACTGTTCTTTGCGTGCCTGATAACTAGATATCCGGACGTGGAAGAAAACCCCTGTCCTCGTGGTTTTGGGTCTCGCTCCTGCCGGATCTTGTGCACTAATGGTCGGGGTTTATATGGTAATTTGGCTGAACTAGCTGTAGCCTCTTCCAATTATGACCTTGTGCTATGTTCGGAGACGCTCGTCTCCAGCCATCGCTATGTTTCTGAGCTGAGGATCCCGAACTTTGAAAAGCCGGTGCTGCGGTTGCGAGACTCTTGCCCTGGATTTAGGGGTTTGGCTGCTTACGTTCGAAAGGGTGTTGTTGTGTCTAGGCAGAATGAACATGAGTGTCCATGGTGTGAGATGATAATGCTTCGAGTCTATGGCTCATTCAGGAACTTTTATTTATTCTCAGTGTATCGCAGCCCGTCTGCTGATGTCACAGAAGTCGAAGGTAGGCGAGACAAGCGTCGGAAATGCTGACTGAGACAGTAGAATGCATTGAGTGCAGTGGAAGCAGTATGATGCACTATGCAGTAGTTTGTGCATTAACTATGAATGCAATAAGCATTGAAGCTGTACTGCAGCAGAGATACGTAGATAAGCTTTCAAGTCATAGTGAAGCAGAGGTAATTGCTCAGATCAGCGTTTCACATCTGATTAATAATAAGAAGCGCCAGCAATTGTAATCATTGTAGAAATGGCCAAAGTAATTTGTTCCCTGAAGCAAGAACAAATGGTTAGAATCCTAGGGATGGAAATAATGATATTGTGATAGTGAGAATCCAGCAACATTCCCGATGCTAGTGATAGGAGCTCACTACAGACATACCTACAGCTATAACAGAGAGTGTCTGCAAGCAGTTCCAACTGGGAGCACTTGTACGATACGATAGACACTTATGCTGGTGAGGCTTGCCAAAGCAGCGGCAACGCGAACCAGTGTATATGTTGCGCGCGTTTGGTGGNTAGGTTAGGGGAGGCAAGGACTGGTTTTTTGTTTTCCATTTAAAAATTTGAACGATCCACCAAACGCGCAGCGCGATCGATCGATCGCGCAAATCCACCAAACGCGCACAACATATATATCTACGTTGTGCAGGGCCGGTTTGGTGGTTACATAGCAAGACCCCGATGGACGGTTCTAACATATCAAATTATCACGAAGC
>LQNS02276882.1:281572-300012 GCA_001587735.2 Parhyale hawaiensis
GTTCACGAATGAATTCAGTTAGTGATATGCTAACGGGAGTTCTGTACAGAAGCACGAGTGAATAACTTTACAGTATTCAAATTCGTAATTGCTGTGCAGAGGAATTAAGTCGTACCTATGGGAATTCTGCAATTAAAGCCTGATGCGGTAGATATTATGTCTACCCGGTAGTGCTTTTGAATTATTGTCCTGAGTAGACGCCAAGGTACGTAGAAGAGAAACCAGTAAAGGCGCCGAAGTAATTAAGGCAATAAGCGTGCAAAGGTACTAAGAGAATGGAACAGCAATTTTATATTTTCGTTGTAGACGATAATACACTGAAGTACGCTGTAGCATGATGAAAATACGAGACATTGCATGACATTAACTGCCATGAATAGAGCCAATAAATGAGCAAAAGTGTTTGGAAACACTGGATGAATTCTTGAGCTAATGTCTATAGATATATCATATATGATATCCCAAGTCTGTAAGCTCATATGATGACTAACGAAGCAGTTATTAATTACGATATGAATGCATGCAATCATTCACTAATGTAGTGAAAGGAGACTAATTAATTGTAGAGTGGTAGATAGAGCAATTAAGCATAAGTTATCATGATGTCATCCGTAATGACGTTAATGTTCCATAGGATGATAAACTATCATATCAAGAAAAGATGCTATACCCATGTAGTTAATTGACTGAATGCATGGAAGCGAGACGTGAACAGTTCATCAAGACTATGTAGAGCGTGAATATCTCTAGACCGTGAAAAATGCCGAATTGAGACTGATGTAGAGACAACACTACATTGTTTATGTCCAAGTCAAAAGATACAACATCATTACAGACAATAAACATTGTTAGGCAACAATGATAAGAAACGAACACCAAAGAGACGTTACGCTGTAAGACTACATTGTTGTATGATAATAGAAACCATTGTAGCAACGTATACTTACTGTAGATAAAGAAGAACCATGAAGGAGTATAATAACTGATAAATACCATTGATGTAACTAACGATTGTATTAATTGAGTACAGTAAAGGTATGTGCATTTGGAATGTACTATCTGAAAGATGAATACGATTAATTACTGTGTAATTTGGTGCACTCGTTAATTATTATAACATGATTATGCACATTTACACAAACAACTACATTTTAAGTAACTTGATGGAACGTTATTAACGTCCCAGGAACGGAAATCTCGATACTGTAGTGTAAAATATGCATTAGGTCCACGTTAAAATATTGCTAAACTGTAAAGGTAGCAAGTGTATTTACTGTTCTATTGCATCTGGTCGAAGGACAAATATGGTTATTGTGTATTGCAACAGGCAGAGTTCACCAGTTGTTTAATTCAACTACGATGTATATCCGGAACGATCATCGGTCATTCACTTCATTTTTTCATCGAAGGAAAAAGACACACCTTGCTATGACAAGTGAATAAACAAACAATAGACATTCGATTTTCTTGCAAAACGGAGAAGTAGCTAATCTCTAAGTAGCAGAAATCGTGCCACTAACACTTTTTATCTGATCCGATTGAAGTGACATATGGACTTCCAGAGGGGAAGGAAAATACATTCATTCATCCCATCCATTTCATTCAATTTCAATTGCATACGAAACTTAATGTACCATAACTTTAATCATTCTTCTTTTCCTAATTCCTTGTCAATCAAATGCATTCATTTGACATGATCACCAACAATTGCTTAACGCCAATCAACCATCCAATTCATCTGACTATGACTACCATATTAGCATATATTCATTATTATCATATATGTATGTAAAATGTGTATTATTGGTTACTTACATGTACCACATGTCGTATGTGTATGTATCATGCGTAATCACGCGAGAGACTGATACCAGTGAATTGTGTGTAGAATTGTGGACCACTACGGGAGGCTGAACGAAGCAGCTGCGCTCCCCACGGTCGAGCAACTGAGCACCGCGTGTCGAGAGCGAGAGCTGTCATGGTGCAATGTGTGCACTGTCTCTGTGCACCACCATCATTGCACGGTACCCTAAAGGACAGAAAACTTCACCCGGAACCAGTGGTGAAATACTCCGACCTACACTGTGGTGAACACTGTAACCAACCAGCCACTTGCACGTTGTGAAATATAGCGTGTGTGCAAAGCAGTGAGTAGCTGCAAAAAGGACGGTAAGATGTGCATTGAAATGCCATTATGAGCATAGTCCTACTACGCTGAAAAAGTCGAAACTCAGTGTTACAGCAAGGAAACTGCTGGAAATTGTTGTGAGGAAGCTGAAAAGACCCGCAACTATTATTATTTTTATATGTGTCTTCTGATTGGTCTAACCTGACGTGTAATTTCCGTAGAGTAATGTGTCAATTTTATGTTTTCATTCTACGTTTTCTGTTCATTTTGTTAGTTGTAAGGAAAACTGAAATTGTTGCTAGCGACTATAGCTATAACCATTTCTTTCTTTCATGTGAATCAATGTTATGTGTAAACACATTACTAATAACACGATAACTAACAAGTTTCATGTTGTTCATAACACGTTTTACCAGAGAATCTTCTTACGTTGAAGGTGAGCGAAAGTTGCAAATTTGCTACATTGAATGCGTATGAAAATTACGCAACATACATTCCCAACATCTTGATGGCAGTGTTTGATTCAGAAACATGTAAAATCTGAGAACACGATGTGGTAACGAAATACAAATTTGCCAATGTATTTTACGTGTGGAGCAGGTCATACGTTCGAACAGTAAGCAGAATTGACGAAACATCGTCATTTACACATGCCACCATTGAAACACGTACGCAAACATTGTAAACACAAACATTGTAATCTATGCAGACAGACGTTATATAATTCTAAGGTCGTGACTCGCCAACGCGACGGGAGTTTGTCGATGTTTTATGCTATTCAACTCATGTGTACATTTTGATTTATGTTAGCGAATTATTGCGTCCGAACATGGATTGTGAATCAAACCAATGTGTTTAATTCATTAATCCGGATTTCAAAGACGTAGAAAAAGCGAAATTGACCACTTGCTCTGTCAAGTGAATCATATTTCGAGAAAAAATAATATTGCAATTTGTGCTATTGTCATATATTTAACCAACAATAGTATTGTCAAGCTTTTCTAGTCTTAAATCATTGTGTGATGATCGTTACGCTCCTCAAACTGAAAATTGCTTTTGTATGGTCAAGGAAAATGAAAAATCTATCAGTAGCAGAGAAAGTAAACTTAAAGTCAGTGTGCTAAATCTAGTGATGGAGGGATGTGATGGCGCAGCTTAGGCGGCACCACTCCCTTGCACCCTTTGTGCGATCTGTCTATAAAAGGCCTTAGCGACTATGCCGGCCAGCTCAGAGACCCGCTGGAGTTATACGTGGGACGCACCTTATCCTCACGCCCAACGGTGTATTATCTGTGTCTCAGACCGAATACACAGTACACTATCTGCCACTACCTTGAGTCTCATTAACCACCAGCTAAGAACAGCAGTCTTCCGGTGACGTCGGGAACTCCATCGCATATATCTACGAGGCACATTACTATGGAAGGCCAGTACATTGGAGGCAAGAAGTATTACTATCTATCAACACGCGAGTGTGTCACAAGAGGTGCCACACTATTTTGTTCCTATGTTATTATTGAAGAGCTAATCCAGCTAATCCATGGGAAGACTGCGGCTGTACCTTAGCCCGTTCATCGATAATGACTTCGTTGAACTTGCCCCCTACCGCGGGTGATAGTCTTACGCCACCGATGCGTTCTAGTGTTTCATCTGTATGTTGGACACAACTCTTATCTTTATCAATCCTCATCAGAGCTATCGCTTTGCAGCAAAGTCAACGCACCTTACCTAACTCGACGCAACCCAACTAAGCACTCGCTATCTAACACAGCTCTATCTAACGTAACGCACCTCATCCAACTTAATGCTTCTTATGTAACCCAACGCTCTTCATCAATTCTAACGCTCCATATTTAACCTATCGCTAATCAGCCAACCTAACGCTCATTGTCCATTGTAACGCTCATTATTTAAGCTTTAAAATTAACGATCATCCAACCAAATGCTCCTCAAGTGACCTAACGCTTCTCACCCTAACTAACACTCATCACTTAAACTAACGCTCTTCACGAGAACTAAAGCTCCTCATCCAACCCAAAGCACCTCCTATAACAAATCACTCGTCGTCCAACATTGCTCCATTTATCACCACGCTCCTCGTTGAAACTAACAATTCTCACCCAGCCTAACGCTTCTCATCTAACATAACACTCCTCATGTAACCTAACACACTTCGTCTAATCTACCGATTATGATCGATCTTAGCGCTTATCTGACCTAACGTTCGCCTCCTAACCTAACATTCCTTCTCTAACCTCACGCTTCTCGCCGAACTAACGCTAGTCATCTAATCTAACACTCATAGCTCACACTCCAGTCTAACACAACTTCGTCTAACTCAACGCTCCTCAGTTAACGTTACGTTCTTCATTAAACCCAACATTTCTCAACTCACCAAACGTACATACCTTCTATTCACAACTAAGGAACGAACGAACTAAGGAAGGAACGTATGGAGGAACAAGCGGAATTATATTATAACTAGAGTGCCCGCGTTGTCAAAAATCACAGCGAAGTATTTGTGATGATACATGCTAACTTGAAAGCACATAGAGATGAGTGTTCATGGTTTGACAACTGCTAAGCATCGAAACTTTTTTTCTTTTAGATGGAGACAAATTGATTGTTTTTTGCAGGCCGTTCAGCAACACTCAGAATAGTTTCGAGTAAGTATCATGGATACGACAGTATATCAAATACGCCCAATGGTTTCTATTTAGCGGAAACTGTTTCGTCGACGAAAGCATTAAAGTTGTGAAAATAACTGAAGCAACGATATTATCTGTGGAAAGAAACTAAAAATCAAGACGCATGAGAGTGCTAATGGAAGCTTCAGATGTCTCTTTCCGGGACGACTACCTGCTGTAAACCAGAATTACTGTGGGGTAGTCTTCCCCAGCTTTGTCTCTGCCGTTAAGTCGAGATTTCTCCGCTGAGGATCTTGGATCCTAGGTTCCTGACGGGGAACCCGGAGAGGTTTAAAGCCACTATCCAGGTAAACCAGCTCCTAAACTGTTTGCTCGGTGGAGCAGATTAAGTCAAGTAATACCACTTCCTAATTACAGGAATCTCACACTTCCATTACAGGAACTTCCATACGTACCATTTCCACTGGGACGACTGAGGAGGAAGTCACCTCCTAGGCTTATGAAGACTAGCCTCTGAGGTCCGTCAGACACTAGTTATGGGAAGGACCATTCCCTTGTTGGATGCTTTCTTGCAACTCCGGTGCTTTCTACCGTTGTAGAAAAGCAAACCTTGACTGGACCCTGAGGAAGATTCCTATGCTGACCTTAATTACCCTATGGTTAATCAGGATTCCCCAGTTCACACAAGGTCACGCTTACCTTCAAAGGTGACCTTGTGAGCGGGGAGGATGGGAGAGTACTGTGAGGGCTCTGGTTTCTCGATTGAATCTCCAATTAATGTTTTTCTTTTGCATGTTTGCAGACCAGGTATCACCAGTTATTTACCTAATTCAGTGTTGAGTGTTATTTGCTCGTTAGTTTTCACTTTGTTAGATCACTCACCACCTGCCTTTCATCACTTGGTTTATGCAGCTTCTGTATTGATGCACTTGCACATCTGGCCTGTCTCACCTATAATGATCGGGTGAGTTTTACTGCTTGCTTAAGCTGCTAAATTTATATTGACCTTAAATACTTGCTCTGGCCCTTGTGATTGCCTTTTGCTGCTAATTCAATGGTTTCCTGTATGAACTTTGAACTGTTTGCTTGCATCTTGCTCGTCTAGGTTCATTCTGCCAAAATTCTATATTCCTTGTTATCACCCTGCTTTTTGCAACATCTTGTTCATCTATGTTTTAATTGTTTTGCTCTTGTCTCTCTTCTCAGGCCTGTTATCTGTCCTACTTGCATCCCCAGCCAGCTTGTAACGTTCCTGAAAGCCAGCTTGTAACTTTTCCTGACTAACTTGCTGCTCCATATGGCAAGTCATCAACTGTTCTCTAAACCTCACTGGTACTCTGTCAGGTTGTTGGGCCGCACGTTCTTGCATTTCTATTTACATTCCATACTTGATTTGGGTTATTACTGTCAATGTGAATATAATGTATACTTTTTATGTTACTATTCCACGATGCCTGATGATGAACTGTAGCTCCTGTACATTATAGCTATTGAGTAAATCATAGACTTTCCTTGTTTTTCATCATGATATAGCTAATTGTGAATTTTACGAGGTTATAAATAACATTAGGAAATTACTACTTTGTCTCAAACATCAGAAACACAAGTGTGCCTGAGGGCCTCATCCAATGTTTGTTGGCTGTGATAATTGCATCAATTCATACTTCAATTGAGTTAGCTATGGTCGAGTAAAGCAATTGGACATTTATTGTGAATATAATAACTATTACCAGGTTTTGAATTGAGTGAGCTCATATGATGAAAGTGGCTTACTGAAGTATTGATACTTCAGTTAACTTACACGAAGGTCTGGTCCTTTCCCTGTGTTTGGATTGAAAATTTCATCAAATATATGAACTACAAATGACTGAAATGACCTATTGATGTACATAGCTTTCTATTTCCAGCGACTACTTTAGGATAAGTAGTGGACTTTGAAACTTGTTGTTTGTGTATTTTGTTCATCAGTATTCTTTTTGTTACTACATAGTTAGTAGTGTTGAAAACCTTTATTTTGATTTACTGATTTTTATTTTGGCACTTATGTTTTGTTTCTTTCGTTCTGTTTCAAGTTCCATTTTCTGTTATTTTTCCTCCTCTTCTAGGAGCAACCAAACTTGGGACAAACCAAACCTGGACCACAAACATAAGCAACAATCAGCTCAGGAACAATCTCGCAACTGCACTGGCTGTTCGACTTCCACTTGCACCCACTGTATATGGTCTGTTTATCTGTAAATGGTCTCGACTGTGTCCGTACTTTAGGCAATTATTATTATATTGGGTGCCTCAATGGATCATATCCATCCGTTAAGAGAAATCTGTGCACTGTACTAGCCCCACATCTATCATCAACCCTAATAACAAACCTAGTCACACACTAATTATCCTTACCCGTCCTATCCTTCCTTCGTTGATTTTGTTCATTTTGTCTCTGATTTTTGCTTTGCCATTTGAGTTCAAGTGCCGCTGTAGATCATATTCTGCGTTCAGAACTGTTACCCTGTTGGGGTTTTATGCAGAGTTGGCTCTGACAATATGTCAGATGTAACCAGTGAGTTTCCTTATTAAATGTATTTATTGCAACTAATTTTTGCTTTGCTGGTACCTAAAGTTATTTACGGTTGCTGCTGGGCTTGGAAGTGCCATCCTTGCTGCTTCCTGTTCTGTTGCTGGCGTCCATCAAGACTTCAGGTTTCACATTGGGTAAGTCTGCTAACCCAATTTTCTTCTTTTGTCTGTTTTCAAGTTCACTGCGTGATAGGGATAATAAAAACTGGTTTACGTCCATTATTAAAATCTTTGAATGCAACGTTTCGATGCACGAGCATCATCATCAGGCTGAAAAAAAATACACACCAAGGTAAGTAACCGTTCGGGATTTTATTGTATACCTACGGCTAACTCTTTATACTCACTTTTATGTAGCTGCTATACAGTATGTTCACGTCTAAAATTTAAGGACAAGAGAAAGAAATATTTACACGTATCGTAGTAATGTCGCAGATAAAAGAGAAAAGCAAGGAGCAGACACGAATGCTATACACTACGTCACTGCAGTGACTGCACCCACATCCCCACACCCGAACAACTCAGCGGAAATGGTCCTTCTTTAAAGAAGGGACTTAGCTAGCTACACTGCTGCGCTGTTGCCAACCGGTGGGTTCGGGAAGTTTCTAGAGAATAGTTTGCTGCAAAATCTAAAACGTTGTTATTGAGCTTATGTTTGAATTTATGGATTAACAGCGCTTCAAAAATTTGTATGTGTTCTCTGCGGGCAACACGATACAGTACTTTAGTGTTGGGATACAGATCATCAGCACAGAGCTACAATTATTGGCGGTTCTGAAATGGCAATAAATAGAACCCTGGTATTTATGGTTATCTAGTCGGCACCTTAAGGTCCTCCTTGTTAGCCCGATATAGCAGTACTACTGGAGAGACGTACATTCTCCATTAGTACATTGAAACTGATAAACCACATCGGAGCTACCAAGGTGAGACTTCGGTTGCCGAGAAATATTGTTGCGCACAATAAAGTTACTGACTTTTTTATTTCTGTAATAGATGCGCAGCTGGAGCCTCTCATACGGAAGCACAGGTTTCACATATGCAACAACTATGTCTGTTAAAGCTCGTTCATCCACTTTGTAATTGCTGTGCATTTGGTTTTCATAATAAAGTGTTAATTGTTGAGGGCTGGTTGCAGCTGGTGGTTGAGTAAACTTCTTATCGAGAAAGGTTTTGATTTTGGAATCTATTAACTAATTAGGAAATTGGTTATTCACTAGGAGTTTTTTTATTCTAAGGACTTCCGTATGAAAAGCATGCCAGCTGTTACAAACTTTATACGCTCTGTTCAGAAGTGTTGTGATCATTACGGTCTTGTTTCGAGCAGATGCATCACTGTCAAAATTTATCGTCTCACCAGAAGAAGTAAGTTTTGTATACACTGAGGTATGGAAGAGGTCGTCCGACTGTTCAACTAAGACATCTAGGAACGGTAATTTCCCCTACACTCTGTTCACTGGTGAACCTAAGAACTGAGCGTTCTTCCATCTTAGACCGAATTGTATGAAGCATATCGATATCTCTAACCTCAACAAAAATATCATCCACAATGCGGCAATATAGGTATGGTTTAGCTGTAAGTCTTTCTATAACTGCATTTCTAACGTGACATATATAATAGTTCGCGAGGGTTGGTCCTACTGGTGAGACCATAGCAACGCCATCCACTTGACGATAGAGTGAACCGTCCACATGGCGAAATGGAGCCTCCGTAGTGCAGAAAGTCAGAAGGGATTCCAGATGGGCGCGAGATATCTTCGGTGGAGCTATTTCAGGATGATTGAACACGTTGTCCAGGATGATGCCGATGGTGGTTTCAACAGGTACATTAGTAAATAAAGATTCAATATCGAGAGATGCTATAATGCCTCGGGGCTCTCTGGCGCGAAGAATATTGACAAATTCGTCCGTTGATTTCAGCATATATCTGCCGGGCATGTAGGGCGTAATGATTTTGTTTAATGTCTTAGCTACTTGGTATGTCACAGCAATTACCTGAAATACGATGGGACGGAGTGGAGGATCCAAGCAATTCTTGTGTATTTTAGCATTCCCATAGATGTATCCGGATTCGTAATGGCCTTCCAACTTTCTGAATCCGAGTTCATTTTGAACAGCATTGATTGCAGTGATGTATTCATTCAGTTTTCTTTTCAGAGCTTCTGTCGGGTCTTTTTGCAACGTTTCGAACATCGTGCTGTCGCTCAATATATGGTCCAACTTTTGTTTATACGTGGAAGAGTCAAAGATGACGTAATTATTACACTTGTCAGCTTTTCTGATAACGATATTCTCATTTGATTTTAGGATACATCACTGCAATCAATGCTGTTCCAAATAAACTCGGATTCAGAAAGTTGGAAGGCCATCACGAACCCGGATACATCTATGGGAATGCTAAAATACACAAGAATTGCTTGGATCCTCCACTCCGTCCCATCATATCCCAGGTAACTGCTGTGACATACCAAGTAGCTAAGACATTAAACAAAATCATTACGCCCTACATGCCCGGCAGACGCATGCTGAAATTAACGGACGAATTTGTCAATATCTTCGCGCCAGAGAGCCCCAAGGCATTATAGCATCTCTCGATGTTGAATCATTATTTACTAATGTACCTGTTGAAACCACCATCGGCATCATCCTGGACAACGTGTTCAATCATCCTGAAATAGCTCCACCGAAGATATCTCGCGTCCATCTGGAATCCCTTCTGACTCTCTGCACTACGGTGGCCCCATTTCGCCATATGGACAGTTCACTCTATCGTCAAGTGGATGGCGTAGCTATGGGCTCACCACTTTTACCAACCCTCGTGAACTATTATATGTGCCATGTTGAAAATGCAGTTATAGAAGGACTTACAGCTAAACCACTGATATTGCCACTTTGTGGATGATATTTTTGTTGAGGTTAGAGATGTCGATATGCTTCATACAATTCGGTCAAAGATGGAAGAACGCTCAGTTCTTAGGTTCACCAGTGAACAGAGTGTAGGGGGAAATTATCGTTCCTAGATGTCTTAGTTGAACCGTCAAACGACCTCTTCCATACCTCAGTGCATACAAAACCTACTTCTTCTGGTGAGACGATAAATTCTGACAGTGATGCACCTGTTTGAAACAAGACCGGAGTTACCACAACACTTCTGAACAGAGCGTATAAAGTTTGTAACATCTGGCATGCTTTTCATACGGAAGTCCTTAAAATCAAAAAACTCCTGGTGAATAACCAATTTCCTAATTCGTTAATAGATTCGAAAAACAAAACTTTCTCGATAAGAAGTTTACTTAACCACCAGCTGCAACCAGCCCTCAACAATTAACACTTTATTAAGAAAACCAAATGCACAGCAATTACAAAGTGGATGAACGAGCTTTAACAGACATAGCTGCTACATATGTGAAACCTGTGCTTCCGTATGAGAGGCTCCAGCTGCGCATCTATTACAGAAATAAATAAGTCAGTAACTTTATTGCGCACAACAATATTTCTCGACAACCGAAGTCTCACCTTGGTAGCTTCGATGTGGTTTATCAGTTTCAATGTACTAAGGGAGAATGTACGTCTCTCCAGAACTGCAATATCGGGCTAACAAGGAGGACCTTAAGGTGCCGACTAGATAACCATAAATACCAGGGTTCTATTTATGGCCATTTCAGAACCGCCCATAATTGTAGCCCTGTGCTGATGATCTGTATCCCAACACTAAAGTACTGTATCGTGTTACCCAAAGAGAACACATACAAATTTTTGAAGCGCTGTTAATCCATAAATTCAAACCTAAGCTCAATAACAACGTTTTAGATTTTGCAGCAAACTATTCTATAGAAACTTCCCGAACCCACCAGTTGGCAACAGCGCAGCAGTGTAGCTAGCTAAGTCCCTTCTTTAAAGAAGGACCATTTCCGCTGAGTTGTTCGGGTGTGGGGACGTGGGTGCAGTCATTGCAGTGACGTAGTGTATAGCATTCGTGTCTGCTCCTTGCTTTTCTCTTTTATCTTCGACATTACTACGATACGTGTACATATATCTTTCTCTTGTCCTTAAATTTTAGACGTGAACATACTGTATAGCAGCTACATAAAATTGAGTATAAAGAGATAGTCGTAGGTATACAATAAAATCCCGAACGGTTACTTACCTTGGTGTGTATTTTTTTCAGCCTGATGATGATGATGCTCGTGCATCGAAACGTTGCATTCAAAGATTTTAATAATGGACGTAAACCAGTTTTTATTATCCCTATCACGCAGTGAACTTGAAAATTTTATAAAAGCTGAAAAATTAGATAAGAAATTGTTTTGTTTGTTGGTAATGCTTGTGATTGCCGCTTAGAGTTTCCTAAATTACTTGGGCTCTGCAGTGCAATCTACCGCTGGTACCCCTACAGTACGCCATTTGGCCTTCATTCGGCCCTGGAGACCTGAGCCTATCTCAGGCTCTGGTCTTGGACCCCAAGGGATCTTGGTCAGCTCGTTTGAGAAAAGATTTTCTCCGATTTTGCCTGAACAGAGGTACCTATCACTCCAGGCTTCTATCTGAGTCCAGTTCCTCCTGGTGACAGACTCACTATCTAAGCCTGTTACAATTTTATTTTAGTATATATCTATACTGCAGCTTTCAGCTGTTACCCAGCTCGAACCTGACTGGGTAGACGTCCACTAGGCGACTCTATCTTAAGGTTATAGTCACTCTGTCTCAAGAGGAGCAGAATTAACCTGCTCTTAGGGGGCCCCATCCCGTGCTGGAGGGAGATCCTCGTCTATACTAATTGGCTCGGACCAAAACCCAAGGAGGAACCTGCCTTAAACTGTCTCACTTTGACTAGAGACAATGGGTCGTATTCATAAAGAAAAGGATATGCTTATACTTGAAAATATGAAGGAAATCCTTGTGCTTGTATTCATAAAAATTTCAAGCAAAACCTTCTACTTGTGAAGCAAAAGCATAACCTTACACTCGCATAAAAGTAAATATTACGCATAAACAAGACCTTTACTTCAAATGAAGAGCATATGCTTCAAAAAGGCTGAGTCTGCTAAGTAGCAGACTTCAGTTTGAAGTAAAAGGCGGTTTTGTCCGATTTTCAGCACGATGGCAGATTTTGTGGATGTTAGGCATGTTAATTAAACATTACATGCACTGTTTACCTACACTTTATCGTGATTTTAAGATGTCATTCCGTTTTGAAAAATCAAAATGTACAATGGCTTGCGCACAAATTTTTAGGCGCCAATAAAGAAACTCGGGGAGGCGCCTTGTCATCTGTCCATAGAATGAAGATATGTTGGCGTTTTCTCAGTGGTCCACGCTGTCAAAAAAAAAAAGGTATCGGTCAAGAACTTGGTGTTAACCAAGCTACGGTATCACATGCACGGACTGTGAATACAGTTGTTGATATTACACTATAATTACCTCAGCCGAGGAGGTTATGTTTTCATCGAGTTTGTCTGTCAGCATGTCTATCTGTGTATCTGACATCAAGATAACTTAAAAAGTTATGGACGAATCTTGACAAATTAACTGGGTATGTTAGGTATGTTATGTGGAACAGATGAACTTTTGGTGAAGATCCGCTTATCCGTTTGTGTATTTGTCTGCCTCATTTTGCTTACTGCCATAACTCAAAAAGTTACGAACGGATTTTTCTGAAATTAACAGGAATTGTTGGGTATATTACGAAGAGTATATGACCAGATTAGAGAGACGATCTGTTTGTTTGTTTCTGTGTTTTATTTTATGATTGTCAGCAAAATAACTAAAAAAATTTTGAACAGATCTTTATAAAATTTACAGGAATTGTTAAAAATTATAAAAGACATACTTGTAAATGATCAAATGTTGGTGATGATCGGCTTGTTCAATAATGGGTTTGACTGATGTTTGTCAAAATATTGTTAGAACATAACTCAAGACCTTACGGACGGATCTTCAAGAAAGTTACAGAATCTTTAATTACGGTAAAAAGACACAAATGACCAGAGTTTGGTGCTGATATTACGAGGAAATATAAACTTTCTAAACCTGTTTTAAATTTTTGTTGACGCACGTTGCTTTGCTTGGCGGAAGTATGCGCGCGCTTTCAGAGTGCTCTTGTTCCTCCTGCGAATCAACGGATTAAGTTTCCAATTACCAACAAAGAAATAGCAGAAGCGAAACAGTTATGGCGAAGGAGGGATATGTTTTCGTCAGCTATTTGTGGCGTCGATTACTCATAGGGATACTGAAACCAAAACTGCATGGAGATTAGTACATTAATTATCGAGAAGGCAAGTCTACTCTGAATGTTCAAGCCAGTTGTAATGCTGGTTTGACTATGGTCAAACCAGCGTAAGGAGTCCGATGGGCGTGGCTAAGAACGCAAACCAACTTGGCCATATCTCACCTAAGCGCGTGGTATAACTTGTCTCAATCGATAAAATTATATCTATATTCGAATATTCAAAGTGTATTAGTAAATAGATTAGATTTGGCACTGTTGCGTTCAATTCAGCATGACCCCTAAAGGACTGCTTATAAATACGCTGGTCTGACAATAGTGTTGATGTTAGTTGGCCTGTATCCGTGCCTCCCGAAACACTAGTCCACCTTTTACTTCTGCTTGGAGGATATCCTCGCAAGTATAAGGTAAACACATTATGAATATGGAAAGGATATGCTTATGCTTCTACCTTTTGCTGCAGAGCATTACCTTTCACTTCTACCTTACGCTTAGAAGGATATCCTACAGTTTCATGAATACGGCCTCTTTTCCTACCCTAATAGGGGAACTCCTGCGGTAGGTAGATAGGTAGACACAACCCGTGTCGCAGCCTAGCCTGGCCCCTCTTGAAGTGGTCGAATACAGGCTCAACATGGGAAAATCGGGCTTCCCTGTTACCTTCTAGCTAGGGGACAAACCTCCTGCTCTACCAAGTGTATCTTACACTAGTTTACTTTCCCTGGAAAACAACGCTCGGGGAAGAACTAGGGTTTTTCTATGGTGAAACCCCACTGCGAACCAACCGGTGTTTTCTAAAGCAGTCTCCAGGAGGTTAGAGCTGTTCTACTATAGGACACCTACTAGTAGTTCCCTTTCAGGATCTTACGCTGATATTGGCTGAACATCTTCTGCTTGTCGGGTGGACATAGCTCAGCCTAGCCAACTAGGTTTGCGCAAGATAGACTAGGAATATCCTTGGAAGTATCGTAAGAACTTTTTTTCTGATGTCTCTGGAGTACCTGAGCCTCTGCAATCTTGCGCGGCCTCGGCTGACTATGGTTCATGAGTGGCTTCTGAACTTTTACAGCTTCCTGCCTTTCCTCGAGGAAAAAATCCCTTGCAGGGGGGATTCCTTTCCAGTGAGCGGGCCAGAGAGAGAGAGAGAGAGCCGACCAAATTCTGAACTCCTGGAAATTCTAAAATTCCATCCTATATCTCCTGCAGAGCTAAGGGAAAGGGACAACGCTCATTAGTAGGACCACTTGGGTTAGTTACTAATCTACTATCTCAAGTCCTGGGACTTAATATAGCTCTCCGCCCATCAAGTTTCTTTCGGGCTTCGGAAGCAAAAGACGTACGGAGCACTCTGTTTTCACCCTTAGAAGGATCTTAAAGCCTTGGGTGAAACCAGGATTAATGAAACCGCAGGATTATGTTTTGACTTCTCAAAGACCATAGTAAGGTTCTGCCTATCCTTCTTTGTCAGGCGCCCTGTCTTTCCAGATGGAAGACCATCTATTGGTTGCTGACCCTATACAGCCGGAACTGTTGTAACTGATGTAGGCTAGCAACAGTCCTCTGGGCCATAGCAGAGATTACCGGGAATAGGCAGAGAATGGTGGCCAGTAGCCACATCAGCTATTGTCAGGATTCTCCCTCCGTCGAATAACCACTGCGTGCCGCTCTAGTTGTTCTTAACCACCTTCTCAAAAGAAGGAGTGGAGCCCATTTAGGGCAGTACCGTATCTCTGAGCCAGACCCTATCAGTTGGTCCTGATCACTCCCTGAGAGCGAGACCCAAGAGCGAACCCTCCTCAGGAGGCCAGACGTCGTGTTCTCGTGTAAGACGAATCTATAATCTCCGTAAGGATAGTCTCGTCCTAACTTCCTCGTTCTCTGTGACCTAGGATATCCTATCCACAGAACTCGACGAGGATAAGGTAAACGGAGACGCCAGCCTTAGTCAGGGCATAAACTTGCTTCTATAACTGAGCTGACAAGGGTCCGGAACCATTCTCCCTTCCAGGAGCCTGGTTCCTGAATCACTTCGAAGAAGGAGAAACTACTAGATCTATTTATACTGATTATACCACCTCCGTCTGTTCTCTCAGCCTTCTTCGAGACAGAACAGAGTTTATTAAAGAGTAGGGACATCTGTCCCCTGCCCTACACGTTGTTTTTTCATCCGGGAAGTTATTGACTTCCCCAGGGATACCCTGAGCTAGCCAGTGGGCATCTTAAGAACATTGTCTACTGGCTTATTTCCTTTACCTGGGCTTATGACAATCCAGAGTCACCTCACAGCGCTAATCTAATCCAGAGACCAGCCCATGCTCAGGGCTTGGCCATCCGCCTCAGTCCAGCATACTGACCGAGGTTCCACCGTCGGTGCGTATGTTTCCTGCTGCAGACCTGAGATCCTTATCCTTACCTCAGGGAAGAGGTTATTCCTAAATGCGCCCACAGCAAGGACAATGACTATCTGTTGCTCTCCTGATAGCATGTTTCTATTATAAACTGCCAAAGTGTCATATCAACAGTTAATATTAACTTCAGGAAGCTTCTTTTCAGGAAGATCCGCTGGAGTTGTGGTACTCATTATGCCCACCAACATTCGAGTTTGTGGTCGAATTTATCGAATAGGAAGAGCCTGAGGGACGTTTCCCTGCAGGGAGCTAGTACACGAGACTACTCAGCACCTCTGGGGTCAAAACCGTCCGGTACGCGAATTTTTTATCCTGAACCTTTCAGCAAGTACAGTCACACGGCAGCCAATGGCGTGGCAGGTCACGGGCCACAATGGGAGGGGTGAAGGGTGATGGTTCGTGATGGTGTTGCAATCAGATGCGTACCTCGGAAAAACTACGTAAATTCACAATTTACGTGTCGTGAAGTTTATTCTGATAATTAATAGGCATCATCAAATAAGGTGTGTGATGTACTTGAACTTCGTTTATATGTGAGTAACATGTGAAAATTGCTAGTGTGTTAGCAGTTTATATTGTATTTCTGAGTATTTTGTGGCCATGTTATAGGGAATAAATGTCACCAAGCATTGCGCGCAATGCCTAGCCAATAAGTGAATTGAATCACTCATACATATAATGAATAGGCTTGTTTTAAGCTACGTTACACTAGGCCAGGTTCTATTAGTTCAATGAACAGTAACATAAGTGATGCGCGCATAACTGTAAAAGTTTATGACGAGTACTTTCTGAAGTATTACATAGGTTATGTTCTCAGTTTTTTATTCTCTAACTTGACATAACTCAGCCTAGCCGTGCCTAATCTCGCCTAGGCTAACGTAATGCTTGCTGAACCCTAATTACCATGGCATAACCTACCCTATCTAACCTAAACATATCTGGCTTAAATCAACCCGTTTATGGAACAGCTGATTCATCTCACTTATAACCGAAGCAGTACGCTGTGTTCGGCTTGTTCGTTGTAACATACACACACATTGTTTGCAGACACTGGTCAGTTGATACAGGAAATTCATGGCACATTCCGCTTACTACGAATTACGTTTTAAAGAATGTTAAGGCACTGTACGTTCAAATCATTCACAAAAAGCGTTCTCTGTGTTCTCATACACTCGACAATGCACTTACATTGTACTCACACTATTCAGATGTACTATAAAGAAATGATTGGTTTCGATGTATGATGAGCGTCTTGCGACTTAACTTAAAGCGCGTTCGATTAGGACATAAACTCAATGTGCTTAGCTTAAATCAAGCGGGACTAAGCGTGTGGTGGAATTGGGACCTAAAATCGAACTAAAACCAAGCCCACTTGACTTAACTTGTTCGGAACTGTTGGCAGGAACTTTAGCTTCGTCGTTTTGAATCGTGTTTTAGGTGTAAGAAGCGGCTCGCTTATGTTGAACTGAGTGAAATCTCAATTATACAAAGTAATGAGTTTTTAGAAGCCTCACACGTGATAAATTTTGACTCATTGAATGAAACTTCAATAAACGGGACGAATTCGGGACACCTGTCTGCAGTTTCGGACAAGTTAAGTCAAGCAGGTTTGGCTTAGATCAACTTTCAGGTGCCAATAGAACACGCCCTATCATACCTTTATTGATGTCCATTGATTATCAATGGACATCAATACAGGTATATATGTTATGTACTTGAATTTAGTTTTAGAATTGAAATGCGTGTGAAAAGTGCATGCGTATATTATACACTGGTCTGTGTGTGCATGATGCGTACGCGCATATAGTGTCGCTATCCATTGTTCAGTTAAGACTGTTGATGGGCAACAAATTACCGCTCGGGGAAAAACTAGGTTAGAGAAAAAATGCTGCTTTTTTCGGCCATTAACAATAGACTTACTTTACACCTACACTATTACGAAGTAAAGAATTTGAAGGTCGCACTATGACTTCCTACCAAATATTCAAAATGACAGAACTACCAGGCAATCCAGCGTAGATCATTCATCATTTTCGGTCACATCAAACACCTATAAAACACCATGCAAAACGACGAAACTAAAGTTCCTGTCAATACTTCCGGACAAGTTAAGTCAAGTGGGCTTGACTTAGCTCGACCTTTAGGTTCTAAATCGAACACGCCCTTAGTCCCGCTTGATTTAAGCTAAGCACATTGAGTTAATGCCCTTCTCGAACGCGCTCTAAGTTAAGTAGCAGGGCGCTCATCATACATCGAAACCATTCATTTCTTTATAGTACATCTGAACAATGTCAGTACAATGTACAGTAAGTGCATCGTCAAGGGTATGAGTACATACAGAACGCTTTTTGTGAATGATTTGAACGTACAGTGCCTTAACATTTTTTTATAACCTAATTCGTCGTAAGCGTAATGTGCCACCAATTTCCGGTATCAACTGACCAGTGTCTACAAATAAT
>LQNS02276882.1:329276-341686 GCA_001587735.2 Parhyale hawaiensis
ATTCTTGTCTTGTTTGACACAGATTCATTTTTGTACGGGAAGAAATTCGAGGTATTGGGGGAGCAGTCACATTCTTTCCATGGATTAGCTCTTTAATTCGATTGTATCTGTGATACGGGAGTTAAACAGAGCTGGGCTTCAAGAACGGGCATGATCAATTCATTGGTTCCACGGGCAATGCAACTGAAACACGTAACATATATGGGAATTACCCAATTACCGAACTAACGCTATTTCCGAACAAACATCAATACTTGATACGTGAAAGTGATAATCCTATCAAATAAAAACTGTTTGGTCGAAAATAGTGTTAGTTCGGCAATTGGGTAATCCCCCTAATAAGTTGACTTTGCTTACAACCTGGGTCTTGAATATTCGTTAGAGAAGCAAAGGGGTGAACCAAACGGGTCGTTCAGTGACGGGCAGAAGAAGAGGGCCGAATAGCCGTGGTCTATACCCAGCTAAATAACACCTGCTTTTTTGTGAAAGCGAAGACGATCGTGATGACGACCCAACGGGTCATGGGCCGTCTAGTATTATATTAAAACTCTGTGAACTTCATTTATTTACTTGTGTCACATTTATTTGTCTTGTTTGACACAGCTTCTTCGCTTTTAGACGGGAAGACATTCGAGGGAAGAAGGTTTAATTCGATTGTATCTGTGATGCGGAAGTTAAACTGAGCTAAGCCCCAGTTCATTTACTACAGACTGGCACGTGACTGTAGTAAATGAACTGGGGCTCAGCCTCAAGAACGGGCATGATTAATTCAATTGTGCCATGGGAAGTACAACTGAAATACGTAACATATAAATTGACTGTGCTCACAGCCTGGGTGTTGAATATTCATTGGAGAAGCAAAGAAATTGTTAATAGTGAACCGTACGGGCAGCTCCTTGACGGGTAGGAGAGGACGGCCGAATAGCGTGTGGTCTACGACCAGCAAAATAACACCTGCTTTTTTGCGAAAGCAAAGACGATCGTGATGACGACCCAACGGGTCAGGGGTCGTCTAGTATTATATTATAAGTCAGTGAACCTTGTTTTTTATTATTATTATTAAAACTTCACGCACGGGCCACCCCGACAGGTGGCACGATCCAAATGAAGCACATTGCAACACCGGGAAGCCCGAAACGCTGCTATAGGAAGCCCGACAAAAAGCCATTAACAGCTGTCTTAAACGCCTGCAGACCAGGACGACCGAAAGCCGATGCTGGCAAAGAATTCCAAACCCCAACAGACCAGGGCACGAAGCACCGACCGAACTGATTAGTTCGACATCTAACCTCCTCCAACGTGGAAGTATGCGCACCGACCGCAGCACGTGTTTCTCTCCTAAACACCTTAAGTGCAGGGTCAGACTAATACAACCAATGCCTCTCATTGTTGCACACCTTATAAAACATACAGAGTTCGGCAATTCTTCTCCTATGGGACAGGTTCACCAAATCATTAGCCGCGCACAGCCTACTGGCTGAACTAACAAGTTGGTCCGACAGACGCAAGTGACTGTCAGCAGCTGAAGCCCAGACTGGTGAGCAATACTACAACACAGGTAGCAAAAAAGCATCTGCGGACAACCCCACTGTCACCAAATACAGAATTCACCTTACGCAAAAGCCTAATCTTACTGGAAGCACGTGACACCAGTCTCCTCATATGCGGCTCAGAGGTAAGCTTTCCAACAAAAACAACACCATGAATCTCCAGGAGCCAGACTGCTGAAGTAAGGTGTCGGCTACCTGCAGATAAGGATGCTGCGGCACAAGCGTTCGAGATTGACTGACAATCATCGACTTGGCCTTACTGGCATTCAGCTTCATACTCCATGCCGAACACCAGGCACTAATGCGGGCAAATCCCTATTCAGAGACTGGGCGACAGCATTATGCATGCGTGGTCCAAGTATCACTACTATCAAAGTGGAATCATCGGTATAGTTGATCATTGTGTTTTCCAGCGAAGAGAACATATCACTAGTATACAGAACGAACATCAGCGGGCCAAGTACGCTACCCTGAGGGACACCAGACTCCACCGCGACAGGGGCACTTTAAACGCCGTCAACAGACACACTCTGCGTTCGCTGAGAAACAAAATCGCGAATGATTGACAGAACCCTTCCACCCACACCATAAGACTCGAGCTTGTGCAATAAACCCTTGTGGTTAAACCTGTCAAACGCCGCGCTGAAGTCCAACTAAATTCAGGGGAGGTGAGTGAATTTTTTCAGCAAGACGTCATTCATTTCATTTGTTTTGGCACTATGCCTTTTGAAGCAATGTTTTCTCTTGCTAAACTTGAAAAGAAGCTGAACTTTAGGCGTTAAACCTGAAGACACCTAATTTTGTCGCAGAGCAACAAAGACTCCAGCGTGAGGAACAAGCTGCTGCTCGTCAGCAAGAGAAGGAGGACAGGGATGCTCAGTTAGAGAAAGAAAATTTCGTCGCTGAAAAGGATAGGGCCGACAGTGCTGCTCAGTTAGAATTGGAGAAAGCTAAACTTGCAGCCGAAGCTGAAAAGGATAAAGCAGATAGAGAAGCTCAGTTAGTACGCGATAGGCTTGCCGGTGAGAAAGATCGGATGGAGTTGGAGATTAGGAAACTGGAGTTGGAGCCCCAAGGCAAACCTGCTGTTACCCCTGATGCCTCGATTCCAGATCCCTACTTACGTCCCAAGTTGCCCGTGTTTAAAATGGTGAAGATATCACCTCTTATTTAATTTGGTTGGAGCGGGCTGCAGAATTACTGGGAATTAAGCGTGAAACTTTTGCCTTGAGATTAGGAACCCTTTTTGACTTTTTGAGTGGTGATGCCCTTAAAATTTATGCTGCCCTGTCACCCGAACTTACGGGAAATTACGATTCGCTTAGGAAAGCATTACTGGACGGCTTTAATAAAACCCATGTATCTTACCGCTCTGATTTTCGCACTGCTCGCATTAGTCCCAACGAAACTTATCAGCAGTTTACAATTCATTTAGGCCGTCTGTTGGACTTTTGGCTTAATTCTAGCGAAGCTAAGCATGAATACAAGTAACTTAGAGAATTTATTCTGTTTGACCAGTTCATGAATGCTGTCCCTCCTTCTCTTAGAACCTATCTGCTTCTCTTAGAACATATCTGAAAAAAACTGACTCCAAGGATCTCGAGAGCGCTGTTAAAATGGCGGATAGTTGGTCCATGGCGCACAAAGCTTTTCCCAGCTCGGGACCAAAGAAACGTAAGCCGGAGTTTGTCCCTGGGTCTAAAACGGTTAAACCTCTTTCTGGTGTTATTGTTAAGCTTCCTTCCAGTCCAATACCTAGTCAGAATAGGCTCCAATGTTGTGGATGTGGTGATTTTGGCCAAGTGCGTAAATCTTGCCCAAAGGAACCCTCCTCGTCAAAATATAAGCATGAAAATGCAGGATTTTGTTTCGAGGACAATGCGCCCCGAAAGTACATGTCCAGGGGGACTGTAACTGGTACCCCCGTTTCTACGGTGCTAAGAGATTCGAGCTGTTCGGCTATCATTGCTTCCGAAAATGTTCTCCCCGACGCAGACGCCGAGAACTGCCCCACAAAGGTTGTGTACGATTTCCTAGGTCGCAAAAGCGTTTTCTCCGTTGTTAACTGTTACACAAAGTGAAACTTTTTTTCAGGTTGGGCTCACGCCATTCGCGCACCTACTAAATTTTGCTCTGCATTGATTGGCAATGTACCCGGTGTCCGTGATCTGAGCCTCGAATCTGAAAACTCGACAAAAAGTTGTGTTTACCCTAACCCTAAAAGCTGTCCCCAGGTAACTGCTCGATAAATTCCTAGGTCTGTCCCCGATAAAGTTCGGGCCGTTACCACGCGTTCTATGAGCAAGGCTAAGCCTGTCCATCCCCTTGTATTTCCCATTGTTAAGCCTGTGAACGTCACTAGAGCTGAGTTCATTAACCTCCAGAAAGGCTGTGACAGTTTAGCAGTTCCGAGGAACCTTGCAGTCACTAGTAAAGAACACACCCTTGCCTGTGGTAAAAAGTACAGCTTTGTCAAACGTAACCAAATTTTTTCCGCGAGTGTACAGCTTCCTACAATGCTAGCGAAGTTGGGTCTACGACTCTGTCCCTAAGAAATTACGCGTACTGTAATGTCTGTCGCTCACGAATCCCCTTTAGCAGGTCATTTTAACCTCCGCGAGACAATGGTAAGATTGAAACATCGAGTAACTCTGTGAAAACTTGATAAAGAAAGTCTGCAGAGACAGACCTAAAAACTGGGACAGATACCTCATTCCTACTCTATTCGCCCTGAGAGAAATGCCTAGTGATAGGAGAGGATTCTCAGCTTTTGAACTTCTATATGACCACTAAGTTCGCAGCCCCTTAGCCATACTCAGAGATTTGTGGGCAGACGAGAAGTTGGGGAAGGACGAGGCCTCGATAAAAGTACGTACTGGATAGTTATGCAGGAGAAGTTGGCAGAGTGCGGGGCAGTTGCTGCTAAAAATGCAGCGTGCAGTGCTGCCCGGTACAAAAACTACTCCGATCGCAAGTCCAGGGCGTGTACACTGTCTGAAGGCGACGAGGTCTTGGTTCTCCTTCCCGACAGCTCCCATTAACTTCTCATGTCGTGGCGTGGCCCCTACAAGGTAACTCGTAAGGTTGGTCATTTGAGTTACGTTGTTAATGAAGATGGTACCGAAAAGCGCTACCATATTAATTTGTTAATGAAATACTACCGAAGGGCCCCAGTAAACCTTGCCTATGTACCTGACGAAGTAAGCCCTCTCCTTTCGCGTAAAATTGTGCGCCACAATCGCATCATTGAAGACGATAGTCCTACCCCTGCTGATGAGTCTCCTCTAGTGTTAGTAGATCCCGATGATAAAGAACTGCCCAGCGTTTGTCCAACACTGAGCAGCAGAAATGCGAGCTTGCTAACTTATTTCACGAGTTTGAATTGACCGTATCACCCATCTCCGGGTGCACTGATGCGGTCATATTCGATATACAGCTGATGACGACTGAGCCTGTACGTGCCAAGTTTTATCCCGTTCCAGTTGACCTGAAATCCCACTTCAAAGCGGAGGTAGAGAAACTGCTAGAGTTAGGTCTAATTCAGCCATCCACATCTCCGTATTCCTCCCCACCTGTACTAGTAAAGAAATCGGATGGAACTTACCGGTTGAGCACTGATTACAGAGTTTTAAATCAAGTACCTAACTGTATTCCAGGCCGAGCCTCCCTGCCTTGTCGAGGAAGACCTACATAAGTTTGCTTCCGCGAAATTCCTGTCTGAATTCGACCTTTCGAAGGCTTACTACCAACTTTCTCTAACCGAAAGAACTCATCCCCTTACGGCTTTCTCCACTCACCTCGGTCTTATGGAATTTGTTTAGCTCCCCTTTGGCCTTGTTAATGCCTGTTCTGGTTACACTAATCTCATGAGAATTGTGCTCCAGGGGTTGCCCAATGTGAGTTTTTATTTTGACATTTTCGTGTTTATATGTGGGAAGCCCACATCACCACCCTCATGGCTTGGAACGGCTTAAAGCCCACGGACTTACTGCCAGACTCTAAGTGCCGATTTGGCTTTGACCCTATGCAGTATCTTACCTTTGAAGTGGGTCATGGCGAGCTCCGTCCTTTACACGATAAAACTGCAGCTATAGCGAATGCACCTTTACCAATTGCGAAGAAGCAACTTAGATCCTTTTTAGGCTTGGCATCGTTTTACCGCAATTTTCTCCCTTATGCTGTCAGTATCCTTGCTCCCTTAACGGACATGTTGAAGAAATACTTACCTAACAATTTGGTTTAGGACAATGCCGCTATCAACAGTTTTAATGAGGTTAAATCACGGCTTTCTCAGGAACCTGACCTTAAGCTGCCTGACTTAACGACGCCTTTCGTCCTCCGGACGGACGCTTCATCCATTGGGATCGGAAGCCTACTCCTCCAGTATCACAATTCTGTCCCCCATCCTGTCTGCTATGCTAGCCATAAACTGTTGGACAGGGAACGAAATTACAGCACCACTGACCGTGAATGTATGTCTATCGTTTGGGACGTAACCAAGTTTAAATATTCCCTCCTAGGAAAACCTTTTCTTCTTGAAGTCGATCATAAGCCGCTTACCTATCTGCACTCATTCAAGGGAGAAAATTCCTGTATAATGAGGTGGACCCAGACCACACAACTGTACCAGTATCAAATCGTTCACATTGCAGGATGTGACAATGTGGGATCAGATTGCCTAAGCAGGCTTGCATAATCCTGCGAATCGCCTAAAAATTTCCTGTTGCAAGTCCAAACGGTGTTAGGACTTAAAGGGGGAGCTGTTTCAGGAAATTTTCCCTAACTCTCGTATTCTCGCATCTGGCAAGAATGCTCGCTCCTCTTTCCCTTAAACTTAGCGGGAATTAATTCCTTCGGATTGGAGCTGACGACTAGCCACCCGCCGGTCGCCTGCTTCAGTGAAGATTTGTACGAATGGAGGACGGATCATTTGGGTAAGTAAGTTCCATACACTTCTAGGCCCCTACAACCTCAGCTGTCCAAGATTTTCCCCTGTAAATATACTAGAGTACCTTTATTGAAAGATAGCTACCTGTGTACCATATTTTTGCCCTAAGTGTGTTACGTCAACCTAGTTATTTCTGGCTGTTACGCTGGCTATTTCGTGCTAAGGCTTTCACGTTTGGCTATGCCATTGTGTCCATATTATGTTCTTTGTGCGTGTTACAAGTGGCGCCGATGCCGGCCCATTGTATTTTCCACGCCGTAATTGTAGGCTGAAACTTAGTTCAGTTTCCTTGTGCAGACGTAGCTGTGAGCCCTGGCCAACTCACTCGCGATCCGAAGTTTGGACTTTCAGTAATTCTCTGCTGCATTCTGAAGCAAACGGGCTGCGATCCGTCTCTCCTCTGGCTCTGCTGTTGCTTCCGCTACAATCCCAGCAGTAAACTAGAGCACTCTGAGAGCGCATACCTCCGCCAAGCGAGGCATCGGTAGCAAGAAAATTTAAGTTGACAATGAAACCATAATTTTCTTTGTATAAACTCCAAAATCTATTCATTTGTGCCTTTTGATAGTATTAACAGCTTGTGCAATTTTCTTGAAGATACGTTCATAACTTTTTGAGTTATACTGCTAACAAACGTTATTACAAACATGAGTCAAACATACAAACGAACAAACCGATCTGCACCAAAGTTTAATCATTCATGTCTTTTAACATAACAACCCCTACAAATTTCATAAAGATCCATTCATTATTTTTTGAGTTATTGTGCTAACAAGCATAAAATTAAAAACAGTGACAAACGAACGAACAAACGGATCATAACAAAAATTCGGTCATTTACTCTTTACCTAACAACTCATGTTAATTTCATCAAAATCCATTTATAACTTTTCGAGTTATGGCATTGAGAAAAATGAGGCAGACAAACAAACGGATTGACATATCTTCACCAAAAGTTAATCATCTGTTCCTCCTGACATTCCTAACAATCCCTGTAAATGTCATCAAAATCGGTTCATAACTGTTTTCAGTTATCTTGGTGACAGACAAACACGACGAAAACATACCTCCTTGGCGGAGGTAAATATCCAAAGCAATATCCATGTGTTGGCTTGCAAAGTAGCCAGTGGAGCCGTTGTCTCCCTGACGTCAACTGTTGCTGCTGCGTCCTACCACGTCGACTGTTATTGGTACATCCTACCACGTCGACTGTTGTTGTTACGTCCTATCACGTAAACAGTTGTTACTGTGTCCTACTACGTAAACAGTTGTTGCTACGTACTACCACGTCAACTGTCGTTGCCTCACGTTTCTACAAAACCTCTAGTTGCAACGTTCTCCTCCGTAACCCGTTGTTGCTACGGCCTTCTTCCTCAGCTGCTGCAGTTGAGCTGCCGCAGCCACCCTAGAAGTTCGATGGTATAATTCCCGTGGAATCTACGTTCAGCAACCAAGAAGCGATTACTCCTTCAGGACTGAGCGGCCACCGCCTGTCCCCCCCCCCAGTCTTCAGAACCCCGTACAAGTCGTCCTTGCGGCCACTCGTTTCCCGCAGCATAGCACTGTGCCAATGACCCCGCACTGCTTCCTGGCTGACCAACTTACGGGCCCAAACTTCATCCCTTGTATAAACTAAGTTGTTAGATTCAAAAGTTCCATTAAACTTTGATTTAGTTTGCTCAGTGGCACTGCAAGACTATTATTATTCGAACATCGGTCAACTTACTGACAACCCCGCACGGTGAAACAATTAGAATATTTCGCTGCAACTGGGCCACCGTCATCTGAGGTCATCACTTGGATGTTACCAGCACTTCCAGTACATTCCGAGAGCTGATAACTTATATTTACAGTAGCTTTCAGGATTCTCCGAATAAACATTATACATGTTAGTAAAACCCTGAAATTTCTATTGAACTGAGTACATGCGAATATGGGCAAGTCTTCTGCGATAGTTAAACTGTTCTACAGTGTCGCAAAAAGGTTAGAATCTGAGAGCTTATTTGAAGTAAAGTAATTTTAATTATAAAATTCAATGTAACTATTTCAAATGGCCAATTCTCATGCCTACCTGACGGCAACACCGAAAACTCCGGAAGTGACTAGGCGCGAAAAAGTGTGGCGAAGTTCTTCTTGCTCGTCGTGCCGCCGTCCGGAGTGGTTCCCAATATGTTATACAAATTGAAGAATGGAAGTGCATGAAAATACGCACCATTTTTTCGAACTACCCGCTCTACAAATATTAAAATCCATCTTTCAAGCATTGAAGGTAAGCATGAGTTGTTCAACTGTTGTTTATCTTATGTTTTACGTTTAACTTAATGTTTGCCACACAAATTCTTCGAAAAAATGTTTGCTTACAGCTCTCAGATTCCACCTTTAGGCGATAACTGTTGACTTTTTTTACATCCCTTGACATGACTTCCGTACCAACGTGTGGTCTTGTGAGGCCAGTATGCGTTTATCATATACGCTGTGATCTAACCCTTTGGGGTAAAATTTTAACCCTTTGACACAACTAGTGCTGTTGTCAACAGACATTGAAGTGTTATTGAACGCCGCAGTGTTTTTTTTAAGCAATTACCTGTGCGAATTGTCCTGTTTAGTGTATACATAGGGCATACTTGTATATATTTTAAAAAAAAATCTACTTTTCATTTTACACTATGGAGTAAATTAATGATATTTTTGCAGTGACGACAAACGTATTCCTGAAATATAAGCTAGACGTATGAAGTGGTAAGTAACTTTTCTTGACAAAATTTGACTCCTATTACTGTTATTATTCATGTCATGAGTTGAATATTTTATATATCCTTTGGGTGATTCGTCGCCGTTGAGTTCCTTGCGGTTCCTTTGGGTGTTTCGTAGGACCCCAAATTCTGACTGTATGGTGTAAGCCTGAAAATTTATAGGCTAAGCTAGGCTACACCCCTGAAATTTGGTGCGTGTGCGGTGATGTATAGACAGTTTACCCACTTCTGTACCGACCTCATTTCATAGTATGGCATTTCTCGCCAAGATCTTGGCGACTAGTTTGCCTCCCTCGGAAATGCGGTGTTTCTGCTTGTAAATACTGGCGAGTTTTTGGGACTCTCCCGACGCTCTATGCTGCAAAACTTTCGAGCTTATTTTTGGCGTACTCCTACGATTTGCTTGGAGACGCCCTTTGCTCTGAACTATTTTCTAGTAGCATGTAGCCCTAAACGTTATAAACGGGTTGCTGCTGCTGTTTTTTTTTTATTTTAAATTCCCACTTTCAGTGAAACTTCTTGACATCTATTTGTTGGCTAGTGTTGGCTAGTGATTTCGAGGCGATTTTAGATTGTTTTGTTGAGTATTACAGTGCGTGTAGTTAGATCTTCCTGGAAGGGATATCAAGATATTTCACAGTTGTCAGAAATAGTAGTTCTGAGATAAAGCTTACGAGTATAGACGGAGAACGAATAGAGAATCCTTAAATAGTCGTGATCTTGAATGTATAACGCATTTCCGTGTTGTTTCTAAATAAAACTCGTATTAATTTCAATGTGTTTACTTTCTATTTTCCATCCTTATTTGCAAGTCTGAGCAGTTCATTCAAGAGAGACCCTCGTCCATTTAATGTTACAAAAAAGATTTTGCATAAATGAATACTGAAAGGGTACAAAATCAATTACCCACTAAAATAAATAAATAGGAAAAACTTAAAATATACATTATGTTTGTGTGATCGTACATTTTTATTTCTTTTGCGTACCGAGCCAACGGACGTACAGTTATGCCTGAAAATTTTCAAAAATTTTTATCTCGAATACATTGTATTTCAATACGTTAATCCATCAGCGGCTATATTTCGTAGATATGCTGATGCCAGAAGTTTCGAGTTTATTATACAATGAAGCTGAAAAGCAAAGTTGTGACAGTAGTATATTTAAAAGCAATATGAAAAATGATCGTGAATGAATTACATTCACATTTATTTTTTCTCATCTCAATAGTCTGTTCTAACAACCCTTAGAGTGTAACAGGGTTATGTTATTGGTATTATGTGTAAATTTAGTATAATGATGCAGATGTTACAGGTTATTCTAGACCATTCTACTTGGATTTCCTAAGATTAGCATTCGTGAAATAACTCCTTTTAACCTAAGCTCGTACAACATAGTGAAAGAAAAAATGCCCGGAGGAGTGAAAATGAAACAACTCTAGCGCCTCATGTGAATTGCAGTGGTTACAACTTAAGTTCGAACTAATTGGAAGTGTCTGTATTGAGTGTTCAATGTATTATATAGACATAAGTTCAAAGTTTGAATATAATTCAAAACAATAAAGAAGGGGAGTTAAAGAACTGAGGAGAAACTCTCACCTCGATCACCAAGACAGGTAGAATGAGAGTGAATAAAAAAAAAAAAAACGAGGGTCGTAGTCAAAGTGTTGTTGCAGATGCTCAGTATCTGGAAAATCGAAGCGTCGAGGTCAGCAACAACAATTCTAAGAACACATCCGAAGACAAGACTGACAGGATGCACACTTAGGAAAACACTTCTTACCTAAAAACATGATTATATCTTTTTCCTGGGAATATATTGATCAGGAGACTAGCTTCTGGTCTTCGATTGTTTGATGAAACTAAGATAGAATTTTCGGTCACAGGGGATGTTTCATTTGCTCGATGGACAAAAGTTGAAGCCTGCAAGCAGAAAAAAATGCTCCAACTAATACGAATAGTATTGGGTGATGCTTGTTATCCGGTTGTATAAATATCAGTCATTGCAACTGGAAGCCTTGCGAGGGTTAAAGGAATGATGAAACAAGATCAAGATAATATAAAAAATAGTGAAAATCTTATTCGCTTTCGCGAAGTTCTCGATCTTAAGCCCGACTATGGATTTTCTACCTAATATTGACCCCAAGCATATTACAAAATCTGTAAAGTAATAGACAATGAAGTTAAACATTCCCTTTTACCATCGTGTTTACTGATTGTTCCAGGTACCTCGACAGCTACTAAGGTGGTCCTGTACTTGTGCTTGGACCTAAAACTGCACTTTGCTTTACTTGATTTGTAAGTGTAAATGTAACGCCTCAAACTTCTCTTCACCAAAGTCTGCTTGATAAATGTAAGTGTAAAGTAGAGGTAACGCAATTACTCAGTGTCTGACCTATAACTCTTCATACGAGTGTTCGAAGGAGCCAGTGTCATTGTGTTGTGCTGTCAGTGACCAATCATATTGAAGAAAATGGCTAGCACACGCTCTACTCGTGCTGCGGACATTTTTTCGGCTGCGTCATCGAGTGCCGGGTCTTCCGATGAGGAAGAGGCAAGTTTCAATGTTAAATCTAGCCGTTCTCTTCGCGAGGAAATGTAGAGTGTCAGAAACCTGATGAGGTTTCTGAAGAACTTCGAACCAGTCATGAAGAAAGGTGGAATACCTAAAAAGGATGGCAGTTCTGGTGCTGCACACAGCAGAACCGAAGAGTTTAATACTAATATCGTATCGATGTTAGAACGAGTCTACAACGTGAACTAGAAAGTAGTTTCTTCTGTTGAAAAGCTCGAGTGAGACAATGCAGCTCTCAAAAAAAAAAAAAATAGATGATATTAAGTCGCATAGAACGTTTGCTGAAGTTGTTCAGGGAGGGGATTGTCCTAGTGGAGAAAACGAGCGTATTGCGGATGTGCCACTAAACCAGCCTGCCAACGCAAACAGCGAGACTTCTGTGCAGGAAGTTTGTGGTCGATTGGACCAGCTGGAACACGACTCGCCGAGTTCGACGCTATAGCTTCAAGGTAACGGACTGGACGATATTTTGAAGCCGGCCCGGATGCGAATTTTTTTTCCTGAACCTTTCAGCAAGTACAGTCTCAAGGCAGCCAATGGCGTGGCAGGTCACAGGCCACAGTGGGAGGGGCGAAGGGTGATGCTCAG
>LQNS02276882.1:388292-409619 GCA_001587735.2 Parhyale hawaiensis
AAAAGGGAGGAGGTTCCCTCCTGCCCTGATTCCCGCTGTGGGGCGGGAAACAGGCTAAAGGGGGAGGCAGCACTCCGCAGTCAACAAGTGACTTCCCTCTCCACCCCGGCCCCCAAGGGGGAAGGGGTGGAGGAGTAGAGGAGTAGATCGTTAAGCTAGAAACGTCACCCCAAATAAGGTATATATAGTAGAAACTGGTAGTAGGAGAGAATATCAAAAAGATAAATCCCCGTCTGAGTGAGAGGGCACGTGCCAAGATGCTCATTAATACGCAATTACGCACGCTGATACGCAATTACGCACGGTGATACGCCATTACGCAGGTAATACGCAAATACGCGCGTAATTTTGGGCGTATTTACGCGCGTAATCACGCGCGCAGTACGCACGCCAATACGTACCCTAGAAGGGGTACGATCCGGACCCTTTGGGGAGTCAAGACGGTAAAAGGAAGCCTCACCCGTCCCCGTTTCCAAAGGAAAGGGGAGGGAGGGTAACTTACGCAAAAACGCAAGCAAAACGCAAAAACGCGCGTAATTACGCACGCCAATACGTACCTTAGAAGAGGTACGATCCTGATCCTTTGGGGAGTCAGGACGGTAATAGGAAGCCTCACCCATCCCAGTTTCCAAGGAAAGGGGAGGGAGGGCAACCAGAGGATCCGCCGAAGGAGCGGAAATTTGACTCGGTGGGCTTCATTTAAGAAATCAACCCCCCTCACAAGGGCACAAGGGCCTCTGTAGTTCTTGGGGGAGATCCTTCGCCACGGTGTATGCTGCCGAATGTTACTATGAACCGGTCAGCAAACAGCGAGGCTAGGCCACAGGAGTGACCGGGGACCCAATGAGTCAAAAAGTAAAATAGGGAGGTGCAATAGGGATGTGCCTTCCTCTTTGGCCAGCCAAGGCTCTCTCTTTCTATCTCGCAAAGAACCGAGAAGCGCCACATAACAATTATCTGTGCGTGCATCCCTTATCGGGAAAACCTCCTTCTTCTGGAAGACTTACCTATTGGTTGTCCAAGGCAATTCTTACCTCTACTCCACCATTCGTGGTTCTTAACTTAACCTCCGTAAAGTTGGNATTAAAGGAACTTTGGAACCTACAGAACGGCCGCTGGGAGTTGACCCTTCGGCTAAAAGGCGAGATCTCCGCGCAGGCCACGGACCTTCTCTTTGCAAGCAGAGCCTTCCGCCGAAACCTCGAACCCTTTCGGGGCAAATTACCCTTCGCGGCACTAACGCTTGGGCCGCTTCGTGCAGTTATTGCGCGGACCTACGCCCTTCTCTCAACCTTCCTTCGGTTTCGAGAGACACCCCTTCCCTTGCCCGGAAGCAGCTCAAGTCTATTAGCCCTTCGGGTACACCCCAACTGGCCTCCTCCTGTACGGTCCACCATCCTCCGCCAACTCTGTGCCTCTGACGGATGCGAGCCTCGCAGGTTGGGATGCCGCTGGTACTAGCTTACCCGCTCCTCGGTCTCCTCATACTTCCATGGAGACTATCAGCGTCGTGGTTTCCTCCCCTCCTGCTCAAGGCCTACAGGGTCTTACTCTCCACGAGCCAAGTAGAGCATGTGGTCCGGGGCGCCTTAATTGCAAGCGACTCCGTAACCCTCGCTCAATGGGTCGCGCTGAGTTTTCAAAACTCTTTACTCTGTTCAAAGGGGTCCGACCGTGGCCTGCACCCTCCTCAAGGCCCTCCGTGCTTCCTCTTCTGTTCAGTATGAGCTCGCATGGAAAACCTTTCACCCTCAAGCGTCCCCCCAAACCGATCGCCTTCCCTGCAATAGGGATGTACCATCCTCTTTGGCCAGCCAAGGCTCTCTCTTTCTATCTCGCAAAGTACCGAGAATCGCCACATAACAATTATCTGTGCGTGCATCCCTTATCGGGAAAACCTCCTTCTTCTGAAAGACTTACCTATTGGTTGTCCAAGGCAATTCATACCTCTACACCACCATTACCTATTGGTTGTCCAAGGCAATTCATACCTCTACACCACCATTCGTGTTTCTTAACTTAACCTCCGTAAAGTTGGTGCCTCATTAGCTTTCTATAGAGGGGTTGCCTCTGCTGAAATTGTAACTAATGGTTTCTGAGTATCTGCTGAACTCAGGAAACCTCAGGCAGCGTCATCGCTACCAGAAATTTCATCAGTGCCTAACCCTGGTCAGTTCTGCCCTTCTTGCGTCTAGTTCGCTAGGTAGGCGTTTGTTGTACCCCCTACGCTCACGTTTCCTTTATTTTGGTGTGTTTTAGACATGTCCTCTCGTGTCTACACTTTGGAAACTTTGCCTTGCCTGGGTCAACGATCTATCAAATGCCTACCATCCTTATCTTACCCGTAAAGGGCCCAATTTTAAGGCTAGTGGAAGTTGAACTTCCAGTAGGCTCTAAACAATTCGCCTNGCTCTATAACTGAAGGGAGAGCGGCCTCCTCGCCTTATATAGGCAGCCCGGCCAACGATGCGTAATATTGCGTAAGTTGCGTAACCTGCGTAATTGCGTAATCTGCGTTTCACTCAAATTTTGCTTTTTAAGGTCTCTAAGACCTGGACACCGGATGGTTGACCCCAGACAGGCTAAAGTGGGTGAGAAGCAACCCGCCCACGGGGGCAAGAGGCTAGTGGAAGTTGAACTTCCAGTAAGCTCTAAACAAGGGCATTATATAATATTTGACCATAAAATTTCACGTTTTTTGCCTCTCCTGTAAAATGTGATTTTTCCACCTAGAAATGGATAGAAGTGAAGAGCTTTCTACGCTAGATAAAAAAAAAAAAACAATGACAGCTTTGGAATCCTTGAAACATTCCTAACAAAACTATGAAGCAAGATTTTCCATTTTTGCCCTCATAAATTTTTTATCACAGCCCAAAGCCAAAAATTTTGCTTTTTTTCCCCGATATTTCAGTCAGCAATCGAAATTCGCGAATAAAAAAAAGAAATAGAAAATGGAAAATCCGGCTTCATAGTTTTGTCGGGAATGCTTCAAGGATTGCAAAACAATGACTGTTTTTATTTAGCAGAAAAACTTTTTTGACTTCTATTCTTTTGAAATTTCACATATATTTCCCTTTATCTGAAAAACTAAGGCTCAAATCAAAAAAGTTGTAAAATCGAAATATGTTTCTTTTTCATGAATTCATATGCAGTGCAAATTTCAGAACAATCGGTTCACAAATGAAATATTTCGGAAAAATCTGGGTTGATCCCTTAAGCAACAAGTAACGTTTGCTCTAGCCCTTAAGAGGTGAGGCTAGTAATATAAATTACAAGCCCATCGAGTTCCCAGGGCAAACAATGAGCCTGTCGACCCATGTAGCATCAATCGAGGCCTGAGCCGAGGAAAGAGCATTGACTGCCTCTCACTCCTGCAGTTTTCGTCAGACAATCATCCATTCAGTTTGGACCCAAAAGGTCAGATGGGTGCGACGAACCTCACCCTGGAAAGCTACCCAAAATCTTGGGCGTAGTGTTAGATCCACACCTCAATTTCTAAATTTTGCCGTTCAGGCAAATTATGCTCGACGGATGTTGCTCCAACTTGCGGGGACAAGATAGGGGCAACAAAAAGACACTATTACTGACCTATCGGGCCATCACCAGAAGCATTAGGCTTTACGCAGTCCCGGCTTGGTTTCCAACGTCTCAAAAACTGCTGTGAGCAAACTGCGAGCGGTGCAGAATGCAGCTCTGCGCATAGTCTCTGGATCTCACCGCATGGCAACGGCACATCACCTCTATCAGGACACCTCAACCCTGCAAGTCAGTGATAGTCTCGGGTTGCTGTCAAAACAGCACCTCCTCATTGCCTCACGGCTCCATCATCCAGCCCAGTAGTTATTATGACCCTTCAATCCCTCGTCGTATACGTTATATGCTTCAATCAAAATTTGAAGGGGATATAGCTCCCCTGAGCAATGCCGCACTGCCTAAGTTCATTACACAGTTCAGTTGTAGCTGCATACATCCCCAGTAGGATTCTGGGCTATCAATGCCTTCCCTCGGGGCGGATGAGTCTCTTCTCCCAGACCTTTTCGTTCTACCCTCTCCTAGTTACGTTCAGGCCATTGTTCGGTCTTAGCCGACAATGTGTTTTGAGTGGGACGGATTGATGACTCTTCCTTTAAACTCTGCGGACCGGGTGAACAGACTGTCAGTCACCTTTTCCAATGTCCTAGACGCCCATTGATCTTTCGGCGAGAAGTCGTTGGCTGGATCCACTTGGATAAGGACGTTTCCTTCCTTCCCTTCCTCTCTTCGACTGTCTCCTTCCTCTACCCAGCCGACCGCCCTCCGGAGCCTCCTCCAGAAGTTGGCACTGGGGACCCAGATGATAGCAAAGTACATCACGAAACCTCGACCCTCTCAGCAGGCGAAAGTTTGGGGTTGTAGTCAAAACAATACCTGCTCAGTGTGTGGCGAGTGCACCATCCTGCTCGGGCTACAATCAGAGCCGATTCCGGCCCTCGTCGTATACGACACAATTTCCCATCAAAATTTGAAGAAGGTATAGCCCTCTCCTCACAAAAGGGATTCTACCGTACGGCCCTGAAGTCACTTCACACCTCAGTAGTTGCAGCAACTGTACCTGCATATCCCCCAGCGGGGTTCTGGGCTATCAATGCCCTTCTTTGGGTGCGGAGGAGTCTCCTCTCCCCAGACCTTTTCGTTCTATCCACTCTCAGTTGCGTTCGGGCCACCGTTCAGTCTTAACCGACTATACATACTGAGTAGGATAGACTGACGATCATTCCTGTCAGCTTTGCGAACAGGGCAAGCAGACTGTCAGTCACCTCTTCTCATGTCCTAACTAGCTACCCCACTGATCTTGCACGACCAGTCTTTCGCAGGACCCACTTGACGTTGCGGGTATTCTTGACTCTCTTCGAGTTTCTCCCCCTTTTCCCGCTGCCCAGGCCTCCTTCTCCTCCCCCAGTCGGCGATTGGATTCCCTGACGATGGCAATAAACAACAGCATCCCACGTGTCTGCCATTGACAATGAGCAGAGCCATTCCACACATAATAATTTATATTTCATGAACTAAATTGATAATTTCAGATCTCAGATTGTGCAAAAAATGAAGAACATTGCCAATACCAACATAACATTTTTTTAAAGCATAATGGTGTATATATATTTTTGAATTTCAGTACTTAACCTCTATGAAGATTTTTTGGACGATCATTACGCATGAATTTGAAATATATGGAATTTGAGGTCCTAAATAATACTAGTGATGCCAAATGTCAACGTAAATGTGACTCAGAAATCCCTGTAGCTGAATATGAGTGCTTATGTGGGTAGGAGCATGTTTTACAAAATTAACTCCTTACGGACGATGCGAACGAATTCGTCCTCTCTTTTTTAATGACAAGTATCCAGTAATAAATTTAAAATTTTCTCTCCTGCCGGAACGGACGTTTCCGTCTGGTGTTCGTCTACTGGGTGATACATCTTTCGTTTCAGTAGAGCCAACAAACTCGTCAGTGTAGCAACAGAAGTCGAATAGAAAGGTGACCTTGATTGAGCCGTCAGTCAATGAGATTTTGACAGTTATGGCACATTCCTATGATATGATATAAGTATTGAAAAATTATTCTAGATTTATAAAAAATTCAATGTAACTGATTATGAACAGCATTAACGAATTGCTCAATATCCCAATAAAAATTACTATATATACATGACACTGCGCTACCACGTCCAGGTCGGCATGCTGAGATTGCAGCCTGACGAGGAAGTTCTAACGGAATCACAGAAACTTGCTTGTATTCATAAACTTGCTTGTATTATTCATAAATTGAATCAATTGTTTGATTTATGTATTAATTAGATACAAAGCATCAGCGGATGAATGTGTCCTTTGCAAAAAAATATGCTGTGCTGTTCCTAAATGGACGAATTCGTCTGCACATTATAAAATTTTCAATAAATATTTTTTTTCAAAACTGTGAGTATTGCTGAAGTCTATGGACTATTTTAAACCGGAAATTAAGTAGAAAAATTTTTTTGCAATTAATTTAATTCGTCCGTAAAGGGTTAATGGTTATGCTAACTGCCAATTGCATCAAGCAGTCAAGTCGAAAATATTGGAGGGCCAAGAGCTCAAGTCGGAAACTAGGACCAGGAGTCGGAGCCGGACTTGATCTATCCGACTCGGACTCTATAATACTAAATTCTTAACAAGGAATTACCTGAAGGAGCCTTAGTTTTTTCCTTTTAGTACGAGGAGGAACAGCAGGAGGAGGCATTAGCTGTTCAGCAGAAGAGGTGATTTTTTCCATCGGTACAGTTGCAGCTCTTTCCACTTGGTCCAAGTAAGGCCCATCACATTTTGCCATGTTGTACACAGCGGCATCTCTATGAATTTGAGAGCAGCAAGAATTTGCAGTATAATGTGGAAGCAAGAAGTCATTCACGAGCCGACTGTCAGAGCTCTGTACCATCGTATTTAAAGAGATATTTGGCTTATGTTGGGCTAAACAGGTGGAATCAGGCAGTGTAGTAACTGGGTCTAGCAAAGTGACATGCACAAGAGCAGGGTAAGAGTTATGTTGTCGCACACTGACAGAAGAAACCTGAACCTCGGAAGACTGTGTTGAGGCTGGAAGGGAATGTGAACTAAATGGCAAAGCAAGATAACAACGTTCAGGAGAAAGTGTAGCATGATGTGCGTTTGGAACAGTCTCAAGCAAGTGAATGGCCGGTAATACAATGCTTGTTTCTTCAATGTCTGTTTCATGCTGACGACTACTAGTAGTCGGGCAGCTATGAGTAGCATTGCGTTTAGTCATCGCTGCTCCACATCTCTCCTTAGTACTGGCAACCACGTCAGGCTCCACGAACTCGGTAGCACCTGCAAAGCAATAACAGAGTTCAATTCTCATTCAATACTCATGGCATGGGTAAAAAATCCAAGCGTTCAAATGAGAACTGTCATAATCTTCTTACCTTTTGCATAAAAATATTTAGTGGACTACTTTCTAAAGATAGGGGACTTCCAACAAAGCATCTCGCGTGTTCGAACATTTTTCGAGGGAAACTGTCACTATTTAAACTTGTTTTATTGCACTGAGCTTTGTGGTAGGTATTAGGTAACACATATTTTCAGTAAGAATATAAAAATTACGGGTACCATGAGAAATACCACGGTTATTCATTGTTTGTTCTTTACTAACAGAAACGTAGGGCGCTGCTAAACTTAATACATTTTGTCTAATCAACGACTCAATATGTGCTTCGCCAATCATAGCACATCCCTACTCAAACCTACAATACGTACAAAGTCCAGTAACTAAAACGCACTTTGTCAACTGAAGCACACTTTTCTACTCCAAAGTACTTTGTCTACAGCAACGCATCTCATATACTTTAACACTCTTTGTCTACCTTAGTACACCTCACCTATCCTGGGACACCTTAAATGCACCTCACGTAACACAATTTTTAAAACCCAATAGCACTTCGTCTATCGAACATTTCTAACATAATGCACTTTGTCTCACATAGTACACCTGCCCCAACTGAACACTATGTCTTATTTAACGCAAGGCTCCGCTCCGTCTTGCGCAACAAATTTCATTCAACCTACAACATTGTCTTTAATCTACTACATCTCCATACCTACTTGAACACAAAACATATATATCAACTACAAAGGTTCAAATAGGTGAGCCCTGGGTCCGGATGTTCAGGTATTTATAGTTAGGAAGTTTAGGGCTCCGTTTTCGAGCAGAACGATATCACAGAGGAAAGAGCAAGAGACATATACAGTATACTACCATTGAATATGCAAGTACAATTTTTAAAATTTATTTTTCAAGACAAGTGTCGAACTTTGAAACATCAATATTAACTAAATGTACGGCTGTGCTGTAAATATGAACAGCACTTGTAAAATAAATATTTAGCCATTTGCTAAGATTATCATACAATTCGCTTATTTATGAGTTTTTTACTGTTACCTCAGATTACGCAACAAGTTAATTAAAACATCATCAAGAGAAAATAAATAAAAGTGAACAGGAATATTTTCATTACTCGTCCAACACCAACAAATCATAACCAAAACAATTCAATAAACACTGAAATAAGTGTTCAGTAGTAGTAAACAAAACAAGTTAACTTTGAACATGGCACCTACATTTTTCATGACTTTTTCAAGGAGATTATCGACAGACTTTGCCAGGCTTGATATTTCAGATGGTGGAAGAGAATCTGCAGCTGTTTTTACTGCATTCCACAGGCTTACTTTGCTCGAAAACTGCCGACCACCTTCATAGACCTTCCTTTCGATCCTTGCCCAGAGGTTCTCAATCGGATTAAAATCGGGGCTATTCGCTGGCCAGGTCATAATACTTTTGATTAAAATCCTCCATCTGTAAGCCAGTTAGCAGCGTACCATGCTCGGCGTGAGTGAGCGTTATCGTGCTCAAATACTAATTTGGATCTGCATGTGATAGTCTGCTCATCAAGCCATGGAATCAAGTTGGCTTCAAGAAACTGGCAGTATTTTTCAGCATTCAGTTTAACTCCTTCTGCCACTTCAATTCGACCAATAAGGGTGTCACCTACCATCCCGGCCCAAAACATTACAGCTCCACCACCTTGTTGACGCTTAAGCCGTGTCTGTTGAGGTCGGTCATGAAGGACCCATCCAGACGCCCATCCATCTCGACCATCAAGAGTGGCTCTGCATTCGTCAGTAAATTTGACATTGGAGAAATCAGTTTTCATGTTCTCTTCAGCCTATTTGACCCTACTTTTTTTACGAGTTTTTGTTAGAAGCAGTCGATTTATTGCTTTTTCCTCTCCTGCATATTGCTTTTCCGTAGCTCCTGCAGAACCTCATATCTTGTCTTTCTGATTAGTACTGGGGCTCCAGCATCTTCAAATATCGTCTTACTTGTAGAAAGTCGTTTTTTAGCCATAGAAACCTTCAAATGTGACATATCCCGAGCAGTCAATTTCCTCCTAGAAGCTCTATCCGGATTTTTCCGGTTGACTTTACCTTCAATTGCATAAGCCATAATTGTTCGATGATCACGCTGTAATGTATTGGAAACTTCGAGCGTTGTCTTACCAGAAGCCAATAAATAGGTCACTTTCATCTTTTCTTCACCGGTTAGACCACTTTTCTTACCCAGGTTGACTAGAGAGTGATGTTGCATTATCTGGCGTAACAGCAGAACCCCGTGCAATGAGCAAATGTTGCCAAAAGTGGGAAATGGATCCGTTTTGTTTTTCTCTAATTGTTTTTATAGTTACAACATACCTGTGCACTAACATACTATTAACATTTTAAGTGTTTGACACTTATCTTGAAAAATAAGCAAAAAAATTGTACATACTTTTATAATCAAAGGTAACGCACTGTAGCATGCCAAGAGAATGGGGAACCAATGCATGAGGGTGTTCCCACACAGGATCAATGCGCATGGGAACGGCAAATCGGGAAAGAAGAGATAGAACAGAATGAAGCATGAGCAAGTAGGAAAATGCTAGGTAAGAGGAAGATAAGTGGTATGTTCTGAAGAGTAAAGTTTTGATTGCATTTATTTTAAATTGGTCATAGCAGTGGCTGAAGAAGCTAGTTCCGAGACACGAAAAAGTTGGTTTCCTGAAGATTCTAGTGGCTAGTGTTGAGGCCTCATTTGTGACCAGGATGTCTAAAAATGCTATGGAAATATTAGACTGGTTTCAGCAGTGAACTTTATGTTGCAATGTTTACTGTTTAAATATTGTAGTAATAGGTCTGAATCGGTTAGATTTTTAAAGATAAGGAATGTGTCATCTACACAGCGTTTGTAATGCATGGGTTTGAAGTTAATCCGGCATTCGTCAAGCCATTTTACTTCATGATGACATAAAAATATGCTAGCTAGTGAGGGACCAAGCGGGGAGCCCATAGAGACGCCATTAATTTGTTTGCATAGTCTATTGTTGAAAATTAAAAATGAATCTTTACTGGCCAGATTAAGAAAACTTTTAGAGGTGGGGTGGTCCATGTTGTGGAATAAGTCAGTGTTGTCAAAGATTTTGCTACATATAATATCTATTGTTTCGTCTAGGGGTCTATTGGTAAATAGGGAAGTGATATCGAAGCTCTTACATTCATAAAACTAATCCCAGCCTCAACATAATGACTTCAGCCGTCCCCTTCAGTACAATCAACAACTGATATTTTTTCCCCGACAGTACCTACATCCCTTCCGCCTCCGAAGCTCCCTAGCCATCTCAACTACTACTCAAGCACTGACATTGGGAAACTCTCTAGCTTACTCCGGTCATTTGCCTTTTACACTTCCCCACAATAGCATTTCTCTCCCAGTTAGCATACTGAAATAAATTTTTAGTTTTAGACATTTATACCGTATCCTTGTTTTTAGTTCCAAACATGGAAATATATCTAATCCCAAAAATTAAATAAAATTTTTATGCCAACAATTTTTGTTAATCTAATTAGTGATTATTCTTGGTTTAATATTTATATATATTTTTTCACATCTCAAACCCAAACATTTGGCTATTTTTACTATATTTCAGTTAACAATGGAAAATAGCATATCAAAAGAAAACATACTAGAAAATGGAAAATCTGGCTCTGATCATTTTTTAAGAATGTTTCAAGGATTACAAAACTGTCTTCGATATTTTCCTAGCATGAAACCTCATTGAGTTCTATTCTTTTGAACTTTTAAATAAATGTATCTATCAATATATAATGAAAAGGTCGACAGCAAGCTAAAATTTAACATAACGGGAATTTTTTTCCCCCCTTCAGAAATTTTAAACAAAACTTACAAAAGACGCCTAGCACAATTTATTTTAGATGACCTAAGTTTTGAGATATGGCAACAGAGTGGGACTTAAAGGGCGAATGACCATGGTGCGCTATTGGCTGCTTATATGAGCGTCAAACGCTAAGAGAAGCGGAGGAAAACGGGCAAGTACAGTCGGAGGAAAAAGTGTCGGTCATGGGTTGTAACGAGTGGTACAGCTGTAGTCATTATATTGAGGCTAGGTTTTGTTGGACAGTGATTTCTAGGGCGGAGAGAAAATAACATGTACAGTCGAAGGAAAAATGTCGGCCATGGCTAAAGTAAAAAAAAGCGAATGAACAGAGCTGTGAGAAGGGGCCGGGTGACAGCTCTAGTACAGTCGGCAGATGTGGAGCTAGTAAGTCGGGGATAGTGTGAAGAGGTACAGCTGAGGTCATAATGTTATGGCTATGTCTTGTTCTATGGATATAAAGGGATTATAACATGAGTTCTATTGGATTAGAGGAGTCAATGATTGAGAAGTCATTTTTGCTGATGGGATAGTCGTTTTGTTCAGCATGTAGGCGGGGAGCTGAATGTGAGGGTTTTGCAAGTGGTAGACCGGTTCGGCTGGATACACCTAGATGTTGGTCAATGCGGGCTTTGAAATGTTGTCCAGTGCTACGAATGTATGAGGTATTGCATCCTCTGTCCCTAAATTAGACTTCATTCACTTCTGTACTACAACAAAGCCTCAGTTAGTGCAGCAAACGCATTGAAAACATTCCTCTCTGAAGCTTATCCACACTATCCCCGACTAACTAGCTCCGTATCTGCCGACTGTAGAGGAGCTGACACCTGGCCCCTTCTCACAGCTCGGTTCATTCGCTTTTTTGACTATAGCCCATGACTGACATTTTTCCTCCGACTGTACATGTTCTTTTCTCTCCGCTCTAGAATCACTGTCCAACACAACCTAGCCTCAATATAATGACTACAGCTGTACCACTCGTCACAACCCATGACTAAAACTTTTTCCTCCGATTGTACTTGCCCGTTTTCCTCCGCTTCCCTTACCGTCCGACGCTTATATAATAGAATGTTCCAATGTACACTTTTGCAGAGGTGAGCGTAAGGCAGAGTACCTCTGTCCGTTGCACCATGACCCGCGATTCGAGGGGACTCCAGATCAGGACAGTTGAGTCGTCACATTATTTAATGACAAGTAAGTACTCTGCAATATTCAAGTGTTAATAGGTACCGTATGTAAGTATAAGACAAAATTTTACTTAGTCCCTCTATGTGCTTGTAGTCGTAGTAAAATTTTGATGCTTTGTGCTAAAATTTGATTATTAAACCATTTCCTGTGCAGGAATCAAAATTGGGAAATTTCAATTTTTTTCTCTTGGCAGCTTTACCCGTGCACCCCTCAGCTCCTGCTATATATGCCAGGTCCAGGGTGCCAGGAGTCATTCGACACGACGAGCAAAAAGTTAGCCTAGAACGAAGGTATTTGGGAAAGAGTAATCATCCAGAGGTACTCTGCCTTACGCCCACCACTGCCAAAGTGTACATTGGAACATTCTCACTATTTGGAGTGGTTCGCTCCCGGCAGAGTAACTCTGTCGGTAGCACCGACGTACCAGCAGCGTAGTTTATGGAGCAGGGAGGGGTTCTGAGGCGCCCTGAGCTGGAGGGTGCACATAAATTAAGATTCTTGAAGCCTCTGTCTTAGAAGCTGATCTGCTTAAATTTCGTAACATCAGCATCCCAGCTGTATCTGTTTCCCTGTTCGTTATATAACTTTTTCCCTCACCAAGGGAAAACTACAGCCAGTGTGGACCCGATGGTGTACATATACCACTGGATCGTTTCTTGTCAGGAAGGACAGGTGCTTCTTCAGTTATTTCTAGCACCAGGCGCCGTAGGCAAAGACGAAGTATATCCGGAAACTCTTTTCAGTGTTTATATCTCGCTTCTTAATCGGTATGTTCTATACCGTGTGGTATTGTTTTTGGTCGCATCTACACCGCAGATGAGCTTCAAAGGCTTCCTCTTACTTTCGAGGATCTCCTCCGCTTCTGAGTTCTTATCCACGTTTCTATGGTTATTCTTGTTGATTAATTGTTAAATTCCGCTTCTCTGAGTTTTAATAGTACAGTTTCATCTTCTCTCAGGTCCCATTTCTCCAAGATACCATGGTGCTTGGAGGTAAGTCCAACCCATAAGAAAGGGGATATCTAACCTCCATCGGTCTAATCTTCCTGGATTTGTGTTCACATCTTCTGTCTGATTTGTGTTCAAGAGACCCGTGCTGTCTAACAGCCCAGGGTCTTTGTTAATGAATGGTTACTGTCAAAAGGTTTTAGTGAATCTGAAGACCTTGTATTGAAGTATCTATATATAATTGTCACTTTCGTCCTGCTTAGTCCTCAGGCCAGGCCCTATGCCATTCCAAGTCCTGTTTCTCTACAGCCCTTGGTAAGGAGGACGAGAGCAATCCTTAGGTCGGTCCCTTATCCGGCCAGATTTGGTTTCTAGACCGGAGATACAAGTCTTGTAACTGATGCATGATAAACGTTTTATTTATATATACAGTATATATATTTTTTGCATTCTCGCTCAGCCATATGTACTAACTCAGGGCTCAACCAATTTGAAGTCTCGAGCCCTTATAGGTAGCTGTCAAAGCTATAAGAATTTCCCAAGTCTCGTACCATATGGTTCCAATAGCAGAACTTAGTAAATTCACCACATTCTTTATCTAATGAGTAAAAACAGAACATTCATTTGACATTTGGTCAAAGTCATGAGGTCCTGCTCAGGTCTAGGCAAGCCCAGGACAAGACCAGTTCAAAGTCTCGAGTCTTTCCCTGTGCCGGTAAGGGAACTTAAAAATTTCAAAGTCCCGTATCCTAAGATGGTAGGAGCAGGACTTGGTACCATTTCAAGTTCTTTACTCAGTTGATAATAAGGGACTTATTGGAAATTTTTTTTTTTCTTGTCAGCCCAGGAAATCCTGTTCTGACATACGAATAAGCTCGGAACTGGATGCATCTAAGTCAGGAGCCCTTCTAGCCACAGTTAAATGAAACTTTGGAGAACTCTCCAAAGTCCCCTGCTACCTTGTGGCAAGACCAGAGCTTGGTAAGTCTCTTAAATTCCTAAGCCTCATTAGTAAAAACTGAACGTTGGATTGACCCTTCATCAATTCCCTGCTGTCCTGCTCGGTTTGGGCATATGCTTAGAACTTAACCAATCCAAAGGCTTTAGCCCCTAGTCTATATGTACCATATCAGTAGGGGGCATAGAATTTTTAGTCTAGCACCGTACGAGGGTAGGAACAGGGATTCGTACATGTCTAAAAATTCTTTACCTAATCAGTAACTTGGTTAACCAAGTTCTGTAAGTATAGTATCTGAACCCTGAAGGTTCTCTTATAAACTATCTTAGTCTGTCAGAGTAGACTGTGGTATATTCTTAAGACAGACTACTGTTAACCCATTGTGTATGTCAGTATAAGAACTCTGAAATCTGATAACTCTGTTCTTGTTCCTTGAGCAGGTGCTACGTTTTTTTCTTCTTCTTCTAGTGCAAAAACCAAAAGGGTCCTTTTCTTGTACAGGTAATGCCATCAAGACTTAATTCATGGAGGTCCCGTGCTTCCTGAGAATGTAAGTAACTGGACCTATTTTTTTTAAGTTCATTTATTTTTAAAATTCAGGCTCTAATTTGAAATAGTCAATAACCCCCCGCTAGACTCCTGCTTGTTTCTGATAACTCCAGAGAGTAACAGAAAACAAGCCCAAGCCCCCTGGTGTAGGGAATCTCAAAGGGGAGCTCCAAATCCAGAACTTTTAAAAATTTCATAGTCTTTTCCAAAATTAATCGAAATTAAACCTTCCAAACATTTCCCGTTATAGTCAGATATCATCTAGTATAAGTGCCATCCGTGCTTGGTAGTAGTGGGATTAAGTCTAAACGAAGGCGCAAGTACAAAAATTCTAAGTTTCCAAAGGTCCTCAGGGTACTAAGGAACCTAAGGTATAGCCTAAGTCTATCTCAGGATTCAGGCTACGAGTGTATCGGATCATCCATTTTGACTGCCTTTCGCTTTGAGGTTGAGACCAAAAGGTTGGTTGAGAAAATTTTTCGAAGTCCATAAGGATGGACGAGATAATTTTTCTATGTCCCACCACCACTAGTTGAAAATGGTTAGGGTCCCCAAGGTGGGACGTAACTGAAAATTGAAGTATTGGGCACTGGTAACTTGGGGTTTTATTTTATGTCAATATTTTTTTTTTTTTTGACTCACCAAAAATTGCGGAATAAGTTCCATTTTAAGTATAAGAGCTAGTCCCCAGCAATTCTTAGAGAATTGTCTTCAATCTATCAGCATAGACTGTAGTCTACAAGGTAATACTAACACCTCACTGCGCAAATTAAGAACTACGAAAATCTGATAACTCTACTCCTGTCTCTTGTGTAAGTGCAGGAGTTACTTCAGATTTGTTTTTCTTTTTTTTTTCTTAGCTCTTACCTGATGAATAACAACAGAACTTTGTTTAGTTAGAAGTGAAGCTCTGCTCCGCAATCAGTATCAGCTCGGGACTTGGCCAATTGGTTTCTTGAGCCTCTGTCGGTAATGGTTTGAAGTATTTCAAAATCCCGCACCGCACTACGACAGGAGCAGGGCGTAGAAAATTCTCCCCCGTGTTAGGTCTAATTCGCAAGAAAACGGAGAAAATTACTTCCCGATCAGAAAAATTTAAAATTATTACGGTCTTCAAAATTAGGTGAGGAAATCTCAATCTCTCAGAAATTTCAGAACCAGTAAACAATTTTCCTTGAATGAGAATCCATCAGGTAAAAATTGATTAAAGAAACTTTCTCAACTTCCCAAACGGAAATTTCATTAAAATTTAAACCCTTCGACAACTTCATAGAGCTCTGCAAAATTTTGGTATTTCATCCAAAAGGAACTTCCAGAGTTAAAGAAAACGACTTTAACTTTTTTATTAACTTTAAACGACGATTCTGACGAAATAGCAGAGTTTAGGTCATTGTTGCCGGAGTTCAAGGGCTTCCAATGAAGGCGTAAAGTAGAAAATTCGCAACTTATGAAGACCTTGAGAGGAGCAGGTGATCTCAGATGTGGCCTAAGACCATATCAGAAATTAAGCTACGTGTCAATCGTGTAGTTCTAATCTGGGACTAAGTCCCTTAGGTGAAACGAGAAAATTTTCCTAAGTCCATAACGCTGGATGATAGAGTTTCCCTCAGTCTCAAAGATAGTAGTAGGATCTGAGTCAGGGTTCCCCAGGTGGGAACCGCAAAATTTCTCATGATTATCCGACTCTTGAAACTGGAAAACTGACCATAAACTCACCAAGTTGTCTTCTTCAATAAGTAACTGAGACTAAGCCAATATCGGATCAGGAGCTTTTAAACACTCTTCGATCATAAGGCAGTTCTGCGACAACGTCCCAAAACACCTATTCCAAATATAAGAGCACTTCACTGAACAGAGACTAAGTCTCAAAGAGGGGCAGTTGAGACTTTTATGAAGTTCCTAAGGCAAACTTAGACAATATCTAAGTGCCAAATTATTACGTTTGTTGAATATGGGGCCTTCTCCTTCCCGAAGCCCGGATGTTAATCGTGCTTGCACGTCGGTGTCGCCAAGTCTTGTACAGCTTCTGGCTTTAAGTCGCTTTTGAATGTCACCAGAACTGCCGAAAGGTTGAGAAGTAATGACCGAAACTTCTCGCTAGTCGCTGGTTCTCTTCTTCGCTATTGGAAGAGAATTTACACAGAAACCGCATACAACAAATTTATCGGACATTCTCATGAGTATGCGTTCCGTAAGTCTGAAATCTTGTAGTCTCTGCCGGTAACATTTCGGGAGTTACTTGGCACCTGTTGGAAATCTTGCCTTCAATCTGAGCAGCTATTAGACAACATAGCGATCGCTGCGTCACTACCAGTTGAGATCGGAAGTTGCACGTCAAAAGTGTAACCAATACCGACTGATTGTACTGGCCTGGATTCGTCCGTAGACGTTGTCCTCAATTCCTATAATAATTGTCCAGCCCTTTATGCTCGCAGAGCGCTCGAAACTCTTTGAAGGGAGTACCTTGAAGCTGAACCAGTTCTTGTGGAAGTTAAATCTTGCATGCCCCGGCCTTGGTATTGCACGATTGCTGGTATAACCTCCAGCCGCTTATAAGTCTCTCAGCATATGCTACTGGCTTGTCGTATACGATACTAATGTAGTTTCATACTCACGGAAAACTAAAAACTATGAGGTTTTTATCGGAGAGTTTGGAAACGTTACGGAAGTTTGGGCACTGAAACCACAGGCGAGAATGTATACCAATACCTCTTATCTCGTCCTGGACGCTACTAGGATTAAGACATTATTCGCTAGTTTCTCCAGCGTTTCTTCAAAAAATGCTTAACCGGCGCTCGAAAATCACGATTCTACGGCCATTATCTATGACACAACTATTAGTGTGTTTGCCTTGCCAACGCTCTGCTCTCGGCCTATGTGCTTCCGCTTAGATCCTTCAGAATTACAAAACGTCAATGCGCATTTACGCATTATTACCGATAAACGGAGGGTTCGTACCTTCGTTCCGTTCTTAACGTGCCCAATGCCCAGTCTGTACAGACCCAAGTCGTGTACATATTCGCGCCACCGATACCTAATGGTATTGCTCTCGGCTATAGGAAGATTCTGGAGACAGACTAGGTCTCAGCCGGTCATAAGCTGGTGACCAATGGTCGAAACTGCTGCAACGTCTTAAAACTCAAAAAGTGAGACTCTCCTGTCTCTAATGCTGCCCTGGAGACGGCAACCTCGCCAAATGAAGGAGCGTTAGCTCCCCCTAGTTGGTCTCTGAAAACAGCAGTAAGCTGAAACTCCCTTCGCAGGAAGCCTTTCTTTGTGGCTGAAAGGTTAGTCCATTAAGTGGGGGACTTCGCAAGCAGGCGACATCGTAAGCTCTATGAAGGAATGGTTGTCAACTAACTCGTGAGGCCTCTTCCTATGCGGTGAGTTAGCCCTTTATCCTGAAAAGAATCTCGTTCTATGTCAGTATAGTACATTTCCAACTCATGGAGAACCTCGCCTACAGCAGCCCAAATTTCCGTTTCTTAAAGGCGGTAAGAGAAATCAGCCTGCAGAGAGATATCGCCTAAAGTGACACTCCGCCCTACTGCGGTAATAGTACTCCATTAAATAGGCGACCCTCCATTGGTGAAGCTTCGCCTCAAGCGGTAATTTAGCCCTCCATCTGAGAAGGACCTCGCTCTCAGGCCCTTAAGCCAACGTCCAACTAGGGGCCAAACCTCGCAAAGGGAGAAAAAAGGTCTCCCTTATATAGGAGGCCTTGGTTCTAAGCCTGTAGGGTTCGGTACCAACCAGTGGATAGACCCCGTATATCGGCAGTACAAAGCCCATCTTGAAGAGGTCCTCGCTCTAGTTAATAGCGTCAGTTACCAGCTAGAGGAGAGGCCTCGTACGATGCGGCATTATGGCCCTTCATCTATTGAAGGCCCCGCTCTAGGCGAATTAGCTTCCCTATAATGGAGAGACCTCGCACAGAGCGGTAATATGGCCCCAATATTGTGGGGAGCCTGCTCTAGGCGATAAGATTGAGCATCTAACTAGTGAAGAGGCCTCGCATAATGCTGTAATATGGCGGCCCCCCCATATTGTGGAGGGCCTCGCTCTAGGCGACTGGGTTGAGCATCCGACTATATAGTGAAGAGGCTTCACATAATGCGGTAATATGGCCCGACATCTTGTGGACGGCCTCGCTCTAGGCGATTGGGCTAACATCCAACTAGTGGAGAGGCCTCGCATAATGTGGTAATATGGCGTCCCATCTTGTGGAGGGCCTCGCTCTAGGCGATTGGGTTGAGCATCCAACTAGTGGAGAGGCCTCGCATAATGAGGTAATATGGCCCCCATCTTGTGGAGGGCCTTGCTCTAGGCGATTGGGTTGAGCATCCAACTAGCGGAGAGGCCTCGCATTATGCGGTAAGCAAAACAAAAATCGATCTGTAATATTCAAGAACCTCACGCTAGACTCCTGCCAATTCATCATGGCCTGTAAGCCCATCATGAACTGACTAAGCCCACCTTGCGGAAGGAATTCCAGGAACGAAAGCAGATACTCAATAATAGTCATTCAAACACGGAATCCGATCTGGAATATTCAAGAACCCCACGCTAGACTCCTGCCAATTCATCATGTGTAAACACATGAAGAACTGACTAAGCCCACCTGGTGGAGGGAATTCCAGAAAACGAATGCCGTATTCGAGAAAAACTTCAAAACACTTTAGTAAACTGATCGTAGATCAACTCTTCTTCCAGAGCTCCAGCATCTTCAGCACAAGGAAAAAACTCAAAAATTTCAAAATTTTCTTCTTCTCACCACTGAATCCAATTATAAATTATACATAAATTAACTTCCATATTCTTTTTCAAATTCAGATTCCAATTTAAATTATTCAAAAACCCCACACAAGACTCCTGCCTGCTTCTGATAACTGAAACAGCAAACCAGAAAACAGACTAAGTCCACCAGGTGGAAGGGATTTCAAAAGGAAAGACCAAAGATGAAAAAATTTTAAAATGCCCCACTTGATACTTCAAAGAATATAATTTCCAATTGAATAAAGGCATCTATAAATTATACATTTTTACTAGAAATCAATTGAGGTCTTGACCGAATTCAGCTTTCAATTTGAAATATTCAATAACCAAACGCTAGACTCCTGCCTGTTTTCTGATAGCTAATATGCATACCAGAAATCAGACTAAGTCCACCAGGTGGAAGGAATTCCCAAAAGTAAAGGCCGAATTCAGCTTACCACATAAAAATATTTAATTTTAAAAGACTTTTACAAATGACTAAATTTATGTTTGAAGTCAATTGCGGTATTGTCCGGATTCAGCTTTCGAATTGAAATATTCAATAACCCCTCGCTAGACTCCTGCCTGTTTCTTATAGCTAATACGCATACCAGAAATCAGACTAAGTCCACAAGGTGGAAGGAATTCCAACGGAAATGCCGAATCCAGATTATCAAGAAAAAAAATATTTTAAAAAGTTAAACACTTGTCACTCAAATCAAGTTCTTCAAGCAATTTCAATTTCTCGAATTTAATAAAAGCATCAAAGAACACTAAGCAATTAGGGACTAAGTATCACTCATCACTTCAAAATTTTCAAAGTTGAAAACGACAAAGTCACTTCATTGTATTAGGGATTAAGGCTCAATGGACTCTTCAAAATTTCCAAGTACATATGAAAACACTTCATAGTATCTGAGGCTAAGGGTCAACTCACACGGATGGCATGTTAGCAACTATTTTGCAGTGTTTCTGTCGCTCGTATTGGTGACACGAATCGCAAATACGAGCGACAGAGAAACAGCAAAATAGTTGCTAACATGCCGTCCGTGTGAGTTGACCCTATCAAGTGCCTACTGGCAGTGGCAATCCAGCTACAGTTGCGCGCTCGCAACTGCAACGTCGCGATTTCGCCCTGTGTGAGTCACTGTAAGAACTTAGAAGGGCCGACAAGTCCAGCACACTCAAAAAATCCGATAACACGGATAAGCTAGACCAAATCCTCGCTGATTCACATAAGTTCTAGAGGATTACTCGGGATGATCCTCTGGAACTCATGTGAAGTCAGCAAACTCATCGGCGCCGTCAACAAGAACCAGCCAACGAAACTACTGAGCCCGATCATCGGAGAATTTTCCCCTGGCTACATTTATGGGACAGTGAAGATTAACAAACCAGGAAACACACTAAGGCCCATCATTTCCCAAGTAACAACACCGATATACAAAACTGCAAAAGAGCTTAACAAGATCATTGCTCCTTATATACCTTCAAAATTCTTCATCAACTCCACCGATGACTTTCTCCATATAATTCGAGCAACTCAGCCATCTGGAATCATTGCCTCACTGGATGTTGAATCACTGTTCACGAACGTACCAGTAGAAGAAACCGTAAATATATGTGATGCTGTCTATTCCAACACCGAACTACCGCCGCCCCCAATTGATCGGCAACTGCTGAAGAAACTACTACTGGCTTGCACAACAAAATCTCCGTTCACGCACGTGGACGGGTCTATCTACAGAAAGATGGTGTAGCGATGGGCTCTCCGCTGGGAGTCGCCTTCGCTAACTACATGTGCCATATAGAGAATCAAGTCATCACACCCAACTCGACCTACAAACCAGCTACTTACTGCCGATACGTGGATGACTGTTTTGTAATAGCCAATGACATGGATCAACTCATCGTACTCAAGAGCGCACTCCAATCTGCTTCCGTCCTTAACTTCACTCATGAGCTCAGCATCAACAACAAGATCAACTTCCTGGATGTATCAGTCGACTCCAACAACAACAGTTTCATCACATCGCCCTATAGGAAGCCGACGAACACAGGAACGTACTTGAACGCACGGAGTGAATGTCCCCAACGATACAAAGATGGAACCATCCGAGCCCTTATCCATAGA
>LQNS02276882.1:574843-595645 GCA_001587735.2 Parhyale hawaiensis
CAGGAGCTGACATCCAGCTCCTCCACGCAGCTCTGTTCATTTGCCTTTTAGACTTCCCCCCGTTAACACCAATGCTCCCTGATTGTTAGCTAATAAAGAAAGTTCTTTTATTTTATAGAGTAGGTTAACCTTTTTTTCTGAGGATGGGATTCTTAGTCCCGAAACGTTAAATTTTTATTTCGTCGACTGTTATTTAATATTACTTCTAACAATTCCAATAAATTTCATAAAGCTCCATCCATAACTTTTGAGTTATTGTGCTAACAATCATAAAATTAAAACAGCAATACACTAAGGAACGAATAAGCAGATCATCACAATAATTTGGTCTTTAACTTTTGGTGATGTACCGAACAACTGGTGTAAATTTCATAACAATCTGTTAATTACTTTTCGAGTTATGGCAAGTGAGGCAAACCAACAGACTCATGATCAGATCTTCACCAAAGTTGATCATCAGTTCCTCTTAACACTTTTAACAGACCCTTTAAATTTCGTCAAAATCCATCCATGACTTTATGAGTTATCTTCGTGACAGACAGAAAAACAGACAAACCCGACAACACAAAACGTCACTGGTGGAGGTAAACATAAGTTATTTTAGCCTTAGCTAACCTTCCAGGACGTTTTTCATTTACGCCTATTTTGCTCCCTTCCCGTTTCAGACTCCTACTGATGATAGTTTCCTGTTCTTTCTCTTCTTTCCCGAGTTGCTGTTCCCATGAGCGTTCCATAAGCTGTTTTTGTCAACAAAGCACCATCTAAGTTTTCTTCCCAACTGTTGTACAAACTGCCGTCGTGAGAGGTTGTGTGTTGTGGTGGGAGAATATTCGCATCCATACCTCCTCTTAACATTCGTATCTGCATCTGCAGATGCCGAGATGGTAACATCCGCATTTGTATCCGCAGTACTGTTAAATCCGCTTAAATATCGGTATCCGCGGATGTTCAAAAAATGACGTTAGCCCCATCACTAGTTCTTAAATATCAGTTCAGAACTTTTTGGACTATGATGCTAACAAGAATTTTGATAAGCAAAGAGACTAACCGATCATCACCAAATTTAATCATTATTGTCTATCAACATTAATAACAAGTCCGATAACTTTCATAAAGCTTCGTTCATAACTTTTTGAGTTATTGTGGTAACAGGCATAAAATCAAACACAGAGTCAAACGAATAGATATCATCACAAAACTTGGTGTTTCCTCTTCGAAATGTACCTAAGAACTCATGCAAATTTTATAAAATTCCTTCCATTATTTTTTGAGTTATGGCACTAAGAAAAAAGGGGTTGACAATCAAAGGGAAAGATGAACGGATTTTCTCCCAAAGTTAACTATCTGTTTTTCTCAACATACCTAACAATCCCCACAAAATTTGGTAAAAATCCGTCCATAACTCTTTAAGTTGCCTTGGTGACAGAAAAAAACAGACACAGACAAAATTGACGAAAGTTTAATCTTCTTGGCGGAAGTAATAAAAGAACAAAAATTTGCAGTTATGAGCCTAAACGATTTCTTATAGGAGATTTAAAGTAAATTTTTAGAATACTGTACTGTTATTGAAGACGAGAAAAAAAAGATTCGAAATTTTCACTGAAGCGAAAATTAAGAATGAATTTCAGCAATGCTTTTCATTATAATGAGATTATTGTAAGGAATAGGTATGTGTAAAACTGCTCTTTTTGAAGCACATTTTCCTTTTCAGAACAATGGTAAGAAACTCCTAGAGGTACCAGAAAAACCGGTTCCGTTAATGTTAGGAATAATAATTGACATAAAAATTACTGACAAATCTTTATAGCTCAACAAAATAGTCGCCATCATTACATATAAACCATGGACTTTCTCCGGGTCCCACTAGTGAACAATGAATGGAGTAATGAAGGAAAATATGAAGGTTGAAATAAAAAAAGTAATGAGAAAAATTTAGAAAGTAATGAGGAAAGAAGAGAGTTGTACAGGAATACTGAAGGCAGTGAGGAGGAATTTAATGATCGACGTAATGGCACGAAGTAACTGAGAAAACAATGAAAGAAACAATAAAGAGCTACAGAAAGAGATGAGGAGATAAGATTAAAAAAGTGCTGAAAGAAGTCATGAAAAAAGAAAAGAAAGGAGTTACGTAAGGAATAGCGCCGTAAGTAACAAACGAGCAACGTATAAAGTAACGAAAGATATAATGAACGATACAGTGAATCAAGTATAGGAGTAATATATTTTTTTATAGTAATATCCATACAAATACAATATAGAGTAAAGGTTTCATTTCACCTTTGCTACTTCAATATATGTATAAACTGCATTTCAATTTTTGTATAAGGGGTATCTAACTTCTACACTATTTCTTTTGAAAGACCATATTTAAGTTTACATTTTTTTTCCTGTGCTCTGTTGACACATTAATGCACGAGTATATATTTATAGGCATCTAGCCGTTACACATTGTAAGGCCTGTGCGCTATGTAGTATGGAGCGGCCAATACGGCATGTGTTAACAGCACGTGGTATCTCACTAATTAACTGCTCCGCATGTGGCACGCCTGAAGAGGAAGCGTCGTAGCCAGCTAAACCACCGCTGTAATGGATACTTTGGGGCTATGCGACGGGCAACAGTGTGCTGGTTTAACACCACACATGAACTTTCGATGTTCGGGCATGGCGGACGTTCGCTCTTAATCTGCCGCACTTTGACTAGAGACGTTTTCTTACCCTCGTAGGGAACTCCTTAACATAAGCAGACCCAACCTGTGTTGTAGCCTAGCCAGGCCCCTCCTGAAGTGGTCGAATGCTCGGGTCTGTAGGACTGAGTATAAGCAGGCTAAACGTGGGAAACTCAGGTTTCCGTGTTACTTTCTGGCTAGGGGATAAATCTCCTGCTTGACCTAGTATATCTTACACTAGTTCCTTTTCCCTAGAAAACTACTCTCGGGGGAGAACTAATGCTTCTCAAAAAAAAAAAAAGGTGAAACCCCACTGGGAACCAACAGGCGTATTCTAACGCAGTCACCTGGAGGTTTGAGCTGTACTACTATAGGACACCTACTAGTAGTTCCCCTTCAGGATCTTGTACCGGCGCTAGTTGGGGGTCTTGCTATGTAACCTCCAAACCGGCCCGTACTCTGCGAAGATACACAGGTTCGCGTTGCCGCTGCTTTGGCAAGCCTCACCAGCATAAATATCCATAGTATCATACAAGTGTTCCCAGTTATAACTGCTTGCAGAACTCTCTATAATAGCTGTAGGTATGTCCTTAGGGATATCCTATCACTTGTATGGGGGATATTGCTGGATTCCCACTATATTCACTAACAACCGTAGGATCGCCAGTCGCTGGCAGTAAGACACAGAGTACCTACTCGTATTCCCTATATTCATAGTATATAGCACACGTTATCACTGACATTACGATCAGGTAGTCTATAGCACTATACAATGGCTACATTGGTACGCTATGCTAATGTCTCTTGCACAAGCACTCTACAAATTAAACCTTTAATGTAGACAGGTCCTCTAGCGGGATTGAGTGTCACCCCGCGCTACACAGACCGGATGGTTGTCGGCAGTGCTATGATCTGACTGCTGTATGTTCTAGACAGTATTTATAGCCCATCAAGGGCGTATCACATCTTCTGTGCATTGGCGCAGTCACAATCTTACGTTGTTATTAGCTGAACATCTTCTGCTTGTTGGGTGGACATAGCTCTGCCCAGCCAACTAGGTCTGCACAAATATTCCCTATGAACTTAGGGTAGCCCCTACATAGACTAGGCCTATCCTAGGCAGTATCGTAAGAACTCTTCTCCTAAGGTCTCTGGAGCACCTGAACCTCTGGAATCTTGCGCTGACTATGGTTCAAGAGAGGCTTCTGAAAGCTAGAAACGTTGAACTTTTATAGCCTTTCCTCGAAGAAAAGTTTCGCTTGCAGAGGAGATTCCTCCCCAGTGAGCGGACCAGAGAGAGAGCCAACCAAAAACTGAACTCCTGGAAATGCTAAAATTCCCTCCTATATCTCTTGCAGAGCTAAGGGTAAGGGACAAAGGTCATTGCTAGGTCCAGTTGGGTTAGTTACTAATCTACCATCTCTAGTCCTGGGATTTAAGATAGCTCTCCGCCTATAAATTTCTTTCCGTGCTTCGGGAGCAAGGGACGTACGGAGACTTCTGTTTTCACCTTTACAAGGATCTTACAGCCTTGGGTGAGCCCAGGATTATTGAAACCGCAAGACTATACTTTGACTTCTCAAAGCCCATCCTAAGGTTCAGCCTATCGTCCCCAGTCAGACCCCTGTCTTTCTAGATGGGAAACCTTCTACTGGTTGCTGACATTCTTCAGCCGGAACTGTTGTAACTGATGTAGGTTAGCAACAGCCTTCTTGGCCATAGCAGAGATTCCTGGGACTAGGCAGAGTATGGTGGCCAGTAGCCACGTCAGCTACTGTCCGGATTTTTCCTCCGTCGAATAACCACTGCGTGCCGCTCTAGTTGTTCTTTACCACCTTCTCGAGAGAAGGGGTGGCGCCAATTTAGAGCAGTACCGTATTTCTGGACCAGCCCTATCAGCTGGTCCGGATCACTCGCTAAGAACGAGACCCAAGAGCGAACCCTCCTCAGGGGGCCCGCTGTCGTGTTCTGATGTAAGACGACTCTATAATCTCCGTGAGGAGAGTCTCATCCTATCTTCTCGCTCTCTGCGACCTAGTATCCCCAATCCACAGGACTCGATGAGGATAAGATAAAGGGAGACATCAGACTTAGTTAAGGCATAACTCTGCTACCATAACTGCGCTGACAAGGGTCCGGAACCATTCTCCCTTCCAGGAGCCTGGTTCCTGAACCAGTCCGAAGAAAGAGAAACTACTAGCTCTGTTTATGCTCATTATACCACCTCCGTCTGTTCTTTCAGATTTTTTCGAGACAGAACCGAGTTTATTAAAGCGTAGAGACATCTGTCCCCTGGCCTAAATGTTGTTCAATCATCCAGGGAAGTTATCGACTTACCCAGGGATACCCTGAGATAGCCAGTTGGTATCTTAAGACATTGTCTACTGGCTTATCTCCTTTGCCTGGGCTGATGACAAACTCACAGCGCCAATCTTAACACAGAGACCAACCCATGCTCAAGGCTTGGCCATCAGCCTTAGTCCGTTGGTGCGGATCTATTTCCTGCTGCAGACCTGAGATTCTTATCCTTCCCTGTGGGAAGAGGTTATTCCTAAATGCGCCCACAGCAAGGACAATGACTATCTGTTGCTCTCCTGACAGCATGTTTCTATTATAAAACTGCAAAAGAGTTATATCAATAGTTAATATTAACTGGAGGAAGCTTCTTTTCAGGAAGATCCGCTGGATTTGTAGTACTCATTATGCCCACCAATATTCGAGTTTGTGGTCGAATTTATCCAATAGGAAGAGCCTGGGGGAAGTTTCCCTGCAGGGAGCTCGTGTAGACTAAGTACCTCTGGAGCCCAAACCGTCCGGTACCATACTCCCGGGCGAAAACTCATGCTGGGAAAAGGACTCTTGCGAAGAAATCCATATCTGGCGTTAATGCTCGAGAAGGAACGCCAGATTAGATGCTAGCCTCGCGTCCTACATTCGGGTCCCCGTCAACCTCTGGCTGGGTTTTAAACAGTTTCTTATCAACGGGACAACTTTTATTCCGACCTGGAGCTCCTTCTAGAAATCAAAGCTGCGTCCCTCATAGGAAGCAGATCCTGAATCTACAACCATCTGTGGTTGCAGCTTGGATTTCTTACTAAATAAGCCAGAGAGCGTCTGCTGAGCGCTGTTTTTAGATCCTAAGGAGGACACCCCTCTGGTCTAAGAAAAGAATGGGATCTACTAAGGCTTCATGGGACCTTTAAATAAGGTCCAAGTGTAGGACACGCTGGATCGAAAATCAACGCTGGGTTTTCCTGAAGGAGTCCAGAAGAACAGTTCATTAGCCCTTATTTCAAAGAAACCCAGAATTGGAGGAATTTTCCTACAGCTTCGATTCCAGCCTTGGGCCGCTGCGGCTACGCTGATTAATTGCTGGATCAAGTCAAGGACTTTGGCTTTGACTGTCTTGGGCGTACTGTCTATTCTAGATCTGAGGGTGAAGTCCTGCCAAGACTAAATCCCCAGGTTCTGGAAGGCAGACTAATTTGGAAGACATGTTATTTAACAGGGAACAGTCAGTCCCTGAACTCTGGTATGCAAACTATGGTACATCGTCCCACTAACTATCGTAGCAGGGGTAAGGATTAGGCCGAGGAAAACGAAAACGCATTCTTGTCTTCAATTGTAAGTTTCCTTCCGGAGTTGAGGGTCAACAGCTCACACGTAACTCTTGTTGAGTTTCCGGAAGTTCGGAGAATTCTGGATATAACTCTCGAATGAGCGAGAACAGAAACTATCCGCCTAGCAATCATATCTAAGAGCTAAAGAGAATGAGCCGCAGTCTCTTCCGCTGCCCTGAAAATTATCGTGAAGTTTGGGCCGCGGAAGGTCACTAGGAAACCTGAGCTAAAATCTTCAAGCAGAAACTTTCCTAAGGAAAAACTTATTGGACCTCGATACAAGCACTGAGGTAGAGTCCAAACAATCCCAAAGGGAATCTGTGCCCATGTGTCTGTGGAGGATGAAGTCAACGCTCGGACCTCCCGAACTGCTTAATCTCACCCGACTGTAGACAGTCGGGGCTATATCACCTGCCGGTTTATCTGTGCACCAGCAGGACCACACAAAAAGGGTCACAACCTGCAAAGGAAGCATTTTGTTAGAGCTCATTCCATAATCATATCTGCAGGGCTTCTGCAAAGTTTGTTTGTTTTTCCGGGATTATAACCAGTCCGGATCTTAGTGGGATACTCTCAGTCCCAAGGGAAGACCCCCAATGGGACTAACTACAAAACAGGTAGTTATAATTCTGCTCTAGCCTGCAGTGGAAGCCGCCATCCCTGATACAAGGCCAGAGATGTTTCCTTACAGGATTCTGATAAGTCCCAACCTCCTCTGTAGGGGTAGGGAATATTAACTTTCAACCCTCTGTAAATCTGTTAAGGTCGCCTTGACCTACAGATTTTGGACTTGATCCAAACCCAAGTGGTCACTCTTGCACTCCTATAGTGGAGCAAAAGTGCACCTCCAGGTTTTTTTATTTTTTTTTTTTACTTAGCTAGATTTGTGAGGTATTGCTCTTGTGTAAGTATATGAGCAGACTCCCCAGTAGTTCTTTGTAAACTGTCTTAGTATGTCTGTGTAGACTGTTGCATACACTTTAGACAATTTATCCTAACATGTTACGTGTGCATGCTTAGTCTAAGGACTTCTGTCAAAATTTGATAACTGTGTTCTTGCTGCCTGTGCAGGAGCTAGAGTTACTCCAACTCAGATTTATTTTTTCTTAAGCCTGCGGGCTTTAAGGCGTCCGGGCGCCATCTTGGAATCGTCCCAGATCGAAATTCTGGCCGATTTCAGCCTTCCAACTATTGGAGAGCAGCCCAATAGTTGGTAAAACGTTCATGGAGGATTAGATAGGCACTAAGGCTTACCAACGAATAATGGTATATATATGCTTGACGGCCTTGCGAGGACGCATAGCCTAACCAAGCAAATAGAATGTATAAGCTTGGCGGACTTGTTAGGGCACTAGGGCCTACCAACCGAGGTGTGAATCGCTATGATTAGCGGCCTTTCGATACAGTCCAGCCTAACAAACCAACAGATAATAGGTATTCTTGGCGGACTTGTTAGGGCACTAAGGCCTACCAACCAAGTTAGGATATACATTCATGGCGGCCTTTCGTGAGCGTCCAGCTTAACCACCAAGCAAGTATAATTATATATGCTTGGCGAAATTGTTAGGGCACTGCGGCCCACCGACCAAGACTAGAGGCAACAATAAACTTGGTGGAATTCTTGAAGCACAAGTGCCTACCACCTAAATGTATCGCTGTGCTAGATGGAACTGTTAGGGCAACAAAGGCCTACCATCCCGTCTTTGATGTTACGTTAACAGGTGGCACAGAAGAAAGGCAGGAAGGGCCACCACCACAAAGGAAGCAAAATTCCTAGGGCAATATACTTCACGGAATTGTTAGGGCCAATGGGGCCTACCACCAAGATTCAAGCAAACAATATACTTGTTGGATCTTTTGAGGCACAAGTGTCTACCACCAAGTATTTATTCCTCTATTCCGGGGAAAAAACGATTCACGTTAGCTTTAAATCAAAACACAAAACACCATCACTGTCACTGGTCTTCATGAACAAACAGCTGCTGCAGCTCTGTTAACACAAGACGACATGGGTTAAGGATTAAAGATGGCGGCACCCTAGGCCGATCACACACCAGACACAGTCTCCAAAACGTATCACTAAAAACGGTAAAAACACATTTCCAAACAGGTAAAACCGTATTAGAGCACTAATAAACAGTGAGGGAAGTATTTCCGAAACTCAAAGACTGACAGGTGAACACAGAGCAGCAGCTGAGACCAGAGCAAAGGTGGAGAAGTTAACAGTAGCGCGAGCCGTAACAGAATGAGGAGTGCTGCTGCTAGGCTACTGAGGTACCTGATGGGCGGGACCTAAAAGAAAGATAGAACACCGAAAGCTGTCTACAATGAGGGTTACACCTCGAAACGGTTTGAACTACCATTAAGACGCCCCAAGAGTTGGGCGGTGTCGCGGGTCCAGTGCTACTGACAGAAGCGTTCTGTCGTAGCGAGACACTGAGAAAAATCCGTCAACAGCTTTTTGAAATACGGCATTAAGAAAAATGAGGCAAACAAACAAACGGATGAAGGGATCTTCACATATCTAACAGTTACTGTAAGTTTTGTCAAAATTTGTTCATAACTTTTTGAGTTATCTTGGTGACAAGCAGACAAAACAAACCCGATGAAAACATAACCTCCTTGGCGGAGGTAATCATGGAATGTCCATGGCTTCAGCAAGAAAAATTCAAATTTTGACAAAAATGATATGATTTTTTGTCAACGTTTAATGGATTATTGGTTTAGCCTAGTACTCGGAACTGTAACCTAGTGATAAAAAAAAAGGGCTCAATGAAGTGAATTCCAACATGGTATCAAATCAGCCAAGTTAATAAAATAGGATGTAATGGTCTAAAAGAAATTATAGTCCTTACCATGAAAAGACACTATATTTAGCAATACTTGCCAAAATTTCAAGCAATGACCCACTAACAACGCTGCATTCATCTCCAGGGGTGTTCTTGCACTCATCACTGCTCACTTCTAGCGGTATATAACCAGTACATCCTCCACGAGAAGAGATGTCAACCTGAAAAATAAAAATTCTTCAAGGCATCAGCAAAATAACCCATACTAGCCATAACCATCAGAAATTCAACAAAAATATCCTTCCTCAATTATATACTCGGTGCTGTATCATGCATAGAAACAGTGCAAATGATTGAAATGTTGCAATGACACGTTTGCAGTGGTGAGTGAAGGCAAAGTACCACTGTCGGATAGCACCTGCGATCTCACACCCTCGGCTTTGCCGGATCGTCTCCACTCAGGACAGTTGTTAGTCGTCACACACTTTAAAGACAGTAAGTACTCTACCTTCACTCACTTGCATGCTCCTCTTAAACTGCATGTTTTAATGAGTCATTCCATGTATAAAACTGAAGGTTTTAATTAGTTGTCTAATTAACTACTTGCTCTCGTCTCAGCCTTACGGTCGGAAGAACCTCCAGATACCCAAAGGCTTTTCCCGTTTTGTTTTCTAGGAGTACCTCAGCGATTGTGTAGTTCATATACCCACTACCCTCCGCCCCAGCTTCAGATGTGTAGCGACGAACGCCCTATCCAGGAAGCCATGGAAACTCCGGGTTCTGGCCCACTTCTGCGAGTTTATCCGCCTCCAGAGGTACTATGCCTTCACTCACCACTGAAAAAGTGTCATTGCAACAATGCAACCATTTGCAGTGGCTTGCTCCAGCAGAGTATCTCTGTCGGATAGCACAACTTAACCAAGGTGGAGTCAGAGCACAAATTATGTAGAAAAAAGATGTACTCTGACGGAGCAGGGAGGGGTTTCAAGGTTCCCTCATGGGGCGGAGGGTGCAGTAAAGCAGATATAACCAATACAGGGGCGACAAATAAAATTAACGTTTCGGGATAAACAAAAATACCATCATCAGAAGTACAGCAAAAACGAAAACCTACAACCTAAAATTAAAATGTCTTCAATTTCCTATCGAGAGAAGCATATGTGTGATCAGGAGGGAATCTAACAAGCGAAAGAACTGAGCTGCGTGGAGGAACCGGATGTCAGCTCCTGTACAGTCGATGGATGTGGAGCTAATCAAGGGTTGTATGAACCGGTACAGCTGTGGTCATAATGTTGAGGCTAGGTCTTGTTCTGTGGATGTACAGGGATTCTAATGTTGTGAGCTTTATTGGATTAGAAAAGTAATTGATTGAGAAGTCATTCTTGCTGATGGGATGGTTGTTTTGCTCAGCATGAAGGCATTGAGATTAATGTGAAGGCTTTGCGAGGGATAAACCGGTTCGGCTAGATACACCTAAATGTTGGTCAATGCAGGCTTTGAAATGTTGTCCAGTGCTACCGATGTACAAGGCATTGCATCCTTTGCAGTTGAAACGGTAAATAACACTTGACAGCAGTTGTGTAGGAGGTTTGTCTTTAAATTCAAAGTAGGACCCTATGGTAAACGGTTTTTCTATGAAAATTTGAAATTTATATGTGGGTAGGCTTCAGGGAGGAACGTTTTCAATGTGTTTACTGCAATAACTGAGGCTTTGTTGTTGTACCGCAGTGAGTGAAAGAAGTCTAGTTTACAAACGGAGGATTTGCTAATGCCGGGATTGAACAGTTTGTCAACGAACAATTTGCAGTAGTGGTCCAAGAAATGGCGCGGATAACCGTTATTTTTGAAGAAAGTTTGGAGAAAGTCAACTTCGTTGGAGAAGGTAAGGTTGGAGGAGGACAGATGGTATGCCCGAAATAGTAGAGTTTCTATTGCATTAATTTAACTTGATCGAAGCAGTGACTGAAAAAACTTGTCCCGAGGCCTGAGAATTTGAGTTTTCTGTAAACTCCAATGGTAACCGTTGAGTTTTGATTGCTTATTAAAACATCTAGAAAAGCTAAAGAATTATCCGACTGGTTTTTGGTGGTGAACTTGATATTTGGATGTTTACTATTCAAGTATTGTAGGAATAAGTTAGAATCTGTTTGATTCTTAAATATGAGGAGGGTGTCATCTACATAACGATTATAGTGGATCGGTTTGAAGTCATTTGGGCAATCGTTAAGCCAAAGATTTTCACGATGGCATAGGAATATGTTCGCCAGCGACGGACTAAGTGGGGATCCAATGGAGATTCCCTCTATTTGCTTGTACCATCTATTGTTAAACATGAAGAAGGAATCTTTAATGGCGAGGCTAAGGAAAGTTCTGAAAGTAGGTTTGTCCATATTGTGAAATAGGTCCGTGTCGTCAAAAACTTTGTTTCAAATGATATCTATAGTTTCGTCTACGGGGAAGTTGGTGAAAAGTGAGGTGATATCGGAGCTGGATAAGTATGCATTGGGGGGTGATTGGAAATCTTTGATACAGTCACGAAATACATAGGAATTACGCAAAGTAAACTGAATGGTGGTTAAAAGTTCAAGTAATGGAACAAGGAATTTAGCAATAGAATATTATGGGGTTTTATAAGCTGCTAGGATTGTACGTAAGGGGACACCGGCTTTATGTACCTTTGGAAGCCCGTACATGATTCCAGGGGGAGCACCTGAATTGTGAAGTGAATGGTAAATCGAGTCAGAGATGATGCCTTGATCTAACAATTTCTTTAAAAATCTATAATTTTTGTTTATCTCGAAACGTTAATTTTCATTTGTCGACCTTGTATTCATTATTAGAAATTACATACCTTAGCAAATCAAATTCATTTCATAACCATATATATCTTTTACCCACGTCTACTGCTTTACTGGTAACAATCGTCCTCCTTCGAGCGTATGGGTATAACTTTACCCCTGCTCGATCATCATAACTAAACTAGTCGTTTAAGAAATACTCGGACAATTGTTACCAGCCCAACCTCTTTAGAGGCCAGGGCTTTCTCTTACGGGTATCCTCTGCCAATCAGTCCTCTACCGTATTCCAGTGAACTACTGTTTCGGTATCCAAGTTAACTATGGTAACTAGCCTGACGGTTACTTTTGTCAGGGATTGCCCAGAGTAGGCATCTGTCAGGTTCCTCTCGAGGATTATACGTACCCAATGCCAAAGTCTTTTACCGCTCTTTTCATCTGTTTTCTTTGTCTTGCCTGCTTCGTATGAACCTGTAGCTTCATCTGAGAAAAAGAAAAAGAGACCTAGTATGTTCTTCGAGCCCGTCGGGCTCACCTCTGTGATTCTTCGCCAATGTACTTTCGTCAAAGCTCCGTTAATTTCGATTCAACCGTTTCTGTACCGAAATGTCATTCCTTTTAGAGACTAGAATATTATGCGCCAGGCTTCTTGTTTAACCATTTTCATTTCCGACTTGACCTTTCAGCTGTCATCATACTCGGGTCCATTCTGGGTACACCGGACCATCCCAGGGTCCCTACCCCCGTCCGGTTTGCGAGCCCAGCTGGAATACTGAATCCTTCTTTGAGTTAACTCGAATGTCAGAATGACAACTGTTCTCCCAAAAATCTTGTATTGACCGGCCTGCGCCCCGTCATGGACCCGCAACGTGGTGTCCGTTACGATAACACCTTCCACTGGCCGTATCCGTAATATCATAGATTTTCTCGGTTCATGACCATCCTTCTGCGGTTAATCCGATACCTTTCGTAACCACCTGAGTGCTTTGATTTGCAACCTCCATGCCTGTTCTCAATAAGGAAGATCTACTTAGGTTCATGAAGTTAACACCTCCTGGTTCTACTTGAACCTGTGCTCACTTCAAAACCCGCTATTCTGAATATCAAAACGGCGTATCGTGCAGACTCTAATAGCTACCTCCTTCGAATCGAGAAGAAGCCCGAACTAATTTTAGTCATTCCTGAAATTGTGTTTCCCCTTGTCTATAATATAAAAACGCATCTGTAACGGTATTTATATCTAATGCCGGATGTACTATAATCTATTGGAAAAGATCCACACTAGAACCTCCGTGCTTAATCAGCCCCCTTAAGGGGTTTACCTTTCTATCTTCGGCCCACTAGTGGTGTCTCCAAGCTTGTAAAAGGGAAATGTCGGAACGGACCCCCTCATCTGTCCATCCTAGGTTTCTAAAGTTGTCCCATTTCTCAGAATACTGCATTTGAGTTAACCATAATATTTCCAGCAAAATAAACTTCGGTTACTTTCATCAACACCTATCTCCCCACACTTTAGCATTAGCCTGTGTCTGGTTTCAAAAACCATCCAAATTCCCACAATTCTGGTTCCGGTCCGAACTGTAAAGCCGCGTCTACACGGTCGAACTTTTCGTCGAAGTTTGTGATCGCAGAAAGACTTTGATCGCCAAACACACGCGGCGAGCCTTCAAAGTTTGTGATTTTTGATCGTCAACAGTGCTGGAGATCTTTGACCACGATCACGATAAGTTTGCCGATCACGAAAAGTTTGCCGATCACAAAAAGTTTGCAAATTATATTTCTCTCTGTAATTAGATGTATCTATTTCAAATATATTATTTAGTAATTAAAGTCTATTTAAATTTACCCGCATAGCGAATTTTGTTTATATTTGATTCGAACTTCTGTACAGCGAGAAGCATTTGGCAACTATATGTTGTCANNNNTACTTATCTGTCTTATATGAGTGTGACGACTCTGACCTGTCCTCCTGTCATGGAGAAGCCTCGGCTACGCGAGTCTAAGTGCTACCGACAGAGGTACTCTGCGGAGCAAGCCACTGCAAAAACTATTGTTCCATCGTCTGCATTTCTGCATTTGAGGGGATGCCAGTGAGTGAATTTTTAACTATACTTTTCGCCAGTATATCTAAAGTTTCACCTGCCAATCAGCATCTACAACTAAAATAAATATAACCGATAAAGTGAGGGTGGAATATCAATTAATAGTAACAAAATGCTGAATTCGCGCATAGTGACCTTGAAGTGATCGTGGCTTCTGTTTCTGATACCGTTGGGAGAAGGAGGCGAATTGTTTGTGATTTTGATGGTCGATTCTTGCGTTTCTGATCGATCGCTGAAAAGATCGGTCGTGTAGACGCGGCTTAAGATCCTTAGCAGGATCCTTGTCGCCCCTCAAGGCATGGGCCTGTCCTACCACTGCTACTATCCTCTATCCGAAGATTAGAAAACGTGCACTCCATCCGAAATCTTTCCGAATTTCAAGAAATTCTGCCATACTGCGTAAAAATAACTGGAAGCTTGTCAAATTCTCCATTTGTTCTCTTAACTGATGGTACTTGCTCTTGCTAGCCTCCTATCTAGGAGGTAACAAGCAGCCAAATCTAGCTGACTCTAGCCGTAGTACAGCTCCCCTGACGAATCTCATTATCAAAAACCTCCGGTTCTTTCCTAATATATGAAAACTTACGAGGAGTTCGCATTAACCTCTCTCAACTTTCACGGCCGAGATGTGAGTCTTGGATCTTCTATTGACTATCATCCCTTGAAATCACCAAAAGCTTCGGTCTCAAGTCAACCTTTACCAGTAAACTGATCCAAAAACTGTGACTGCAAGGCAGCGGACGTCCCCGCCGACGATCTCTAAATTAGTTCTCACGTGTCTACCTCTTTTCTTGTAGATTCTCAGTCTCTACGGCAAGTCTATGAGTTAATCTATAATATGAATAGCGCTGTTCCTTCGTGTGTTACGCTGTTCAATAATAGATGGGAAAATTAAACTTGTAAGAAGCTCTGACTTTCGCTGGCACGAGTTGAACCATGGCTATATTGTTTCGCGCTTCTTGAGAAAATTTCAGTCACTTTCAGAAGTAAAGTTCAATTCAATTGTATCGTATCAACCGCTTTTCAATACTTTCACAACATATTTGTTTGCTACGCTGGTGGTGCTCGACATTTTTAATAGGGAAAGCCAGATATGTAGGTAGATTATGCTGCACGAGAATAGAGGATAGTGTGAGACACAAGGGCTCTAAGGTATTCTTTTAAGTGAATGTGCGATATCTCAGGATATACAATGAAATCTTGCTTCAAGTGAAGAAATTACTCGACTCTAGTTTGTTGTAGCCAGGGAGCACAACAAACAAAAACTCAAAAGAAAATAGGGTCAAATGGGCTGATAACATGAAAAATTATTTCTCCATTGTCATCTTTACTGACAAATGCAGAGCCACTCTTGATAGTCCAGATGGATGGGCGTCTGGATGGGTCCTCCATGACCGACCTCAACAGACACAGCTTAAGTGTCAACAAGGTGGTGGAGGTATAATGTTTTGGACCGGGATAGTACGTGACACCCTTAATGCTCTATTTGAAGTGGCAAAAGGAGTTAAACTGAACGTAGAAAGGTACTGTCAGTTTCTTGAAGTCAACTTGATTCCATGGCTTGATGAGCAAACTATCGCACGCAGATCCAAATTGGTATTTCAGCACAATAATGCTCCCTCACACCAAGCACGGTACACTGCTGGTTGGCTTGCGGATGGAGGATTTGAATCAAAAAGGATTATGACCTGACCAGCAAATAGCCCAGATTTAAATCCCATTGAGAACCTCTGGGTAATGATCAAAAGGAAGGTCTATGAAGGTCGTCGGCAGTTTTCGAGCAAAGTAAGCCTGTGGAATGAAGCAAAAACAGCTGCAGATTCTATTCCACCATCTGAAATATCAAACGTGACAATAGCTGTTGATAATCGCCATATAAAAATCATGAAAAATGGTGCTTGCCATGTTCAAAATTAACTTTTGTTTACCACTACTGAACACTTATTTCAGTGTTTATTGAATTGCTTTGGTTATAATTTCTTGGTTTTGGACGTTTAATAAAAACATTCGTGTTCACTTGTATTTATTTCCTCTTTATTACATTTTTATTAACTTGTTGCATAATCTGAGATAACAGTAAAAAAAACTCATAAATAAGCAAATTGTATGATAAACTTATCAAGTGGCTAAATATTTATTTTACAAGTGCTGTTTATATTTGCAACATAGCCATACATTTAGTTAATATTGATAGTTCAAAGTTAAACACTTATCTTGGAAAATAAAGTAAAAAAAATTGTAGTTGCATAATCAAAGGTAACATGCTGTAGAGGCTCCTTGAGCCTAAAGCCATCACATCAAAGAGACCAGGAAAATGATGGGCTGCTGATCAATATCCAAGTGCCCAACAGTCGTGCAAACAAAAATAAAATCGGACACGAAGGCAAGAAAATTAAAACGAGTAAGAATATGATCGGCTAAATTATCTGTAAGGAGTGGAAAACACAGCTTAGAAAGGCGTGCATAAATATAGGCGAACAATGCAAGAAGTACCGTTGTATGCAAGATTCACAGTTGAGAGATGCTAGAGTCCACGAGACAAGGTGAGTAAAGGTAGACGGGGTTCGTCATGCGGACTTTAGATTAGACGTGGTAGATAACATTACAGGAGCACTGCCTTATGTCAAACGAAAGTAGGTGAAAACATAACTTAACCGTGAAATTTCCACGGGTCCCGCTAATGAAATATACAAGTCCTAAGCTCGCCATGGTTCCAGAATTAAGCAATGCTTTATACTATGACATCAATTGAAAATAATACCACGTCCCCTCAAACCCGATTCCTATTGTCCAATATACTAACGGGACGTATGTAGTTATAGCTTCAAGCCGAAGCTTTAAATCCGACTGAACGCTTGAGGCATGATGTATGACGAGCTGCTTTTGGCCCCTTTCTGGAACTCTGCAACAACTTCAGTGTGGCAAGCACATTCGCGTAAATCACCTTTCTGGTCCCCTAACGGACCCGCGTTAACCGCTTAAGCTCTGATTCGGATTACCGGTACTGGACGAAGAAGATTAAGTCTAAAAGCTTCACTCTGATATACGCTACAGCAAAAAAAAAATTAACCGTTCGTAGCATGAAGTATGCTTAGATGCTAAGGTACAAGGAAATTTTAGCATAGCAGGACCCCTGGTCCCCTATCTAAAAGTAGCCAGATGATCCCAGCACCCCCTGAAACATCCGATTCGCAATCCATGTTGAGCATCGCTAGCCAATCTATCATGCCTTGCGCATGTTATCTAAGGTAGCGCACGAGACCCGAGAAGGGCTACGATGAACTTCTTCCGCACTAGTTCCTATAAGAGGATCTCTGATTTAATGTTTTTTAAATGCAGGGGTTACACTATTTCAAGAACTGAATGGCATCTCCAAGTTCTAAACCTCCTGCTATGATTTTGTCGGAGTCCAAAATGACCATCCAGATAATCACTTCTCTCTACCGGGGACTCCAGAGTTCACTGTCCATTTGAACTTCTCAACGATAGAAGGCTAAGTTAATCACCAGCTCTTCAACGTTTCAAATGCACTTTAACTCTGGAAGGCGTTTCAGAGTTAAACCTACTTCCTTGTATCTGAGGTGTCAATTCTCCAATCTCAGCTATTCTAGGTCCCCCCCAGAGGGAACCTAGGGCGTGTCTAGGCTGAAAAACCCTACATTGCCTCTAGGGTTAGGTCTCCATTCTCAAGAAATTCATTCTCAAGAATTTCAAATTCGTCCTTGTGGGACTTAGCATTCTTTACCAAGTCCTCCCGTACTCCACTGAATCTGAATAAACGTCCCAAAAGGAAAATACGCAGCAAAGGTGTACCAGTATCAAACTGCTCCTGACGTCCTCAACGCCCGACACGCCCTGCGCGCAGTTATATCTGTGCTTGCAACTAGACTAGCCAGCTTTGGGGTCAGGTCATGCACTTGCGCGGTCATCTACCGTACTGCCACAGCACCTCGAGCTTATACAACACAAGCCAGTCATCCGTTCGATCCTGATACTGGGAGGATGTCCATTTGTACTGTTCTTCGCACATTTACTATAATGTCCTACAGATTTACTGTGTAAACCTCTGTTTCACGGCGAGTAGGTGCATTTTATAGATCACTCAAGAAACGTATGTATGAATCCTGTATTATTGCTCTCATGATCTGCGTTATCGCGCACTCGACATTTTCAGGCACATTTCTCTAGTTACGTTGAGTGTTCATTCTATAGAGCCCTTAATATTCTCCACACTAGAGTTATGAAGGAAAATTTCAGTTTCCCGAGAGCTTGGAGTTTCTCTACGTGCTCTGTATTCTTTTAGCGCACTTCATAATAGTAGTTTGTGCTCTTATATGGTGCTCCTGGCCCTTTTGTTGATCTGCCTAAGGATTAACCAGGTAGATTCTCAAGCTTCATTAAGCGCTCCACTTCTCTATCAAGCACTAATCAACATATTTCTCAGCCATTTTCTCTCGCTCGTAATAAGCCCTTTATCATGCATTAGATATTTACAAGGAAAATTTAAGTTTATTGCATGCTCGGAAAGCTATGAAAGCACTTCTTAAATGCATATCTGGGATTTTCTGTACTTCTCTAATCTCCTTCGTCCTCACTGTTAAGCGTCCTTCCTTACTTCAGAATGTTCTACAACTTAGAGAAATTGTGAGTGACTTCTATCAGTAGAAGGCCGGGTGCATTTTTTTTTTACTTAGGCAAATTTCAACTTGTCTCGTCAAAGTAGGCTACAAGACAGATCCCGTTTATTTTTCTTTGACTTTGACAAAATAATACTTGTCTTGTTGTTCGCCATCGTCAGGGTACACCATTGCCAGCTTGGGGAGGAGGCTCTGGAGGGGCTTAGGCAGAGGGGTGGAGAAAGTCGAAGAAGGAAGAGTAGCGAGGAAACGCGCAGCCTTGAGCGGATCCAGTCAGAGACTGCTTACCGAAAGATCAGTGGGGTGACTAGAGCACGAGAATCGGTGACGAACCGACTGTTCGTCCAGTCCGCACAGTTGACAGGAGGGATCAGCGATCGGTCCTACGCGGAACTTATAATCCGCTAAGACCGAGCAGTAGCCAGAGCATAGCTGGGAACGGGTTGTTCGAAAGGATCTGGGAGTAGAGACTTCTCCGCACAAAGAGGCGGGCATTGGTAGCCCAGAACCCACAGCAGAGGTGTGAAAGGCACTAACGGCAGTGCTGTGCTGCTCGGGAGGGAGAATCCAATCTATAAGACGGGCTTTGATTGGAGAGTGTGCCGAATGCAGTGAGGGCCATGGGCAGATGATGTACCCGCGATGCGCAGAGGAGATACTGTTTTAACAGCAACCCTACACTGTCTCTAACTGGTAGGGTCGAGATCTCTAGGTGGAGGTGATGCGCCGAAGCCATACGGTGGGATCCGGTGACTATGCACAGGACTGCATTCTGTAGTGCCTGCAGCTTACTCACGGTGGTTCTAGAGACATTAGGAAACCAAACCGGGGCGGCGTAAAGCATGACGCTTCCGATGAGGGCCCGATAAGTAAATAATAAAGTCTCCTTTTGTTGTCCCTACCTAGCGCCGAATAGCGCGGCAAGAATCCGCAGGCGGGAGCTGATATGTCACGAACATAATTTACGTGAGCCGCAAAAGTAAGGTGTGGGTCAAACAGCACGCCCGAGACTTTCGGGTAGCGCTCCAGGGTGAGGTATGACGCACCCATCTTGATTGCTGGGTCAATCTCGGATTGGTGGTAGTCTGACGTAAATAATGTGGAATGGGTCTTGGAATGGGAGACGGTTAACACTCTCTCTCCAGCCCACCTCTCAATTGTCGAGGCATGGCAGGGTTCTCAGCATTCAAACAAAATAAAATTCCATATTTCAATGATATACATATATACAAAATTTCAGGATGAGTTAGATTTCAGTTTTACCACCGTAGCCGCAACTCAGGCGATTCAACAGTGAATTTCATTTTTAATATTGTCATCTGTAGGAATATTTTATCTCGGCTCGATTCGTGGCCTTCAACACGAGAGAGACTAGAGATGTCCCGCGTACCAGGTCGGCTATCTCGATCGACAGCCCACCTCACGGGATTGAAAGAGGAAAGTAGAGAACCTACATAATTTTACAAAATTAACCTTATCAGCAGGAACTGCGGCCAGCTGCAACATCTCCTGCGGATAAAGCACTCAGGAACCTTGGGTGTGTGATGCCCAAATATATTGTGGCAGGGATAGTGCCCGCCAGAATATACCCCTGAGGGCAAATTTCAGGATGAAAACGGATGACAGAGAGAGTGTGTAGCTATGCTGGGCAGTCACATTTTTTGCCGCACCATGCTTAGGTCCCGTCACATGTGTGAAGGACATAGGTTCAGCGTATGATTTCTCTTGTTGGTTTAGTGCAACATCCCAAGGCGGTCAGATCATAAACTAAGCAGTTTCTGTCGGTGCTTCGAGCTTTGTTCGGCTAAGACTAAAATTTACCGCCGGTAACAGTTTGGTCGGATTTATCTGCAGGCGTTAAAATCAGCTGTTAATGGCCTTTTTGGTGGAGTTCCTTTAGCAACATTGTGGGTTTCCCGTCGTCGCAAGATGCTTATTTGGGTTGTATTACATGTCCCTGGGAGCTCAAGTGTGAAGTTCTAATAATGGTCGGATCGACCTGCAGGAGTTAAATTCAGCCGTTAATGGTTTTTGCTGGAGTCCCTTAGCTGCATTGTGGGTTTCCAGACGTTACAAGATGCTGCATTTGGGTTGTATTTCATGTCCTTGGGAGCTCAAGTGTGAAGTCCTAATAATGAACCAAGTAATGCTAAAATAGGGGTAATTTCTGCTGCATCGCATCAGTTAGAGTAA